>CM026551.1:41526521-41981468 GCA_015143295.1 Tetracentron sinense | reverse complement strand
TCCCCCTTATCATACCTAATCCATACCCGCAACTAGAGGAGGAGAGGAATATGACAGACGAAGAGCAGCCGAAGGATCTCACACGTCCACCAAGACCAACCGTAATCCGTAGATCCACACCCCTTCCTTACAAGACGGACAAGCAGATGAAAGAGGAGATGAGAAGAAGAAAGGTACATCCCCAGTTACAAGTCTATCGCTGGAAGACTAAGACTTAACCTTATCATCAGGGATGTATTCACGCAGGTTTTCAAGGGTCCCAGATTTGATAAATAGATAGCTCGGGCTGTCCAAAACAACACTTGCAGTTATACTTGGGGGATGCTCAACATAAAAAAAAAAAATTCAGCCTGTTATCCAGTATCCAGGAAGAGTTGAGGGGGGTAGCCCTTACATGGGGGATGGATGTTGGTAAACAAGCAGAAAGTCACGAACCTCAGCAGGATGCCTGGACAGGTTTCATAAAGCAGTACTACTTTAACCAGGAGCCCGCCCTCAGAGGAGCAGCTCGAACAACTAAGCACGTGCAACAACGAATCATTTCTGGGAGTACGCCACGGCTGGAGGGAAATGGGAAGCAAAGATTCCACCCCAAACTCCTATCCCTAAGGAGGAACTAGTAGCATGTTCATGGGCCCTGAAGCAGCCATAATCTACCTTATGGTGAACTTAACGGTAGTGGACTTCGGCCATTGTATGACAGGTGCCCGTATCGGAGACTGCATCAAGAGCGGGGCCATTCATTCCATCTAGGACTTGATTCCCCCAGGCGACGGCTTTTCGTCCAGCAGAAAATCAATTTCGGAACAGAGCAAAGAAGGAGAAGTACATATGATGGATTCTACGACACCCCATCCGATTACAGCTCCAGCAGTCAGCAACAGGCAGTTGCAGGATACCCGGGCAGCCCGACCAGCCAAGGGCACAACCATCCTCCCAAAAAAAAACTGTAAACCTTCCAATACTTCAGCCAGTTATTTGGAATTCCTCACCAAGCAGGGCCTTTCGAGATGAGAGGTCCTACACCCTTCTACCACCAGATAATAGGGTAGAACTATAATGCCCGCCATCATGCGCCTGTAAAGATGGCCCGGGCCATGTGACAGATTATTGCAGGGACTCTGGAAGTGTGAAAAAGATCTCTTGGATGAGTGGAAGGGTTGAGCTGCTCCCCAGCAACAGACGCATCAATAGGTTGCACTCCCCTCAATAACAAATCAAATCAATTTGATTTAATGGGAAGGCCCGGGGGGCATGGTAGCAAGGACCCCAGCACACCCGCAGTGAGTGACGGGCATTCTCAGGCCCTGTTACCGATCACCAGTATAATCACCTTCCCCCAATCAAGCATACAGACGTTAGTCTCCAACCCAGATACCTGTCCCGAGCAGATCATCACCTATTGCTAGACCCGTAAATGGGCCAACAGCTCCAGCTCAAGCCTATCCCTCTTCAGGCCCCTGTCAGGATCACTACATCCCAAGAACCTCCTTTAACCTCACCGAGGTACTTCGCTCACGGCTCTCTCGTCCTTGAAAGTGAGAACATAGCCTACCTAACCCAGATCTGTTCGGGATATCAACCTCCTGTAACAGAGCCGGCACAAGGAAGCCAACTGGTCACAGTATTTGGCAATGCCCATGTAACACCAGATATAACGCCGTGAATGAAACTGGGGCAAATGGTGGGTACATCCTTGAACCAAAGTATCTCCTTCCACAGAAGGGAGATATTCAGGACAGCGACAGGACCAACCCCCCGAGCTTAAAGGGCAGTACAGTGTATGGAGAACATTATCACAGGTGATCATCGACAAATGGCTCCGGCCTGAACAGCGACACTCTCAACACTGAAAACGGGCTGGACCCAGGCAATGAAGAATAGGACCTATGACCATCAGGGCCTTTGATAATATACCAGGCAAAACATGGGCGGGACATGACCTGACCATCGGCGGTCGGACCTGCTCAGTTCTCAAAAACTGCAGGTGGTGACGTGCCAGCTCTTTTAAATTCTCCTAGGGAGGCCATGGATCCATGCGGCCAGAGCCATTCCCTCCTCTTTGCATCAAGAAATCAAGTTCATCCAGGATGACCGTCTGATTGTCATTCCGTCTGAAGAGTTTGGAAAATTCCATTTGGGGACGTCCAAAGAGTGGGGCAAGCACTGCCTTCATGACATTCCAGTTCGAGCAGGTCAATTCAACATACCCAAGTAAGAACATGCAAAGCAAGCAAGTAGTGCCACCATTTGCAGAATGATGATGGCCAGAATAACTATCAGCCCAGAAGTGGTTCGGTGACAGGATCTCAGGGCACGAAGAAAAAGATACCCCTCCTCATTATACCCTCCCTTTGGTTTGGGATACAAGCACAGATACGAGGATACCTCTCCCAAGTTGACTAAGAAAGAGTAAACAGTCGGCAAAAAACCTGAACCCCGACCACCACATCTCTGTAGCCTTCCCCGTGGGAATCTATGAGACCTACCTGGAAACCTCTGACTGAGCCCCCATTGCCTTACACACCCCAGCCCAGTGACGAGTCTTACAGGGGTTCCAGAATCCGGAAGTATTCGCCATGGCCCCAGATGTTCGACGAGCTAAACTGTCGAAGATGATACGAAGGAACATATCTAGGTGAGAGCAAGTCTGCAACCCTCTCCAACAGCGCCGACGGAGCGTCATCCAGTCGCCAGCACTGATACCATTTGGTGCCGAGATTGAGGCTCTCACCATCGAGGCCAGCCAGGGCCGGGGCAAGCACAGTGCAGGATAGGTTGGTCCGAGACGCAGTGTATGTGAACCATCATCACCCTTCTCCTCCAATTACTTCTATTTTGCTCCCCGTTTGTAAAATCCAAAGTCAGGCCACTGTCGGCCTCTTTGTTTGAGTATTTTTGTAATAAGTCATTTTGAAAATCAGATTGTTTTGACTCAAAAATCATCTTTCGAAATCACACGGATTCTTCCCCTACAAGGCCTAGTGTCATGAAGCCAACAATCGTCATCATCAAAGCATGCTAAACTGAATCTAATTGGTTTGCCAAGAATTACCTCTGATAGGGCTACCCCTCAAACCCTCCTTGAACTCTCCGAAGTAGAGTATGACTCAGAACAGGAAGAGGAACACACTCAGGAAATTCTGGACCTCCTCGAGCACAGCGAAGGACTTCTACAGTCTAACAGAGGAGGACACTGAAACAGTCAATCTGGGATCACAGAGAACCCCGGCTAGTTCAAAATCGGCACCAGCATGAACCTTCAGCGAAGAGCAGACATGATCAGTTTCCTGAGAAGATACAGTGATGTCTTCGCCTGGTCATATGCTGACATGCCGGCCTAGACCCAGCATTGTGGTACACAGACTGCCCTTGAAGCCCGACGTCAGACCAATGAATGAGAAACTGAGACGGATGAGCCCGAATGGTCACAGAAGGTCAAGGAAGAAGTTGAGAAACAGATTAGCGCAGGTTTCCTGGCAGTTACAAAACTACCTTGAGTGATTGGCCAACATAGTCCCAGTACCCAAGAAGGATGACAAGGTCCGCATGTGTATTGACTACGGAATGTAAACAGGGCAAGCCCAAAGAAACTTTCCTCTCCCACACATTGACGTTCTGGTCAAAAATCTTGCTGGGCACGAGACTCTCTCATTCATGGATGGGTTCTCCGGATACAACCAGATCAGGATGGCGGAAGAAGACATGGAGAAAACCTCCTTTATCAATGCCTTGGGGTACATTCCTGCTACAAGGTCATGTCCTTGGACTCAGAATGCAGGGGCCACCTACCAGAGGGCTATAACAGCCTTGTTCCGTGACATGATGCACACGATCCACCGAAATCTACGTGGATGACATGATCGTCAAATCGTTGATGGCCGAACAGCACCCAAAAGACCTGAAGAGACTCTGCGATAGACTCTGAGAGTAAGGCCTAAGACTAAACCCGGCCAAATGCGTCTTCAGAGCCTCATTAAGAAAGCTTCTTGGCTTCATAGTCAGCAAAATAGGCATTCAGATCGATTCAGCTAAATCCAGAGCTATCATCAAAATGCCAGCACCCCAAACTGAAAAGGAGATCCGTGGTTTCCTGGGTAGAATTATGTACATCAGTCGGTTCATTTCTTCAGCTAACTCCGATCTACGAGCCGATCTTCAAATTCTCTGAAAGAACACGTCGACAGTCTGGACAGCAGAATGCCAAGAAGCCTTTGACAGAATAAAGCAGTATCTCCTGACTCCTCCAGTACTTGTGCCTCCTACACCGGGACGTCCACTGGTACTCTACATCTCTGTGCAAGAAAACTCCATGGGGTGTATTCTAGCACAACATGATGAGACCGGTAGAATAGAGCAAGCCATCTACTATATCAGTAAGCATCTGCTCGAGTACAAAGAGCCGTATAGCCCCTTGAGAGACATGTCTGGGACTGGCCTGGGCAACTCAACGTCTTCGGCACGATCTGCTTTCCTACCCGGTAATTCTGCTCTTCCCGGATGGACCCACTAAAATATCTACTGGAAAGCCAGCCACCACCAGAAGGACTGCCCGATGGCTTATGATGTTATCTGATTTCGACATCACATACATGACACAGAACTCAATCAAGGGACAGGTGATAGCAGTCACCTGGCCCACAGTCCGACCAAGGACTACGTGTCTGTACATGATCAGTTTCCAGATGAAGCCATCCTGTATACAGAAGTGGAAAAACAAGAATACTCTGGCTGGGAGTTATACTTTAACGGAGCTACCAACAGTCATGGGCATGGGGCAGGGGCAGTCCTGATCTCGCCTAAAGGAGCACACCTCCCTATCTCTGTCAAGCTGAAGTTCAGATGCTCCAACAATGAAGCAGAGTACGAGACATGCATAGCCGGACTAAAAGAAGCCCTGGACATCGGGATTGAAGAGGTAGACATCTACGGTGACTCATCTTTGGTAATTTGCCAGGCAAATGAGTCTTGGGCCATCCGAGAAGGCTAGTCCCGTACTTACCTACCTTAATCTGCTAATCAATCAATTCAGAAGAATCAACTTCAGCCACCGATCCAGGAACCAGAGCAGATTCGCTGACGCACTGGCCACTCTAGCTTCAATGGTACAGATCCCTACAAACATCATGCTCTGGCCGATAGAAATTCAGTAACAAGATCAGCCTGCCTACTACCTTCAGATCGAAGAGGTATCAGACAACAAGCCTTGGTATGCAGACATCAAGCAATATCTCGATGACGGGACCTTCCCTCTCGATGCTACCAAAACAGACCACCGGGCAATCAGAAGACTGGCTATTAAGTTCATCCTATCAGGGGGCATCTTGTACAAAAGGTCACCGAACCTACTCTGGCTCAGATGCCTAGATACCAGTGAAGCAGCACAGGTAGTCGAAGAGGTTCACGGAGGAACCTGCGGCCCACACATGAACGGGTTGATGTTATCTAAAAAGATATTAAGGCTAGGCTACTACTGGTCCCACCATGGAATCAGATGTGCAAGCATGTCTAGAAATGCCATCAATGCCAAATCTATGCCCGCCAGATCAATGCACCACCAACCAAACTGCACAAACTCACAACACCTTGGCCATTCTCAGTCTGGGGCATTGACGTAATTGGATTCATAGCCCCAAAATCATCCAATGGACATCGATTCATCTTGGTAGTAATCGATTATTTCACAAAATGGGTCGAGGCAACCTCATATGCCAGCGTCACAGCCTCAGTGGTTCAACATTTTTTGAAAAAGGGATATCATCTGCCGATACGGGGTCTCATATGAGATTGTAACAGACAATGCTCTCAACTTCTGCAATAAAGGAATGACTGACCTCTACCAGAAATTCAAGATCCAACATCACAACTCTATGCCATATAGGCCACAGACCAATGGTGCAGTTGAAGCCGCCAACAAGAATCTGAAAAAAAATCATAGAGAAGATGGCAACCAAGTACTCTGCCTAGCATGAGATGCTCCCTTATGCACTCATGGCCTATAGAACGTCTATCTGAACCTCAACAGGAGTAACACCATTCGCTCTGGCCTATGGCATGGAAGCAGTCCTCCCTGTCGAAGTACAAATTCCATAACTCCGGGTGTTAATGAAAGTAGAACTCATAAAAGTAGAATGGGCACAGACCCGGTATGAGCAGTTGAACCTGATCGAAGAGTGGCGACTGAAAGCCATCAACCACTCTTAGGCCTATCAGAGACGCATGGCTAGGGCATTCAACAAAAAAGTCAAGCCAAGAAGCATCGAGATCGGTGACCTGGTTCTCCGAAAAATGTTGTCAAACCGTCCTGACCCAAGGGGGCAAGTTCACTCCCAACTATGAAGGCTTATACGTCGTCCGAGACAATTCTCTAGCGGTGCCCTTCAACTCGGACATATGGATGACGAAGACCTCCCAAAGCCTATCAACATGGACAAAGTCAAAAGATACTACGCTTAGGGTCTAGATCTGATAAGCACTTTGCACTTGTAGTTTCTCTGGGAAATGACAAGAGGCCATCCTTGGCACACTCTTCATCCCTCTTTCCTGTAAACCCATTTACAAATCAAATCTCACTAGTTAGCCACTTGAGCATGACAGCCCTTCTTTCATTACTCTTTTTAGGGACACACTCTCTCGCCCTCTGTGGCATTGGCCCGAACTACGTTATGACTTGATCCTACAAAGGTACGTAGGCAACCTGTCAAATCAGGTGCAATCACATTAGGGGTATCCACTCCCCGATTCTCCCCAAACAGAGTCCCTCTTTCCCCAAAGGAGTTATCAACTCTCCCCAAGTAGAGACAAACTCTCCCAACTTCCCAAGCAAATCGATTCTCATGAGTACAAAGTTTCTATCAAAAGAAAGCCCAAAATAGAAGTCAAAACATTTCAACGGTTAGAGACTCCCCATAGAGACAATCTCTCCAGACTCTTTATCCAACAGAGACAATCTCTCTAAAAAAAAAAATCCTTGGGCAGAGACAACCTCTCTCGCTCTCTCTCCCCCCACCCCAGTGGAGTCCCAAAAAAAAATGATCATCACCGGAATCATAAGGCATAGGCCTTGAGCAAACAATCCCCTGGAAAAAGAAGAATCCTCCCCAGAGAGTGAAAATCAATTATATCAAACCAAAACCTCCAAGGGAGAGCAAATCAACTACAAACAGGAAAAATCTCAGGGTGTGTCAACCTTCGGTCCCTGAGCCTACATTTCGTCCTACTCTAAGTCCTCTTCGTTCCTTTAGGAATTACGAGTGCAAGCACAATATCACATCTGAATCCCCAACAGAAATATCATCCTCAAAACCCTCGAGGAGCACTATTTAGGGCTATGACGGGAGGAAGACCTATTTTCCTCTACATAAACAAAACCTCCCCAGTAAGTCGCAGACATGAGTGAAAACCGGCAACGGCCTCATTGCGCAAAAATCATGTGAACCCCATGACTTCGTCATTTCAAGGGTAAAAAGGGAGAAAGGCTGAAAAGCAGTTTGGCAACAACATCCGGCAGCAATCAGGCTAGCCAGATTAATCCCCAGTAATCCCCAGTAGGTGGCAAGGAAGAACAGCTTCCCCAGCAGAGTTCAAATCCCTAGCAGTGATCTACGGCAGTGTCATATCCCTCAGCAGATCCCCAGCAACGGTCTACAATGGCTTTACATCCCCCAGCGGATCTCCCCAGCAGGAGCATCCTATTTGCCCCCCAGCAAGGTTCTCCCCAGTCAGAGTCTAATCTCCAGCAGTGACAAAAGAAACGGGTCTACCCATGAGCATCCTCAGCAATGACAAAACCTCTTCTGGGTTATACTCTCCTCTCCAAGAGTGAAAGGCCGACTATAGAATCCCCAAAGACCTAAGGCACTTTCCTGGCAAAACTGATAGCTAGTTGAACATTCTTTTGTTGAAAGCAAAATTTTTACAAAGGACCAAAAACCTTTTACAAAATTTTTTCAAAAACAAACTCTTTGGTATCCTGACCAGTTTGTACCAGCCTGCACTGAGCAGCCCCAGCAAGTCAAAGCAGAAAAAGCCGATATCATGCATCCCCGCCAGTCGCAATCAGCAGAGTCATGGGAAAGCATCCTCACCTTTATCCCCTGCATGACATCCCTGCATAACATCACGCTTCTGGTGACTAACTCCTCAGCATCATCTTTGATCAAAATCCAGTGCCACTCGGCCATTTCAATCATCCGGCTAGTGCCTCTTGGACATGCCGCCTCTCTTTCGTCACCCCCGTGTGTCCTCAACATCCCGTGTATACCTTTACAACGTGTACCACCTGTATGTCCTCTCCTCGACACCCCGTGTGTTTACGACATCCCGTGTATACCTTTACAACGTATATCACCTGCATGTCCTCCCTTTCGACACCCGTGAGTCCTCGACATCCCGTGTATACCTTTACACTGTATACCACCTGCATGTCCACCCTTCTGTATGTACCTTTACAGTGTACACTCCTCGACACCCCCGTGTGTCCTCGACATCCCGTATACCTTTACAGCATATACCACCTATATGTCCTCTTCTTTCGACACCCCATGTGTCCTCGACATCTTGTGTATACCTTTACAGCGTATACCACCTGTATGTCCTCCCTTTCGACATCCCATGTATACCTTTACAGTGTATACCACCTGCATGTCCTCTTCTTTCGACACCCCCGTGTGTCCTCGACATCCCGTGTATACCTTTACAGCGTATACCACCTGCATGTCCTCTCTTTCGACACCCCCGTGTGTGTCCTCGACATCCCGTGTATACCTTTACAGCGTATACCACCTGCATGTCCTCTCTTTCGACACCCCCGTGTGTGTCCTCGACATCCCATGTATACCTTTACAGCGTATACCACCTACATGTCCTCTCTTTCAACACCCCCGTGTGTCCTCGACATCCCGTGTATACCTTTACAGCGTATACCACCTGCATGTCCTCTCTTTCGACACCCCCGTGTGTGTCCTCGACATCCTGTGTATACCTTTATAGCATATACCACCTGCATGTCGTCTCTTTCGACACCCCCGTGTGTCCTCGACATCCCGTGTATACCTTTACAGCGTACACCACCCGCATGACACCCCTTCAACACCCTATGTGTTCTCGACACTCCGTGTGTCTCTTCGATCAAACTCGATCGAATCCTTCCGGCCGACGCCTCTGGGTTATGCCATCCCTGTATCCATCAATCTCCAATGAGTAGTCTGAACTACTCGCCCTTCCCGAGCAACGCCTTGCCACTACATTACACTCACTATTTTTGCACTGCATGCATACACATCATCACTTTGCATCCCTGTTATCCGAGCTTGGTGCAAAAAAAAATAGGATGATTCCAGTCTTTGCCATTCGACTCGCCAGCCCTGGCATTCTCCAGCAAAGAGGGGTAGCTGTAAGCACCCAATTTTTACACCCCATCTAACTGTAGTTAAAATCCCTTAACTATGGTTACCTCCCCTGCCAAAGCCCTCACACCCTAAGACAAAACCCTGTCCTTAGGACTCACCTTAAGTGAACACTAGTTAAAACCTAGAAAGCCCATGTCTTAAACCCTAACATTAGGTGACCCTAGCATAACCCTAGAGCCCTTAGGGCATGAACCCTAAAAACCATGGCCCTTAGGGCCTGCCCTTTTAATCTAAGCCCACAAAGCCCAAAGATGCCTTAGGACAACCCCTATATACCCGAGTGTGCAGGGCCCAGGCCCATTTCATTTAAAATCTAGAAATGCAGGTAGACCTTCTACCGACATTTTACATTTACCTTGTTTTACTGTTGTCGGTAGACGTTCTACCGACATTTCACTTTTAGCCTGCTTTACTGTTGTTGGTAGAACTTCTGCCGACAACTGCAAGTTACGAGTTGCAGACAGCAATACCCCTACACACTCAACCCCCACCTCGGTTTCTCCCTTCTCAACCCTTAGACGACCTTCCTTGGGTCCAATACCATCTCACCTCTTCTTCTAAATCCCACTTAGGTCCCCTGTTGCTTCCCCTATAAAACCCAACACCACCCTCACTTCAAACGGCCGAAAAATTTGAATAGGAGAGCCCCTGCTGCAAAACTGTGATCCTCACCCCTCTTCAAACCCTTGGTTTGGTTCTAGGCTTCCCCTAGACCTGCCTCTCCCCTCCTCTGCAACTGTAAGCCATCACCGGAGCGCCACCACCTGTGCACAGACCCACTGTCTAACTCAACCGAAACAGAGCACTGGGTAGGGTGCACCCCTACCCCATTTAATTCTTGGATTACCTTTGATGTGAACCCTTGGTCATTTCCAGGGGCTTCTTTGCTTCCTTGTTGTTGTAAACAAGCCCACACAGGGTGTTCCCCCACCTAAACCATAGGTGTGGTGAACCCCTTTCGGGTATAGCAACTCCTCAGGCTCTCACGGCCATCACAGGACTCTCCGGGGGTCTCTCAGATTATGAGGGCACCCCTAGTACCTCTGTGCATAGCCCCCATTGACCATAGACCTGGTTTTAAAAAAAATAGAACGGCGGTACTCTCAGTACCGCCATTCCCAGAATAGCCTGATTTCCTTGTTGTCGGCGATCTGTTTACCGACATCTTGTTCTAGACCTGCTTGCCTTGTTGTCGGTGATCCTTCTGCTGACACCCTGTACCTGGCCTGTTTTGGTATGGTCGGTATTACCTCTACCGACAATACACTGTTTCTGTCACAGCACTTTTACGACCTTGTGGGACCCACTCCAGGCATCTCCTGGGGTCCACACCTGGCCTGATCTCTTCCCAGGAGGCTCCCCTACACGCTCATGCCTTTGGTTCACCTCGGGTTATCCGTTAACCCTAGTTAACTTTGACAAAACACAGTCTTAAAACAATGTCCATAATGTAGGTAATTAGATTACTGATATTAAACTTTGTTTTATTTTCGGGCTTTTGCAGGGGCCCAGGCCTGGTAGGAGGCCACTTTAGCCCCCTGGGCCCACCTTGGATCATACCAGACCCTTAACCATGGTAAAATACACCTCCAGTTAACATTTAACCGTGGTTAAGCACCCCTTAACCCCACAAACTTTTGGAAAATTAAACAGAAATTCCTTAAATCTAATTGGACCATAATCCTGACTTTGGCCCTCTGCCTATCCCTGGTTAGCAACCCTAACCACAGTTAGACCCCCTTAACTGTGATTAGCAACCCTAATCTTAGTTAGTTTCGGTTTACGGCCTACCGGGCCTAGAAACCAAGTTTACCGGACTTACCTCAGCCTACCGGGCCCTGTCTTAGCCTACCAGACTGCAGCTCACTCACCCTTTACTGTGGTTAGCAGCCCTAACTATAGTTGGTTCGGCCTAATCCCGGTTATCAATCCTAACCCGGGCCGGACTCTTTCTTAGTCTACCGGACTACTCCCTAAGCCTATCGGGCTTACATACCCTGCACTTGACCTCCTCGGTCAACCAACCCTAGTCTACCGGACTAGTCTATGTTAGCCACCCTTGGTGCACACACACACGCCCCTAGCCTCGGGACATGCTCACGTGCCAGAACTACGCTCGGTCTGATCTCACCCTCTGAGTACGTAGGCAACCCAACATGGGCCTGACCCTAGTTAGCTTTTCTTTTCTTAGATTAGTGTTCACTTAAACATCTCGACATTCTAAACAAGATTGACTTTATTTGGCTTAAACCCGGGAAGTACGGAACCGTTGTAAAACGGAAGCCTCGGGGTGCCTAACACCTTTTCCGAACTTAACCGAACCCCTTACCCTGATCTCTCTCATGGACCAAGACCTTATCCAAAACTTCAGGGGACTTCTCCTTTCTGAATGAATAGGTGGCGACTCTTAAAACCCCGTGAGAAATCTAGGGAATGAAATCCCGAACTCACATTGCACATAGAGACAAAACCAGTTGGCTTCTTTTCATCATTTTGGAGATTTGCCATTTTTGCTCCATTTTTTTCCTCTTTTTTTTTTGTTGGCTTTTGGTGCTCCGTTTAGAGATAGTTGTCTAGTATTGATGAAAATTTGTCATAATGTGACCGAATCTATTTTTAGGTTGCCTAGGTATCCACAATCAGTGGAATCAGGTCATGCCGTAGTTCAAAATAAGATTCGCTTTTGATTTGTTAGACTCTGCTCTGTTGAATTGCCATTCATAGGGTGCTCTAGTGTATGGGTTTAGAAAGAAAGGCTATTAGGCTCAATGGGCTAATTAAATTATGTTATTGCATGGGTACGAAGGAGATTTTAAGGGTTAACCAAGGATGGCCTCCTATCCTTCCTTTGATTGGTCAAGAGCATGTGTGGTCATTGCATTATCCTTATTCAAATATGCTTGATGCTTGATAGCTTGGGGAGGTCTTCACCACTCCTTTGCTTCTTCTCTTCTGATGGATTAGTAGCTCGCCTTGAAACCTTTGGGGAGTAGAGTACCTTTCTAATTCGTGAGAGGGTCATGAGTTTTTAGATTACTCACCCGATGATCAATTGTCCTTTGCAGGCTTAGAATCTAGTTCAGTTCCCAAAACTAGGCATCTCGGAGTAATAAGCAAGATTGATTTAACTAAAGTGGGAGATTTCATTAGAGTATGAAAGGATGTACATACTCAATGACGGAAGATAGTCGATCAGGCAAGTCCTATAATTGACTGGATAGAACAAATTTTGTCAAAATTTATCTACATGTACTAATCAAGTTAAAAATCATTATGAATCCATATTAGATCATTCAGAAGATCATGATGAGATGTTAAGGTTTACTTAATGTGTTAAAAGACTTTGGAAATCGTGCAAATCATTAAAGTCTTAGAAAACCAAGATCTGATTTCTTTTGGTCTATCCAGCCGATCAGGTGGACCATCAAGTAGATCAGGTGGTCCATCCATTCGATCACACGACCCTTGTGATCGACTGGATAGAACAAAAAGCTCAAAATGTGGCTTTTATCATCTAGTCGATCAGATGACTGATCCATCCGATCTGGTGAACATCCAGCTGATTAGAGGACTCTTCTAATCGACTGGATAACCTAAGAAAAATTGAAACTCGCCTTTAATGCTCAACAGCTATATTAATAACGGGTGATTTCTCATTAAATGCTCACCAACAGTAATAAATTTTAGATCACTATAAATAGAGATGATCTTTGAATCAAAGAATGATGATTAAGCTAAGATTACACTGTTCTTTTGATCAATCATTCACAAGAGCTAAAAATACCTAATCTTGAGAAACGATACTCTGTTTTTCTCTTTGAGCTGAATCCGAATCATCTACTTGAGAGATTTCTTAGAGTTAAAGATTCCATTCAAATCTAACTCAAAAGGAGTTCTTTATTTTGGATTGTAAATCTAAAACTTCAATCTGTATCAGTGAAGAACCTGCGTGTTCCTAGTTTGAAGCCGTTGCTTCATTTTTTTCAAAGAGGGCTATGCTCTGACGGTGATAGGTTCCATCCTGACCTGAAGAGGGATTGTAAGGTTGCATCTCGACCGGAAGAAAGATTGTAAAAGGATTTAAGCTTCACCTACGAAGGAGCTTGTACGATCGAGGATTGTAGTGAAACCTCTTGCGGTTTGCAGAGGCAGGGAGTAGGTTGGAGATTGCCGAACCTCATTAACAACTGAGTTTGCAATTCTTTTTCTCGCTTCTATCTCTTAGATTATCTTGATATTAGATTTCTTTATTATCTGTTAGCTGTATTTCCCTTTGATTTTCATATTCTGCATTAAAAGGGTAATCAAGTTTTTAATCTGCCATTGACCCTATTCACCCCCCCTCTAGGGTCTATATTTGGGCAAGAGTACCCACATAAACTGGGCGGGCCTACTATTGTCCTCCTCGTCAACTACCTTTGGAGTAGACTATCAGTATTCAACTACCTTCTGGGCGGCATCCTATCGTCGGAGTCTGACGACCAAAATCCAATTCCCTTCTAGGCGGCCTACTATCGTGGCTTCACGTTGGCTTTACTCAGTTGATTAGTACCCATGAACCCTTCCTCGAACATAACTGAGCGGGCCTACCATCAACCTTAACATCTTTACTTCCTCTTTACTTGCCTTTACTTTCCCATTTACATTATCTTTTACACTTTACTTTTCTTCTTTTGATACCCATACTTTAGCAAAAGCTCAATCATGCATATACCTATGTGTCCGTGTAGCAGTTGTGAATAACATGATAGACAAATAGAACACTTTACATATAGCCAATACTCCACAATTTCACTCATAGCACTAGCCCATATACACTTAAGTCATAACCATCCAATTACCTTGAACATATGGTTTATTCTTGGTTTTCCCCAAAACTTAAGTCTTTTAGCATGATTTTCACAAGTGAATCATAATTCCAGAACTTCTAATAGAAAGGATTTACCCTTTTTATTTGTTGGTTTAAGGCAAGAATCATCACAATTAACTAGTAGGATTTCCTACTAGTTCTGTCGCGCCCCAAAATACCCCCTAGGAGTTAAGGGATACTTTAGGAGTGACTATGCGTACCTGTCAAACCATCCTGAAGTAAACATGGGTAACACAATATAATGTAGCACCCCGGATTTTTTTCATCCTTAATGAATAGCACCTTCATAGCTAATTGGCCGTTTTCATAGTTTTCGTAGTCTAATTAATAAATAAGGGAGAAATCGGAAATTCCGAAACGTCACAAATGTTCGTTTTCGAAAGACGGATCCAACGCAAGTTGAATCGTCGAAATCCGACGAGCGAGTAAAAAGATATGGTCAAAACAGTCCAGACATAACAGAGCACCGATCGCTCGGTCATTACCTGCGATCGATCGGTCCACTACCGATTGCTCGATGGCTATCGCACGGTTAACTTTTTTGTATGGGGAAAAATTCCAGAGAGTGTGTTTTTGACCGATCTCTCGGTCATAACACCGATCGATCGGTAAGCCTCCGATCGCTCGGTCCATAGCACCGATCGATCGGTCATACGCAGTTTTTCTTCATTAAGGGTGTTTAAGACTTTAAACACCACCCCTTGCCTATAAATAGGCTGAGTTCGTGCCTTAGGGTTTCAGAAACCCTCTGTGCCCTATCTTAGGAGATTTTGAGAGAGAGAAGAAGGAGAGGAGCTACTTGTTGATCAAGCTTGTGGAAGATCAAGGTTCTTCCACTTCCCTTGGTGATTTCCAACCAAGAACTCACTGTTCTTGCTTGTTCCAGCCATTGGGAGTCAAACCCATTGATTCCTCTAAGGTAGATACACTCTACTACAATCTTGCAATCCTACTAGTTAATAAATATGATTCTTCTTATATATGCCCTATCTATATGTATTGATTCTATGTATGAAAAGGTGTGATTATATACTTGGATGAAGGATTACTATTATGATGCACTCTAAGTGTTTGATAAAATACCTCTAAGGGATTCTATGCTTAAATATGATGATTTCTCTTATTAAGTGCATATGCTCGCATGTCACACATGAACCGATGGTTTCCATGGATTTCTTAAGGTGCAAATAAAGGTTTTCACGAAAAGACGAATAATGAATGATTCTAAGTAACTCTATGATTTCTCTAAGATCGTTTCATAAGCTCTAAGGATCATACCATGCTCACAAGAAAACTCTATGATAATGCTCTAAGATCGTCTCACAAGCTCCACGGATCACAATGAAATGCTCTAAGATCTCTAAGGTTATGCTCTATGGAAATGCTCTACGGTATTGCTCTATGCTCTATGTCTCTACGGATCATAATGACTCTAAGTAACTCCATGAACTCACAAGAACTCATAAGGCTATGATTATCGATTGACTCACACGGTTACAGTTTTGGTTTCGAATATTATCTCACATATGTTTTCACGGTTTCCATGCTTTAAGGATTGTTCGGATTTCATTCTCCATGTCTTGTATGCTCCATGCCTAACCGCTTTATTGTTCTTAGTTTGTATACACTGAGTATTCCATGCTCAGTCGATATTGTTATGATCGGCAGGTGCTCGGGTTCCATTCGATTTGTGTGGCGACGAACCTTGGGTCGAGGAAGAGTACCGTGACCCGGAGCCTTCCATGGATCACTATCATGACGATGGTGCTCTAGATAGGAGTCGTGACTTCGATTTCTGTTGATCGACCGACTTAGAACTTGTGTCATTTTGTTATGTGAGTGTGGGGTTTGTCCACTCCACTTTTGGGTTTCTCACACATGTATACTTGTTGGTTCTTACTTGAGCCAAGCTATAGGAGTATTCATTTTGCTTCCGCTATGTTTAGTATTTTATTTTCCGCTGTGCATTGTATTTCGTTTCCGTTATGTATATTCAGGTACTCTGACAGGTTTCCACGTGTGCCTTATGTATCATACTGGAGGTATGGTACGGCGGTCACGAGTCAACTTACCCTTAACTCCTAGGGGGTATTTTGGGTCGCGACATATAATAAGGATAATAATCAGAACGCGGAAGCTAAACATAAATGCGGAAGTGTGAACTAACTTTTTCTTTTCTTTATAAGTTTGTATCCCAAGTGAAACATATATACAATACATATCAAATTCTAAGGTGGACAGACCCACCTATCAAAATGTCAAAATACACCAAACCCTCTCGTACTCTCCCCTCAACAGTAGTCGAGGTACAGCCACACGTCGAGGTCTCGGTCCGCCTGAGACTGTAGTAGAATAGACTGCTCTTTCTCCTCTATGTACTCTTTCTCGACCCAAAGCTCTGGGTCGAGGGCTCCCTCAGTACCTGCCGACATGAAAGTATGGCTGAGCATGGAATACTCAATGAGTACAAGCTACTAGTTAACCATAACAATAATAGAACACAACAACAGTAATACAATACAGAGCAGTAACAGGAACATCACAAAAGAAACAATATTACACGTGGTACAATACAATTATCTTGATGTGCGTGCATGAATGCGAAAACTCCGATAAAACTCATGCTTGGAAATCTGTCTCGTGTCTCGGTATGGCTTAAGAAAATCATATATGCGTGCATGCATGAATGCCTTGTTATCATCTTGTAACTTGTGAGCCAGAGGCTAGCACCCGAATCTCCCTGGGCTGCCAACCTCCTTGATATATGGTTTTCTTGTGAGCCAAAGGCTAGTACCCGAATGTCCCTAGGCTACCACCCTCCTTGACGTATGCTTGATTTTAGTTACTTGTTTAGTTTTCTTGGGAGCCAGAGGCTAGTACCCGAATGTCCCTGGGCTACCAACCTCCTTGACAATAAGTGAATTCAGTTTTCTTGTGAGCCAGAGGCAGTACCCGAATGTCCCTAGGCTACCAACCTCCTTGACATGCAATGTTTTCTTGTTGATTATTATATGCACGTGCTCTTGAAATCTCGGTTCATGCAAACATGCGGGCTCGTGTAAGTGACAATAGTGACAATCATGGGAACACATGTAACAAGAGGAATATCGCATCACATTTCGATTCATAGTATAACATGCAAGCATTTAGGGGATAAACATAGTATTTGGTCAATCATCATTTACAAGAGTAGTTACATAGGGCTTACATCCATTTCCTTATTTAGATTCATTTATTCTTGGTTTAGGCATTTTATCAGACATCCGGTGTGCAACATTTCTAGTAGTTTTTCTTTACTCTTTTTAGCGCATATTTTCCGTCAATCATCATGGTATGTTCATTATTTATAGAATGCTCATCCACCATTTTCCATTTCACACATCACATCCACATCCAACGGCATCCAATCACCACCATCCACATCCCATTCACACATTCGAACCTTTTTCTTATCTTATTCATATTTATTAGAGATGTTGCATTTCATAGGAAAGGAAAACATAATAGCAAGAATCACATTTCACCATAGAAAACCTAGATTATTGCTAGGGGGAGTTAGTAGGGTGTACTAACCTTGAATCAAGGCTTGATCTTGGGTGGAAATCTTGATTGAAGCTCCAACTTGCAAGAAGGAGGACTCTTGCTTGAAGAAGGCTTGAGTGGGAAGGAAACCCTCTTGAAAATACCTTGGAAAATACTGCCCTTGCCTGAGAGAGACTCCCCCACGAGCTTGAGGCTTGGCCTTGAAGAATCCAAGCTTTGGAATAAATCTTGGGTAGCCTAACTCTTGATTTGTCCTCAAGAGGAAAACCTAGGTTAAGAATCCCCTTCTCCTCTCTCTCTATCTCTCAAAATCTCCGAAGTGTAGTGAATGGGGCCCTAAGGCTCGGGCAAAGCCTTATAAGAAAGGGTTTAATCCCCAAAAGACGAAATAGCCCTTACTGAAATTTGTGCAAAAACGCGAAGACCGAGCGATCGGTGGTTATGAGTGATCGTTCGGTTGCAGACCGAGCGATCGGGAGCGATCGGTGTTCCTGACCGAGCGACCGGTCAAAAACATGCTCTCTGGAAAATTTCTCCATACAAAAAACTTGACCAGTCGATAGCCTCCGATCAAGAGTCCTCCTTCTAAACCAAAGTGAACCGGCTTCTCAACTAAAGTGAGATCCTCTTGAATCTCAACTGGATCGAGTTCGATGACATGAGAAGGGTCCGGAATATACTTCCGAAGCATGGAGATGTGAAACAGATTGTGGACCGCTGCTATATGAGCGGGCAAAGCAACATGGTAAGCCACCTCACCGACTCTTGTAATGATCTCGAACAGACCAACATACCTTGGACTGAGCTTGCCTCTCTTTCCAAATCTCATAACACCCTTGGTTGGTGAAACCCGAACAAATACAAAATCCCCAACTCGAAACTCAAGGTCCCACCTACGGGTGTCGGTATAGCTTTTCTGTCGATCTTGTTCAGTCTTCAACCTCTCCCGGATAAGCTTGACCCTATCTGCGGTTTGTTCAATTAACTCGGGGCCCAACACCTTCCTTTTCCCATCTTCATCCCAATACAACGGGGATCTACAACTCCTCCCATACAAAGCTTCAAAAGGTGCCATTTGTATGCTTGCCTGATAGCTATTGTTGTAAGAGAATTCCACCAAAGGTAGGTGATCTTCCCAACTTCCCTTGAAGTCTAGCATACATGCACGGAGCATGTCTTCTATCACCTGATTTGTCGCAACCCAAAACCCACCCTAGGAGTTAGAGTGAACTTTGGACGACTAATCATGGCTTACATGACTTGCTTGACAAACCAACCTGCAAAAACCCACAGAGCATATACAATAGAGGATGACAGCGGAAACATAACTATAAAACACAGTGGAAGTCTAACAACCTCTAAGTATATACACATGGTCCAAGTTTAATACAAACAAATCAAAACAAAGGAAGTGCGGACATGCCCGCCAAAATACATGGATATAATCACTCATGCTCACCCACAGCTAATCCACTCAGAATCTAACACCACCTACTGATAACCCTCTACGGGAGGTTCCTCCAAAGGCTCTTTGACGTACTCCTCCTCCACCCATGGACCAGGAGCACAAACATCAAATGGAGCAGCAGCTCCCTCAGAACCTACCGACATAAGAAGCACGGCTGAGCATGGAATACTCAGCGGGTACTAAATACTAACCAACAGTCATAGTATACAGATAGCATACATAAAGTAGGAAACAAATTGCATATATAGAACAAGAACAATTTATATCATACAAGGAAGTAAAGCAATTTATATTCATGCTTGCATTCAGAAAAACTGATAAAACCCTTGAAAACATCGTGCACTTGACTTGACTTGAAATACCCTTTGCGTGATTGGGA
The DNA here is from genome assembly GCA_015143295.1 of Tetracentron sinense. Lineage (NCBI taxonomy): Eukaryota > Viridiplantae > Streptophyta > Magnoliopsida > Trochodendrales > Trochodendraceae > Tetracentron > Tetracentron sinense. The sequence goes on along the minus strand of CM026551.1, from coordinate 41,961,798 downwards.
ACTTGTTAACCGTGTCATGCTTGTCCTGCTTGCATCATGCGTGCCATGTCATGTCATGCGTGTCATGCGAGTATCATGCTTGCTTGTTCATAATTTAAACATGTTCACATGCCTAGTTGCCGTTCATAGCCCACCGCAACTAGTACCCTATATGCAGATGGGTATGCCTGGTTGCCGTTCATAACCCGTCGCAACTAGCATCCATGCGGAATGTGAATGCGTAGTTGCCATTCATAGCCCGTCGCAACTAGCATCCATGCGGAATGTGAATGCCTAGTTACCGTTCATAGCCCGTCGCAACTAGCATCCATGCGTGTCATGCCATGCAGAGTTATGCGTGTCATGTGATGCTATGCTATGCGTGTCATGTGATGCTATGCTATGCGTGTCATGCGAGGGGATGGGAGACCTTTTCCTATGCAATGCATGATTGTCTTGCCCTTGTCAAAAGCGAAGTGAAACATATCTTAGGATATGCCCCACCTCTACGTCCCATACTTAAAACATCGGTAAATCACGTCATTTCATGCGTGCTCGTGAGATCATGTGCATACTTGCATTTGGAATTAAATATGACAATTTGGGGTAATTCACAAAGCATAGCATATAACAATTTAAGTGAGTAATAATCTACATATTTTAAGAAATGTAAGAAACACACTATCATGAACCCTAACAAATTTCAAGAGCAATTAAGCATGGGTTCCCTTAATTATCATTTATTTTGTTCACCTTGGCATTTCATCAAACATGGGGTGTGTTCATTATTCACTTAAACCTAGATCATGCTTTTCTAGGTGGGTTATGCTCACATCACACTTGTATGTTCATTATTAGTACAATGCCCTTTCTCATTCGTTCATCACATCATCCACACGGCATCCATTCGCCAACATCCATCTCCATTCACCATTCATACCACCAATCTCATAACACATATATAAGTGAAGGAAAACAAGGAGAAACAAAGGAAAAAGGGAAGCTATAACTAGGAGGGTAGTAAGAAGTACCGACTTGATCAAGTGAGGAAGAAATCCCCTTCCAGAAACGACCGTGAGTTGCTGCCCTAGCTTGAGGATATGCTCTTCACGAGTTCGTGCCTTGATCTTGAAGAAAAATGGGCTTGAGTTGAGTGTGGGTTCACAAACCCCTTGATTTCTCTCCAAAATGGAAACCCTAGGTTTAGGAATCGCCCTCTCCTCTCTTCTTATCTCCCAATCTCTCTAAGTGTCGAAATGAAGCCCTAAAGGCTCGGGTTAAACTCTTAAGGTAAGAGTAAACCGACCAAAAGACCATAATACCCTTACTGAAATTTCTGCAAAAACGCGAGTACCGAGCGATCGGTGTTAATGACCGATCGATTGGTTGCCTACCGATCGATCGGTTTCATAACCGAGCGATCGGTTAAAATTTCACTCTCTGGAAAATTTCCCTATACAAAAATCTTGACCAGTCGATAGCCTCCGAGCGATCGGTTTTAGACCAATCGATCGCTCCATGGACCGAGCGATCGGTTGCCTGCAGGTCCAGACTGTTTTGGCCATATCTTTTGACTCGCACGTCGGATTTTGACGATTCAACTTGCGTTGGGTTCGCACTTCGAAAAGGAACATTTCTGACATTTTGGAATTTCCAATTTCTTCCTTATTTATTAATTATACCTCTTTAAAGGCAAAATAGCAACGAAAGTGTCATGCATTAAATGTGAAAAGGTCCGGGGCTCTACATGATTCACCCTCTCGGTTTGCCCGTCGGTCTGTGGGTGGAAAGCTGTGCTAAAGTCTAGTCGGGAACCCATGGCATCCTAAAAGCTTTTCCAGAACCTGAAAGTGAATCTCGGGTCTCGATCCGACATAAAGCTCACTGGCACCCCATGCAACCGAACTATTTCTTTGATATACAGTGCAGCCAACTGATTGGAATTGAAGGTAATTTGGTACGGTAAGAAATGGGCGGACTTCGTGAGTCGGTCAACAACAACCCATATAGCATCAGTCTTTCTAACTGTCTTTGGCAACCCCACAATGAAGTCCATAGAGATATGTTCCCATTTCTCTATGGACTTCAACCTGTTGGCACACCAAACACAGCATCACGTACTCCACAACCGCCCTCTTCATGTTTCGCCACCAAAAGTGACTCTTGAGGTTCCGGTACATCTTTGTACCCTCGGGATGCACTGTATACTTGGACCAGTGAGCTTCATCCATAATCTCTCTCCGAAGGTCGGCATTGGCCGGGACACAAAGCCTTCCCTTGAGTGTAATAGCACCTCTGCTAGTGAGAGAGAAGTCCGTACTACCCTTGGCAACTTCCTTGTCCCGGAAAGCCAACAAGTCGACATCTATGGCTTGATACTCTTGGATCAAATCTATAATGTACGGCCGAACCATGACATTGGCCAATACAGGACTGCGGACAGAATCATTCACACTGATGTCTAAATTTGCTAAATCTTCTAATAGTTTCCATTCTTGCACCAACATGTGAGCCAATAGACCCGGAGGTCTTCTACTCAAAGCGTCCGCCACTACGCTCACTTTTCCCGAGTGATATTGGATGGTGCACTCGTAATCTTTCAAGAATTCTATCCAACGCCATTGCCGTAAATTTAGTTCCTTCTGGGAAAAGAGGTACTTGAGACTCTTGTGATCTGTGAACACATAGAACTCCACCCCATAAAGGTAATGGCACCAAATCTTGAGTGCAAACACGACCGCCGCAAGCTCCAAGTCATGAGTGGGGTAATTTTTTTCATGCTCCTTCAATTGCCTTGATGCATAGGCAATGACTTTCTTGTGCTGCATGAGGACATACCCAAGTCTGATGTGCGAAGCATCGCTATACGCCTCATAACCACCATGTCCAGAAGGCACAATAAGGACGGGGGCCATGGTAAGTCTCTTCTTCAGCTCCGTGAAACTGATCTCGCACTTGTCACTCCATACAAACTTGGCATTCTTCCATGTCAGGTGAGTGAGAGGTGCAGCCAAACTGGAGAATCCCTCCACGAATCTCCGATAATAGCCTGCCAATCCGAGGAAACTACGTATCTCCATGACGCTCTTGGGCCTCTCCCAACTCATGACTGCCTCAACCTTGGCTGGGTCTACAGAAATGCCCTCGATCGACACTACGTGGCCTAGGAATGCCACCTTCTCTAACCAAAATTCACACTTGCTCAATTTGGCATATAGCCTATGCTCTCTCAACATCTCCAAGGCAAGGCGGAGGTCTCGTGCATGATCTTCCCATGTCTGGGAATACACCAAACTGTCGTCGATGAACACAATCACGCATCGATCTAAGTATGATCTGAACACCCGGTTCATCAAATCCATGAATGCCGCTGGTGCATTCGTCAGCCCAAAAGGCATGACAAGGAACTCGTAATGCCCATACTGAGTCCTGAAAGCCGTCTTCGGAACATCTTTTGACTTGATCTTTAACTGATGATACCCCGATCTAAGATCAATCTTGGAGAAAAATCTCGCTTCCTTTAGTTGGTCAAACAAGTCGTGTATCCTCAGCAAGGGATAATGATTCTTGATAGTTACCTTGTTCAACTGACGGTAGTCTATACACATTCTCATCGACCCATCTTTCTTCTTCACGAAGAGGACCGGGGCTCCCCATGGCGAGAAACTTGGTTGGATGAAACCAAGTTGTTGTAACTCCTCAATCTGTTTCTTCAATTCTTCAAGCTCTATAGGGGCCATTCTATACGGTGCCCTTGAAATTAGAGCGGTGCCCAGAGCAAGCTCTATAGCGAACTCGATCTCTCAGTCAAGAGGCAATCCAAGAAGTTCTTCCAGGAACACATCTAAGAACTCACTCACAACCGGAATGGCCAAAGAGTTCGGTGCCTCTGGGTTTGCTATGCTCAAAGCTGCCAAGCGAGCAATATCCCTTTCTCTCAATCCTTGGAAGTGAAAAGGTTTAACCCCTTCTGGCTTGAAGTTCACCATCTTTTCAAAACACGCAACATGACCGTCGTGGTTTGATAGCCAATCCATTCTTAAGATGACATCAAAATCCAAGTCTTGGAAATCTAGGACGATAAGATCGGCTAACAGTTTATTCTCCCCTACTTGAACCACACCATCTTTAAATATTTTACCTGCATCTACTGAGTTGCCGAGTGGAGTTGCAATGGTCAACTCCCATTCTAACAGAGTAGCCTCAGTCGGAAATCCCTTCGCGAAACTGGGTGAGACAAAGGAGTGAGTGGACCCTGTGTTGATCAACACTCGAGCTAGACATTCATTCACTAACAAAGTGCTTGTACGATTAAACACTAACATCAATAGATTTCAAACAAGACCTACACCATACATAGGTAACCCCTAGTATAACTAATCACATAACAAACCATAGAAATTTTACACAACTTAAACTCAAAAATTCTTGCGTACCTTGCACGACATCATCGGATGCACGTGCGTCTCTCTCTGATAGGGCAAAGACTTGGCCCCGTGTGGCTGGGCGAGGAGCCTGTGTAAACTGTAAGGCCCTCGAAGCCTGAGAAGAACTAGGCTGAGATGTTTGCCTAAGCGGGGGTCTGCTCCCTGAAGATTGAGCTGGCAAATGACGTCGGGGACAATCTCTAACCATGTGGCCATGGTCACCACAATGGAAACAACTTCCTGTAATCCTCCAACATTCTCCCGCTGGATGCCTCCTTCCACAAAGGGTGCATATATCGTGCAAATAGGTGGGAGGACCATATCCCATAGCCTGCGTCAATGCAGGGTGAGAAGTTTGGGCAAAAGCCGGGTGAAAAGCCGGTGGAGCAAAAGGGTGAGGAGCCTCTAGTGTCAAATATATCCTTTGTGACTGAGCCAGCCCTGCGGACTGATACAAGCTAGTCCTTGCTCTTTTCTCTCCTGAACTACTCGACTGTCCTTTCTCCATTCCTCTTCTTTTGAAGAACTCCTCGGAGTTTGACTCGGCCAAAAGTGCCTTGTCCACAACTTCGGAATATGTCTCATGTCTGAACATTGAGACTCGGTCCTTAAGGTAGGCCTTCAATCCCTTCTCGAATTTTCGGGCTTTCATAGCCTCGGTCGCTATGATATGTGGAGCAAATCTGGATAGCTCCGAAAACTTGGCTTCATAAGCCGCTACCGACATATTACCTTGCTCCAAGGTAATGAACTCAACTTCCATCTTTTCTTTCATCCCGATCGGGAAGTACTTCTTGTTGAAAACATCCAAGAATTCTTTCCAAGTCCAGTCTTGACCTTATCGGGTCAACACTCGAGTCCGAAGTGCGGACTTCCACCAATGATCGGCCTCACCTTCAAGCATAAAGGCAGCCTAAGTAACCCTCTCCGCCTCAGTAGGCGCCAACACCGAAGATATCTTTTCTAGTTGCCGAATCCATCCTTTGGCAACAAGCGGGTCAATACTCCCACAAAAGGTTGGAGGCCTCATCCTCTGAAAAGCCTCTATCCCGGCTTGTGCTCTATTAGGAGGAGCCAATATAAGTGCCGTATTAGGCAGAGTTGCCGGTTGCCTTCCCGCTAACATAGCCAAAGTCTCGGCTATTGAAGCAAAGGCTTGGGCAAAATTGGGTTGATCATCACCCGATGGAGCATCATTTCCGTTGCCCCGTGTGTTGTATCCACGACCCCGGGTATTGTGTCTTATGATGTCTCCTGAGAACGACAATACAACATGAGTCTAACTTGGACACGCATTTAGTAACAATTTCGCAATTCACTCAACACATATTCATCAAGCATATTTACTAAGCACAATTAATGCACACATGGTATTCAACATAACATCATAACATACAATCCGTGTTTCTAGTGTAGGACTCTAAGTTTGGTTGAAGCTCAATCTATTTTGACTAAGACTAACTTGTTAGCCTATACTTAGAATACAACTTTTTTATAACACCTAATGCCTTTTTCACGTTTGGTATCAAGTACTAAGTGACCCTAGGGACTCTAATGCCTAGAGCACTGATACCACCTCTGTCGAACCCCAAAATACCCCTAGGAGTTAAGGGATACTTTAGGAGTGACTATGCGTACCGGTCAAACCATCCTGAAGTAAACATGGCTAACACAATACAATAAGGATAATAATCAGAGCGCGGAAGCTAAACATAAATGCGGAAGTGTGAACTAACTTTTTCTTTTCTTTATAAGTTTGTATCCCAAGTGAAACATATATACAATACATATCAAATTCTAAGGTGGACAGACCCACCTATCAAAATGTCAAAATACACCAAACCCTCTCGTACTCTCCCCTCAACAGTAGTCGAGGTCTCGGTCCGCCTGAGACTGTAGTGGAATAGATTGCTCTTTCTCCTCTATGTACTCTTCCTTGACCCAAGGCTCTGGGTCGAGGGCTCCCTCAGTACCTGCCGACATGAAAGTACGGCTAAGCATGGAATACTCAGTGAGTACAAGCTACTAGCTAACCATAACAATAATAGAACACAACAACAGTATTACAATACAGAGCAGTAAGAAGAACATCACAAAAGAAAAAATATTACACGTGGTACAATACAATTATCTTGACGTGCGTGCATGAATGCGAAAACTCCGATAAAACTCATGCTTGGAAATCCGCCTTGTGTCTCGGTATGGCTTAAGAAAATCATTTATGCGTGCATGCATGAATGCCTTGTATCATCTTGTAACTTGTGAGCCAGAGGCTAGCACCCGAATCTCCCTGGGCTGCCAACCTCCTTGATATATGGTTTTCTTGTGAGCCAGAGGCTAGTACCCGAATGTCCTTGGGCTACCAACCTCCTTAATGTATGCTTGATTTTAGTTACTTGTTTAGTTTTCTTGCGAGCCAGAGGCTAGTACCCGAATGTCCCTGGGCTACCAACCTCATTGACAATAAGTGAATTTGGTTTTCTTGTGAGCCAGAGGCTAGTACCTGAATGTCCCTAGGCTACCAACCTCCTTGACATGCAATGTTTTCTTGTTAATTATTATATGCACGTGCTCTTGAAATCTCGATTCATGCAAACATGCGGGCTCGTGTAAGTGACAATAGTGACAATCATGGGAACACATGTAACAAGAGGAATATCGCATCACATTTCGATTCATAGTATAACATGCAAGCATTTAGGGGATCAACATAGCATTTGGTCAATCATCATTTACAAGAGTAGTTACATAGGGCTTACATCCATTTCCTTATTTAGATTCATTTATTCTTGGTTTAGGCATTTTATCAGACATCCGGTGTGCAACATTTTTAGTAGTTTTTCTTTACCCTTTTTAGCGCATATTTTCCATCAATCATCATGGTATGTTCATTATTTATAGAATGCCCATCCACCATTTTCCATTTCACACATCACATCCACATCTAACGGCATCCAATCGCCACCATCCACATCCCATTCACACATTCGAACCGTTTTCTTATCTTATTCATATTTATTGGAGATGTTGCATTTCATAGGAAAGGAAAACATAATAACAAGAATCACATTTCACCATAGAAAACCTAGATTATTGCTAGGGGAAGTTAGTAGGTTGTACTAACCTTGAATCAAGGGTTGATCTTGGGTGGAAACCTTGATTGAAGCTCCAACTTGCAAGGAGGACTATTTCTTGAAGAATGCTTGAGTGGGAAGGAAACCCTCTTGAAAATACCTTGGAAAATGCTGCCCATGCCTGAGAGAAACTCTCCCACGAGCTTGAGGCTTGGCCTTAAAGAATCCAAGCTTTGGAACAAATCTTGGGTAGCCTAACTCTTGATTTCTCCTCAAGAGGAAAACCTAGGTTAGGAATCACCTTCTCCTCTCTCTCTATCTCTCAAAATCTCCTAAGTGTAGTGAATGGGGCCCTAAGGCTCGGGCAAAGCCTTATAAGAAAGGGTTTAACCCCCAAAAGATGAAATAGCCCTTACTGAAATTTGTGCAAAAACGCGAAGACCGAGCGATCGGTTGCCTACCGAGCGATCGGTGTTCCTGACCAAGCGATCGGTCAAAAACATGCTCTCTGGAAAATTTCCTTATACAAAAAAGTTGACCAGTCGATAGCCTCCGATCGATCGGTTTTGGACCGATCAATCACTGCTCAAGACCGAGCGATCGGTTGCTCTGCAAATCTACTGCTGAGTTCACTTTTCACCTATTCTTACTACTTGAACCTTTTCCTCTTCTATTCTAATCTCTCCTAAACTTGCCTAGGACATTTTCGGGACTTATAGACATTTTAAAATAATTAATAATAGCATTCTTAGCAAGATTTCCTCAAAGCTTCAAATTCTCATTTCATGAATTCTTTTAAGATTACATATGTCTCAAGCCTTGACACACATCCCAAGGCATATACAAAAGTTCCGGGGTTCTACAAGTTCATAGCACAAATCAATGGTTTTTATCTTAGTTTTTCATTATGGTTTATGGCATTAAAAGCTAGTAGAGAATATCTACCTTTCTAAGACCAAATCACTTTGGTCTAGCGCGGAAAAAAATTCAAAGAAGCGAGAATCCAAGCTTCAGAAAGCGCGAAGAAAGCGAGATCCGGCCTTTCGAAGCACTAACCAAGCTTCAGCTTCACTCTAGGTTCAAACCCTAGCTCCCTCGCTCTTTCTCCCTCAATTTCTCTCCAAAAATAAGTCCAAGGGTTGTGTAAAACCTAAGGCCATGAACTGGCCTTGTATTTATAGGCCAAGGGTTAGCCAAAGACCCATGTACCAAAAAATATCTCAAAAGATCTCCAAATGGCAAAAAATGCGAGGTTCGATCGACCGGATATTGCACTTGGTCGATCGGATAGCTTAGTGGGTTCTGGAAAAAACACCATACAAAAAAATGCAAGCACCGGTCATCCGGATGTTTATTCATGTTGCCCAGGTTATGGACCCTAGAGGGGAGGTGAATAGGGTCTATGACAATTAAAAAATATTTACTCTAAATTTCCTAAACGGAATTTCCACTTTAAGGCAAGTTAAAGGGAAATAGAGAATCTAACAATTTACTTTAACAATAGTGTAAACAATAATGGAAATCAGTCAAGTAGAGAGAGTTAGAGAGATGCAAACACTTGACACCAGATATTGTTCACGAGGTTCGGAAACCCGCCTACGTCCCCGCCTTGAGCTATTCCCGTTCCAAGGATTCCCCAGGATTTTATTCCCAAACCGTGTCCTCTTCTTCCGAGTGAAGAGTAAACCATTACACTCCCTTACAAGCTAGGAGACTACCTTTACTATCCTTTTACGGGCTGAGGATGAACCGTTACACAATCCTTTTATGGCTTAGAATCAAACCTTCACAATCCTTTAAGGCTAAGGATGAACGTTTACAATGTAGAGATTTGGATTTGAATCCGAAATACAAAACTCCTTTAGAGTTAGATAAGAATGGAATAACAAACTCTAAGAAATCTCTCAAAAGATGGATTGGAGTTTAGCTCAAAAACAAAGTATTGGGATTTTAGATTTTCATGATAGATTTGAGTTTTGGATCTTTGTTAATGATTGGGAATTGATAGATTGATCACTCTCTTTATTTTAGTACATAAACCATCTTTATTTATAGTACATCCAAGAATATAGTCGTTGGAAAAGCAATAGATGCGAAAAGAGCCATTAAAAATATAGCCGTTACAGTAAAAAAAAAGTTATGGGTGTTTTTTACTCTATCCAGTCAATCACAAGGCTTGTGTGATCGACTGGATGGTTGTAGAGCCCCGGACCTTTTCACATTTAATGCATGACACTTTAGTTGCCATTTTGCCTTTAAAGAGGTATAATTAATAAATAAGGAAGAAATTGGAAATTCTGAAATGTCAGAAATGTTCCTTTTCGAAGTACGAACTCAACGCAAGTTGAATCGTCAAAATCAGACGAACGAGTCAAAAGATATGGCCAAAACAATCTGGACCTGCAAGCAATCGATCGCTCGGTTATGCACTTGAGGACGAGCTCTGGAGAGGCACCGGGCATATGCACTTGAGGATGAGCTCTGGTGAGGCACTGGGCATATGCACTTGAGGGCGAGCTCTGGAGAGGCACTAAGGACGTAGCTCGGAAGGCACTAAGGACGTAGCTCTGATAACGTGCTCTGACAACGTGCTCTGATAAGGCACAGACAACGCATAGACAACATACTCTGATAACGTAGCTCTAGCTCTGATAACGTATACGTTGTGCAACAGACAACGGGTACGTCGTGCAGCAGACAACGTGTACGTTGTACAGCAAACAACGTGTACGTTGTACAGCTCACGACGGGCACGTTGTACATAAGACAACGGACAATGAGCTCAGCACTATGCACAACACAACGTGACAACGTGTTCAGCACTATTCACAGCACAATGTGTTCGGCACTATTCACAGCACAACGTATTCGGCACTATTCACAGCACAACGTGTTTGGCACTATTCACAGCACAACGTGTTCAGCACTATTCACAGCACAACGTGTTCGGCACTATTCACAGCACAACGTGTTTGGCACTATTCATAGCACAACGTGTTTGGCACTATTCAACGTGTTCGGCACTCGTGTTTTTGCAGAAATTTCAGTAAGGGTATTATGGTCTTTTGGTCGGTTCACTCTTACCTTAAGAGTTTAACCTGAGCCTTTAGGGCTCATTCTCAACACTTAGAGGATTTGGGGGATTAGAAGAGAGGAGAAAGGGTTTCCTAAGCTAGGGTTTTGCTTTTGGAGAAGAATCAAAGGGGTTTTGAGACCCTAGATCACTTCAAGTCCGGTTTTTCTCCAAGATCACGGCTCAAGCACTCGTGGAGAGCGTTCCCCAAGCTAGGGTAGCACCTCACGGTCGTTTTTGGAAGGGGTTTCTTCCTCATTTCTTCAAAGTCGGTACTTCTTACTACCCTCCTAGTTATAGTTCCTCTTTTCCCTTTATTTCTTTTGATTTTCTTTCATTTACACATGTGCTATGAGATGGATGGTTGTGAATGGTGAATGGAGATGGAATGGGCGATTGGATGCCAAGGGTTGTATTGGGATGATTAAAATGGGGAGGGCATTGTATCCATAATAAACACACCTTTATGATTTGAGTAGACTCACCTAGAAAAGCATGATTTAGGTTTAAATGAATAATGAATAATGAACACACCATGTTTGATGAAATGCCAAGGTGAATAAAATGAGTTGTAAATTAGGAAATACATGCCTAATAAATTATGAATATTGCTAGGGCCTATGATAGTGTGTTTTCTTGCTTTCCCTAAATGATATGAATATTACATTGCTCAATCATTGATGTTATATGTGTTGTGAAATTACCCAAATGTCATATTTAAATTTAAATGCAAGTACGTACACGGTTCCCACGAGCACGGCATGCATGACATGATTTATCGAGGTTTTCAAGAACATGGTTAGAGGTGGGACATATCCTACAATATGTTTTACCTCACTTTTCACAAGAAAACAAGAACCAACATTCCATGAGTGGTCTCCCCTCACTCACAAGTGCATATCATGAAGAAGGGCCTCCCTTCCCTCGCAAGTACATACATATCATGAAGAAGGGTCTCCCTTCCCTCGCAAGTGCATTGCATAAAAAAGGGTCTCCCTTCCCTCTCAAGGCATCTCTCAAGCGCATCTCACAAGGATATCTCACAAGTTACATGATCACAAGCAAGCACGCATGACATGCATGACATGACACGTACGACACGCTCGACAAGATCAAGTAAGACAAACACGACAAGCTTTCAAGTACGAAAAGATATTTCAAGCCAAGTCAAGTGCACGATGTTTTCAAGAGGTTTTATCGGCTTTCTACGAAATACAAGCAGGATTATAAATTGCTTTACTTCCTTGTATGATATGAATTGTTTCCGTCTAACATATATGAATTGCTCCTGATTTATGTATTGCCATTTTTATGCTATGACTATTGGTTAGTATTTGGTACCCGCTGAGTATTCCATGCTCAGCAGTACTTCTTATGTCGGCAGGTTCTGAGGGAGCTGCTGCTCCATTTGATGTTTGAGCTCCTGGTCCATGGGTGGAAGAGGAGTACATCGAGAAGCCTTTGGAGGAACCTCCCGTAGAGGGTTATCAGTAGGTGGTGTTAGATTCTGAGTGGATTGGCTGTGGGTGAGCATGAGTGATTATATCCATGTATTTTGGCGGGCATGTTCGCACTTTCTTTGTTTTGATTTCTTTGTATTAAACTTGGACCATGTGTATATACTTAGAGGTTGTTAGACTTCCGCTGTGTTTTATAGTTATGTTTCCGCTGTCATCCTCTATTGTATATGCTCTGTGGGTTTTTACAGGTTGGTTTGTCAAGCAAGTCATGTAAGCCATGATTAGTCGTCCAAAGTTCACTCTAACTCCTAGGGTGGGTTTTGGGTCGCGACAGAAGTGGTATCAGAGCTTAGGCTTTAGGTCTCTAGGGTCACTTAGAATCTTATACCACGGCTTGACAAGAGCATATGTTAGGAAACAAGTTAGGAAGGAAGTGAGTCGGGAACGAGTCTAGTTCCAAGTTTAAGACTAAACTTTAGCCTTAGTCTAAAATGGTTGCTTTAACCAAGTACGGTCCTAGGTACGCCAGAACACTAAAGTATAAGTATAATGTGATGAATACTCTGATGACTTGATGTGATGTGTATTAGTATTATACAACTAATACAAATTGAATTATTGTGAAATGGCATTGAAATAAACTGTGGTTTCAAGTTAGACTCATGTGGTGTTATTATTCTCAGGACTTTAGTCATGAGACGGAACACACGGGGTTGTGGACCACATACCAGAGCTTCCTCTTCTTCACGGGATGAGGATGAGCAGCCGGACCTCTCTCAGGTCTTAGGCTCTATTGCTGAGACACTCGCCATACTGGCGGCTCGGTAGGCTATACCATCATCGGCGGCACCTACTCCACCGCCCACAGCTCCAGTACATCGTACCGCTGGAGTTGAGGCATTCAGGAGATTGAGGCCTCCACCCTTCCATGGGAGTGTGGATCCTCTTGCTGCGGAGGCATGGATCCTCCAGATGGAGAAGATCTTTGCGGTCCTCTCGCCTACAGAGGAGGATAGAGTAGCATGGGCAGTTTTCATGCTAGAAGGTGAAGCCCACCATTGGTGGTTGTCCGCATTGAGGACGCGAGATTTGACCATGCAGGGTCAACCTTGGACTTGGGAGGAGTTCAAAGATACTTTTTACAAGAATTATTTTCCGATTGGAGCACGAGAAAAGAAAGAGAGAGAATTCATCAACCTTGAGCAAGGTTCGATGTCTGTAGCCGCTTATAAGGCCAAGTTCTCGGAGCTATCACGCTTCGCGACACATATGATTGCCACCGAGGCAATGAAGGCGAGGAGGTTTGAGCAAGGACTCAAGGATGTCATCATGGAGAAAGTATCGGTCTTTAGGCACGCCACTTACGCTGAAGTGGTGGATAAAGCCTTGTTGGTTGAGACCAACTCTGAGGCGGTGTCCAAGAAGAGGGAATTGACGAGAGGCCAATCCAGTAGTTCAGCACCTCTAGAGAGGCGGGCTCGTACCGGCCCTTATCAGTATGCGTGGCCAGCACCACCGATGAGGCCATCTTATGCGCCTCCAGCTCCACGGCAGTATGTGCCTCGGGCACCGCGACCTCAGGCTCTTCCGGCCCCACGGCCTGTTGCACCTCAGACGATGAGGTATGCTCCACCTCCGGCCCCTCCGACTTATACACACGAGGTCTGCACTTCATGCAACCGAAGGCACCCGGCAGGAGATTGCCGAAGAGCATCGGGTGGATGTTTTCATTGTGGTCGCCAGGGCCATATGATCAGGGATTGCCCCAGTCGGCATTTACCAGGCCAGTCTCAGGGGATTAGGCCCCCAGCACGCCCAGCAGGATCATATCAGGCGTCATCTCAGACTACCCGGTCTACACCTCAGTCTCGCCAGGCGAACCAGGGGCGAGTTTTTGCCTTGACAGAGGGTGATGCACTTGCATCTGACGATGTAGTGCAAGGTACACAGTTGTAATTTATTTAATTACCCGTAAATTAAATTATTATGTATTATTCTTTGTGTACGTATATGGCATGTTATATATATAAATACCTATATGTATACATTGTTGATGCATGGATTGACTTAGCTAGCTAAAATTTCAGGAACCCTACTAGTCAATGAGTGTTTGGCTCAAGTGTTGATTGATACCGGGTCTACTCATTCGTTTGTCTCACCGAGTTTTTCAGAAGGCTTTTCTGTGGAGCCTACTCAGCTAGAACCGGAGTTAGCCATTTCGACTCCTCTCGGCAAAACAGTATTGGCAGATAAAGTGTATAGAAATAGCGTGGTCCAAGTTGGAAGCCACGAGTTGGCGGTTGATCTCATCGTCCTTGGATTCCAAGACTTTGATGTTATATTGGGAATGGATTGGTTAGCAGCACATCATGGGCATGTAGCTTGCTTTGAGAAAATGGTACTCTTCAAGCCAGTAGAAGGAAATCCATTCCACTTTCGCGGGTTGAAAAGTAGATATATTGCTCGTTTTGCGGCGTTGAGCTTAGCTAACCCCGAGGCAAAGGACTCATCGACTATTCCGGTTGTGAGTGAGTTCCTGGATGTATTTCCAGAGGAGTTGCCAGGATTGCCTCCAGACAGGGAGATTGAGTTTGTGATCGAGCTTGCACCAGGCACAGCTCCTGTTTTCAGGGCTCCGTATAGAATGGCCCCTATTGAACTCAAAGAGTTAAAGACCCAGTTGGAAGAATTACAAGGTCTTGGTTTCATTCGACCAAGTGTCTCACCGTGGGGTGCCCCGGTGTGGTTTGTTAAGAACAAAGATGGCTCGATGCGGATGTGCATCGATTACAGGCAATTGAACAAAGTCACTATAAAGAATAGGTATCCCTTGCCTAGGATTGATGACTTGTTCAATCAGTTGAAGGGAGCGAGATTTTTCTCGAAGATAGACCTTCGATCGGGTTATCACCAGTTGAAGATTAAGGTGGAAGATGTTCCCAAAACTACTTTCAGGACTCGGTATGGACACTACGAGTTCTTGGTGATGCCTTTTGGACTCACGAACGCGCCGGCAGCCTTTATGGATTTGATGAACCGGGTGTTCCGGCCATATCTTGATAGGTGCGTGATTGTATTTGTTGATGACATGTTGGTCTATTCCCAGACACGGGAAGATCACACACGCGACCTATGCCTTGCTTTGGAAATGCTAAGAGAGCACAAGCTATACGCCAAACTTAGCAAGTGTGAGTTTTGGTTGGAAGAGGTGGCATTCCTAGGCCACGTTGTTTCTGCAGAAGGTATCTCGGTAGATCCAAAGAAGATCGAAGCAATTATGAGTTGGGCGAGGCCCAAGAGTGTTACCGAGATACGCAGCTTTCTTGGGTTGGCAGGCTACTACAGGAGATTCGTAGAGGGTTTCTCTAGCCTTGCAGCACTGCTCACTTACCTGACAAGGAAGAACGCCAAGTTTGTATGGAGTGATAAGTGCGAGATCAGTTTCACGGAACTGAAGAAGAGGCTTACTACAGCCCCTGTCCTTACTGTGCCATCTGGACCTTATGGGTATGAGGTGTATAGTGATGCCTCACACGTTGGACTTGGGTGTGTACTCATGCAGCACAAGAAAGTCATTGCCTATGCATCGAGGCAATTGAAGGAGCATGAGAAGAATTACCCCACGCACGACTTAGAGCTTTCCGCAGTCGTGTTTGCACTCAAGATCTGGCGACATTACTTATACGGGGTGGAATTCTATGTGTATACGGACCACAAGAGCCTCAAGTACCTCTTTTCCCAAAAGGAATTGAATCTAAGGCAACGGCGTTGGATGGAATTTTTGAAAGACTATGATTGTACCATTCAATACCACCCGGGTAAAGCAAATGTAGTGGCTGATGCTTTGAGTAGAAGACCTCCGGGGTTATTAGCATGCATGTTAGTGCAGGAATGGAAGCTACTTGAAGACTTGGCAAATCTGGACATTAGTGTGAATGACTCTGTTCGTAGTCCTATCTTGGCAAATGTCACGGTTCGGCCATACATTATAGATTTGATCCAAGAATACCAAGCCACGGATGCTGAATTGTTGGCTTATCAGGACAAGGAAGTTGCTAAGGGTAGTGAGGACTTCTCTCTCACTAGTCGGGGTGCTATCACATTCAAGGGAAGGCTGTGCGTCCCAGCCAATGCAGATCTTCGAAGAGAGATTTTGGATGAAGCACATTGTTCGAAGTACACAGTGCATCCAGGGGGTACAAAGATGTACCAGAACCTCAAGAGTCACTTTTGGTGGCGGAATATGAAGAGGGAGGTTGCGGAATATGTAGCACGGTGCTTGGTGTGTCAACAGGTAAAAGTAGAACACATGCGGCCCACAGGTCTATTACAGTCCCTTCCGATTTCTGAGTGGAAATGGGAGAACATATCCATGGATTTCATAGTTGGCTTGCCAAAGACGGCAAGGGGCTCAGATGCGATATGGGTAGTAGTGGATCGTTTGACGAAGTCCGTTCACTTCTTACCTTACCGAACTACTTTCAACTCTAGTCAGTTAGCCGCTTTGTACATCAAGGAAGTGGTGAGGTTGCACGGAGTGCCCGTTAGTATTGTGTCAGATCGGGATCCAAGATTCACATCACGATTCTGGAAAAGCTTCCAGGAGGCTATGGGTTCCCGACTTGATTTCAGCACCGCTTTTCATCCACAGACGGATGGACAAACCTAGAGAGTGAACCAAGTCATTGAAGACATGCTTCGGGCTTGTATGTTGGATTTCAGAGGCAGTTGGGAAGAGCACTTGCCTTTGGTTGAATTCGCCTATAATAACAGCTATCAGGCGAGTATCCAAATGGCACCATTTGAGGCCTTGTATGGGCGAAGTTGTAGGTCTCCTCTCTATTGGGATGAGGTAGGAGAAAGGAAAGTACTTGGTCCGGAGTTGATTGAGCAAACTGCAGGCACAGTTAAGATCATTCGGGATCGATTGAAAGCCGCTCACGATCGCCAGAAAAGTTATGCGGACACGCGCCGTAGGGACTTGGAATTTCAAGTAGGGGATCAAGTTTTTGTGAAAGTATCTCCTAGCAAAGGGATCATGAGATTTGGAAAGCGAGGCAAGCTCAGTCCTCGGTATGTTGGGCCTTTTGAGATTATCACACGAGTTGGTGAGGTTGCTTACAGGGTAGCTCTCCCACCTCACATGGCCGCAGTTCACAACGTCTTCCATGTGTCTATGCTTCGGAAGTACATTGCGGATCCTTCGCATGTCATAGACTTGGAACCGTTGGAGATTCGAGAGGACCTCACCTTGATTGAAAAGCCGGTTCAGATTTTGGATCGAAGAGATCAGGTGCTTCGCAATAAGACAATCCCTTTGGTTCTTGTGCAATGGCAACACCATGCTCGGGAAGAAGCTACATGGGAGCGTGAAGCCGAAGTCAAAGCAAAGTACCCAGAATTAATTGAATGAGTTTTTGTATCAGTTTGTATATGACTTGTAATTTTCTTTTCGGTTTGTAATGCAAAAGCATCTAAATTTCAAGGATGAAATTTTTGTAAGGGGGGGAGGATGTAGAGACCCGGACCTTTTCACATTTAATGCATGACACTTTCGTTGCCATTTTGCCTATAAAAAGGTATAATTAATAAATAAGAAAGAAATTGGAAATTCTGAAACGTCAGAAATGTTCCTTTTCGAAGTACGAACCCAACGCAAATTGAATCGTCAAATCGGACGAACGAGTCAAAAGATATGGCCAAAACAGTCTGGACCTGCAGGCAATCGATTGCTCGGTTATGCACTTGAGGATGAGCTCTAGAGAGGCACCGGGCATATGCACTTGAGGACGAGCTCTGGTGAGGCACTGGGCATATGCACTTGAGGGCGAGCTCTGGAGAGGCACTAAGGACGTAGCTCGGAAGGCACTAAGGACGTAGCTCTGATAACGTGCTCTGACAACGTGCTCTGATAAGGCACAGACAACGCATAGACAACGTACTCGGATAACGTAGCTCTAACTCTGATAACGTATACGTTGTGCATCCGTTGTGCAACAGACAACGGGTACGTCGTGCAGCAGACAACGTGTACGTTGTACAGCAAACAACGTGTACGTTGTACAGCTCACGACGGGCATGTTGTACATAAGACAACGGACAACGAGCTCAGCACTATGCACAACACAACGTGACAACGTGTTCAGCATTATTCACAGCACAACGTGTTCGGCACTATTCACAGCACAACGTGTTCGGCACTATTCACAGCACAACGTGTTTGGCACTATTCATAGCACAACGTGTCTGGCACTATTCACAGCACAACGTGTTCAGCACTATTCACAGCACAACGTGTTCGGCACTATTCACAGCACAACGTGTTTGGCACTATTCACAGCTCAACGTGTTCGGCACTCGTGTTTTTGCAGAAATTTCAGTAAGGGTATTATGGTCTTTTGGTCGGTTCACTCTTACCTTAAGAGTTTAACCCGAGCCTTTAGGGCTCATTCTCAACACTTAGAGGATTTGGGGGATTAGAAGAGAGGAGAAAGGGTTTCCTAAGCTAGGGTTTTGCTTTTGGAGAAGAATCAAAGGGGTTTTGAGACCCTAGATCACTTCAAGTCCGGTTTTTCTCCAAGATCACGGCTCAAGCACTCGTGGAGAGCGTTCCCCAAGCTTGGGCAGCACCTCACGGTCGTTTTTGGAAGGGGTTTCTTCCTCATTTCTTTAAGGTCGGTACTTCTTACTACCCTCCTAGTTATAGTTCCTCTTTTCCCTTTATTTCTTTTGATTTTCTTTCATTTACACATGTGCTATGAGATGGATGGTTGTGAATGGTGAATGGAGATGGAATGGGCGATTGGATGCCAAGGGTTGTGTTGTGATGATTAAAATGGGGAGGGCATTGTATCCATAATAAACACACCTTTATGATTTGAGTAGACTCACCTAGAAAAGCATGATTTAGGTTTAAATGAATAATGAATAATGAACACACCATGTTTGATGAAATGCCAAGGTGAATAAAATGAGTTGTAAATTAGGAAATGCATGCCTAATAAATTATGAATATTGCTAGGGCCTATGATAGTGTGTTTTCTTGCTTTCCCTAAATGATATGAATATTACATTGCTCAATCATTGATGTTATATGTGTTGTGAAATTAGAGTGAATTTTGGACGACTAATCATGGCTTACATGACTTGCTTGACAAACCATCCTGCAAAAACCCACAGAGCATATACAATAGAGGACATTATCAGCGGAAACATACTCTATCATGGCACAGCGGAAGACTAACAACCCTCAATGTATATACATACTTAAATTCAAGTTTTATACAAAAAGCAATCCATAAGAAAGTGCGGACATGCCCGCCAAAATACATAAATCTAACTCTCATTTCACCCACAGCTAATCCACTCAGAATCTACAACCACCTATTGGTAACCCTCTACGGGAGGTTCCTCCAAAGGCTCCTCGACGTACTCCTCTTCCACCCATGGACCAGGAGCACAAACATCAAATGGAGCAGCAGCTCCCTCAGAACCTACCGACATAAGAAGTACGGCTGAGCATGGAATACTCAGTGGGTACTAAATACTAACCAACAATTATAGCATAAAAATGGCAATACATAATCAGGAGCAATTTATATATGTCAAACGGAAACAATTCATATCATACAAGGAAGTAAAGCAGTTTATAATCATGCTTGTAATTCGTAGAAAACCGATAAATCCTCTTGAAAACATCGTGCACTTGACTTGACTTGAAATATCTTTTCATACTTGAAAGCTTGTCTTGTCTATCTTGCTTGATTCTTGTATGCCGTGTCATGTCATGCATGCTTGCTTGTGATCATGTAACTTGTGAGATGCACTTGTGAGATGCCTTGAGAGGGAAGGGAGACCCTTCTTTATGATATGTATGTAGTTGTGAGGGAAGGGAGACCCTTCTTCATGATATGTACTTGTGAGTGAGGGGAGACCCCTCGTGGAATGTTGGTTCTTGTCTTCTTGTGAAAAGCGAGGTAAAACATATCGTAGGATATGTCCCACCTCTAACCATGTTCTTGTAAACCTCGATAAATCATGCCATGCATGCCGTGCTCGTGGGAACCGTGTACATACTTGCATTTAAATTTAAACATGACCATTGGGTAATTTCACAACACATATAGTGTCAAAGATTAAGCAATTCAATATTCATAGCATTTAAGGAAAACAGGAAACACACTATCATAGGCCCTAGCAATATTCAGAATTTATTAGGCATGTATTTCCTAATTTACAGCTCACTGTATTCACCTTGGCATTTCATCAAACATGGTGTGTTCATTATGGATTTACCCTACGACATGCTTTTCTAGATGGTTTTACTCAATCATTCATGTATGTTTATTATTGGAACAATGCCCTTCCCCGTTTTAATCATCACCACACAACCACTGGCATCCAATCGCCCCTTACATCTCCATTCACCATTCACCATTTACCATTCATCCATCTCATAGCACATGTGTAAGTGAAAGAAAATAAAGAGAAATGAGGGGAAAAGAGGATCTATAACTAGGAGGGTAGTGAAAAGTACCGACTTTGAAGAAATGAGGGAGAAACCCTCTTTCCAAATGACTGTGAGTTGCTGCCCTAGCTTGGATCGGAAGCTCCACAATGCCTGAACCGAAATCTTGAAGAAAACGGGCTTGAGGTTGATCTAGGGTTTCAAAAACCCTTTGATTTCTCTCCAAACTGGAAACCCTAGGTTGGAATCGCCTTCTCCTCTTTCTTCTATTCTCTCAAACTCTCTAAGTGTCAAATGATGCCCTAAAGGCTCGGGTTAAACTCTTAAGGTAAGAGTGAACTGACCAAAAGACCGTAATACCCTTACTGGGATTTCTGCAATGACGCGAGGACCGTGAATAGTGCTAAACACATTGTGTCGTGAATAGTGCCCACTCGTTGTGCGGTGAACAGTGCCAACTCGTGGTGCTGTGAATAGTGCCAACTCGTGGTGCTGTACAACGTGCCCGTGGTGAGTTGTACAACGGATGCACACAGTATACGTTATCAGAGTACGTTGTCTATGCTACATTATCAGAGTACGACGTCAGAGCACGTCCTTAGTGCCTTCCAAGCTACGTCCTCAGTGCATAACCGAGCTACGTTTTCCTACAGGTTCAGACTGTTTTGGCCATATCTTTTGACTCGTTCATCCGATTTTGGCGATTCAACTTGCGTTGTGTTCGTACTTCGAAGAGGAACATTTCTGACATTTCAAAATTTCCAATTTCTTCCTTATTTATTAATTATACCTCTTAAAAATGGAAAATGACAACGAAAGTGTCATGTATTAAGCATGAAAAGGTCTGGGGCTCTACAGATCTAAAATGGATTCAAAGAGGTTTCCAACACTAACAGAACTTACAGACACAAAATTTGTTCTATCCAGTCGATCACAAGGGACTTCTGATCGACTGGATGGTCTGCCTAATCGACTGGATAGTCTATCTAATTGACTGGATAGACCATTTTTATTTGCAGAATCCACTTTTCAAAACCTATAAGATGGGATTTGATTACAAGGTTTTATACTTATGCATTATGAGTAAGATGATCATGTTTAAAGGTTCTTAATCATATTTTAACATTGGTTTAAGGAACCTATGGTCAATCTAAGGTCTTTGAGCTTTTCATCCAAACCATCTAATGTTTTTATAAAAGTCCTAAACACTCTCATCTTAAACTAAGACATTAAAAACCTTGTGAGTCTTCACTTCACTTTTGGATCTGATTTTGCTTTGAGATGATCCATCTCCTTCATCTTCATCTTTATCTTTATCTTTATCTTGATCTTGATGCTTGAGCTTTGAGCTTGAATGAATTTGACTTGGAGTTGAACTTGCATATAGGCTTTAACATGGTCCAGCTCATGCTTTTTGGATGAATGACACTCTAATGCTCTTTTTAATCTGATTTTCATAAAAACTCAAGAGAGACATTAGTAACACAATATTCATTCCTTCATTGTGTTATCATCAAAATCAATAATGTTGCCTTAGGTCAAGACCTAAAGGCTAACAATTCAGTCGACCAAATGAAGCCTAGTTGATTGAATTGGATGTTCGGTCGACCGGTCATGCCCTGTTTTTCCCTCGCTTGCTGTTTTAGCCATAAATTTTGATTAGCTTATCAGATTTAGGTGATTCAACTTGGTTGGACTCAAAATTCAAAGGGAAACAACTTTTTGGCTAATGGACAAATCCTAATTCTGAAGTATTAATGGTCTAAATGGGTCCCGTCATCAGATCAGTCTTTAGAAAACCCACATTTGACCTAACTTCTACTCAAAATATGGAAAAGTGTTAATCATGAACATCGAAAAGGGTTTCGATATCTTTCTAATGGTTCAAGAATTATTAGATTCCGATCAGTGGTGACAACATTAGAGTTCCCTAAAGTTGAGGGTATGTTAAGACATCCCTCTCTTTCCGCATTTAGAACAGTTAGAGTGCTTTCACACTCTATTACCTTGGGTCCAACACCCTACTCACACCTCATGAATCATCCCCCATAGGTTTTTAATCCACCTAGGTGATCACTGAATACACACCAACATGCATGGGAGGCCCCGACCTCTTTATACCTCATGAATCATCCCCCATAGGTTTTTAACCCACTTAGAACTATTCACAGCACTATTCACCATACTATTCATCGAATAGCAAACTCGGGTTCCGAGGTTCTACAGGTCTTGTGTAGGGCATAAATAATAACATTTATTAATTTGGACGTAGTTCTATACAACAAAAAACAAGGAAAAGATCAAGTGAAACATACTCACATGTTTTAATGGACTTAATCACCAATGAGGAAGGAAAAAAAATTTCAAACTTGAGTTATCACACAACAAATAATGTATAAATTTTGATTTTTAAGCTAAAAATATTTATTTGTGAATTAATTCCTTTTTTATTTTAGTAAATATGTATATTTATTTATATAATTAGATTTTCTCTTGTTCTAATTAATAAAAAATAAAAAATTTAAGAAATAGAATTTAGACTAAATTAAAATATATATGTGTGAAAGGGTTCTCATGAGTGACACTCACTAGGAGTTTAGTGACCACCCCCTTTAGAAAAATGACACGTTGCATCCTTTAACAAAAATATTTGTCTGATCGGGTATTTTGAGACTATTTAATTAAAGTTTAATTGGTTAGCTTTAACCCCTAAGTTTTACTAGACCCTACCTTGGTTATAAATGTAGAACCCCAGAACCTTGTGGCATGGCACTATTCAACCCTAAGGTTTACTAGACCCTACCTAGGCTATAGATGTAGAAACCCAAAACCTTGTGGCATGGCACAATGAATAGTGTCATGCACTAGTCTTGTAAAAGGGCAAAGCCTTCATGTAATTTTGTTGTTGCATGTAATGATTAATGAAATGGGGTTTTATTTGCATTGGGTGTCGTATGTGTAAAGAAAAGAGTCTAAGACTCTATGTAGGTTATAGACTCTATTTGCATTGGGTTGGAAGGTGGTTGGATCAGCTGAAACGGAAAGCATTATTCATTGAAAATAACATGGCGGGAGATGTAAATGCGATGAGTGAGCGGATCAAAACAATGATAGTCTTTGTGAAGAGAGCTATAACCAAGAAAAATGCAACGAATGCTCTTGGGGCTGAGTTTGTCTTGGCGATAGGGGCCAAGAAAAGGAAAGCATTCACACATAAAAATTTTGAGATGGGTGTAGGTAGGGGGTTTTCCAAAGAGAATTTCGTAGGGAGAGAGGTGATTAAGAGTGGAGGAGGGAAGACGATTAATGAGGTAGGAGGCCGTAGCAAAGGCCTCGGCCCAAAAGGGTTTGGGCAAGGTTCTTTGGGTGAGGAGAGTGTTGCCGGTGTCAATGAGGTGACGATGCTTGCACTTGGCCACACCATTTTGTTGAGGGGTGTGTGGGCACGAGCGGGAGGGACAATGCCATGTGAGGTGAGGAGTTGTTGGAAGTGTTTGCTAGTGAACTCACCACCTCCATCCGATTGGAAATATTTAATTCTTTTATCAAAGATGTTTGTTACCATGCGATGAAAAGTGTTGAAAATAGAAGCACATTAAGACTTTTGGTGTATGGGGTAAATCCACGTAAAGCGACTATAGTCATCAATAAAGATAACGTAATAGCAAAAAACAGAAAGAGAGGGTACCGGGGCGGGCCCCTAAACATCACTATGAATAAGAAAGAAAGAGTATGGACTATCTTGAATAACAAAATTAAATGGAAGACGAGTACTCTTGGAAAGTTTGCATTCACAACAAAATAATTCACTTTATTTCATGAAGATTCTAAACAATTTTGTCGAACAAGTAAACGAAGAACATTAGATGAGGCATGGACAAGCCGGCGATGCCATAGTTCAGCAAAGGAGGATGAGGCGGCAAGGGTGTGAACTTTGCTAGGAAGAGAAGATGGAATGGGAGAGAAGAGTTGTCCCGGTATGAAGGTCCTTAAGACAAAAACCCCAAGGAAAGAAAGTAAAAGACCAATTATTATCCTTGGTAGAAGAGGCAACAAAAAGTATATTCTTAGTGAGAGAAGGAACATGGGGAACGGAATTTAAATGAAGGTGAGAGGAGGGAGTAATGAGAAGAGATTTACCAACATGGGATATGGGGGCCCCATTGTCGTTTCCAAAGATGACCGAGTCGGTGCCCATGTAATCAGACATGTTGTGAAGGAGAGAGGAGTCGGTGTCATATGACTTGTTGCATCGGTGTCAGGGTACCTGTTATATGATTTATCCACATGCACACAACAATTAAATATGGCCCTGCAGATAAATATGGACTGGGTTAGAGTTCTTACTCAATAGCGGAAGACCTGGATCCTTCGTCGATTCGTTACACTGTCACAATCCTCTTTGACCCCGTGTACATCCTATTCTGGTAGGATGAAGGGTAGCTATGATCGAGTATCCCCTTTGCTATTCCACGGTTCAAATCCAAGAGAGAGAGCTTGGATATTCTCACAGAGAGAATTTCCTTTTTATGAGAGAGAAGAGAATAGTCTTATAGAATAGTCTCAAGAGAGAGAATAGTCTCAAGAGAGAGAGCTTGGATATTCTCACATGCATTCTTCTGATAAGGAATTATCTTATATAGAATAGTCTCCCACTAACTCACAACCTCATCCCTATTATTGTGTTAGTAGATAACATGAAGATCATCTGAACTTATCAGATTCTCTACATGGACTATCCATCTGGGCTCTCATGATCCGTAACCCATGTGGGCAGATCAAGAGCTTGGGTCAGGCCCAACCCGACCCATAAATTCCTAACAACTCTCACTCGCCCACATAGGGTGAGTTTTCTCATTTGTTCTCCCACACAGGATGAAGCAATTTCTCAATATTTCTCAATCTCACATTCTCACCTCCTCATATAGGAAAATGAACTGTGCGACCTTACGAGAAGAACGTATAGTCTCAGGAACGAGATTATCAATCATAAATGACCAACAAAAATGCATCACTCGAGAGCATCTCGGTTATACCTCAGATGATCTGACTACACCTGATTAAGCACTCTCGATCCCTCATAATAAGCAGTGTTTTACCCGAAATAAGTGATGTACTCATGTCCCATATCGTAAACATATTACGAGATAAACATTGGTCAGCAATGAGTCACATAACATGGTGTATTATCAATCAATCTTCCCTAAGCCCTCATGTCAATTCAACAAGACTCAACCGCTTTCGCAGTCATGCCCCATCAGATCGAATCTCTCATGATCCTCGGTTTGCATGCTAAAGTAGCGACACTGAGCATCTGCTTCATGACATAGTCTCAGGTCAACAAAGGGTACAATTAGGATCATTGATTAAAGTGGCTCACAAAATGATGAAGCAGGAATCATTCATCACTCCAACTATTAGTCGGCTTAAAGCACATACAGTATGAAATGTATGCTATGGTGTTATCTCATAAAAATAAGCATGTCACTTCTAATAATTAGGAACGCCATACGAATCTGGGTCTAGTCGCTATGCAAACACCTAACCTGAGTTTTTCAGCTCAGTCACTCTGTAAGCGCCTGCCTGAAATCTCATATTCGGCTATGATGCAAGCTACAAAGAGTTGTGGTAGAACTCTATGATCGACCTACTAAAAAAGGTCTCATCTTAGCTCTATCTAAGGCAACATATCAGTAACATATATTTTGCTCGCCAATCAAGCGCCAAATATATAAATGTCTTAATTCGTTATCTCAGTGCCTAAAGACATAAACGTCTCATCTTACTCACTGTCTTAGCGACAAGGTGAATCACCCGTGTGAGAGGGTCAATTCGAGCCCGGTGACATATTATGAAGATGTGCTATCAATAATGAACTACATAAGAATAATGTTGATAAAAATGCGTACTCATATCATAAAACAATAATAATAATGTCGGTACAAAAACCAAGTAACTACATGCATCATGTCCTACGTAATCCCATACTCTTAGCATGAGATAAGAACACATCTCTGGCAACACGCTTGGTCAAAGGATCAGCCACCATGCTTCCTGTAGATATATGCTGTCAATGAGGTGACGATGCTTGCGCTCGGCCACACCATTTTGTTGAGGGGTGTGTGGGCACGAGCGGGAGGGGACAATGCCATGTGAGGTGAGGAGTTGTTGGAAGTTTTGCAGTGAACTCACCACCTCCATCCGATTGGAAATATTTAATTCTTTTATCAAAGATGTTTGTTACCATGCGATGAAAAGTGTTGAAAATAGAAGCACATTAAGACTTTTGGTGTATGGGGTAAATCCACGGTAAAGCGACTATAGTCATCAATAAAGATAACGTAATAGCAAAAAACAGAAAGATGAGGGTACCGGGGCGGGCCCCTAAACATCACTATGAATAAGAAAGAAAGAGTTTGGACTATCTTGAATAACAAAATTAAATGGAAGACGAGTACTCTTGGAAAGTTTGCATTCACGACAAAAATAATTCACTTTATTCAATGAAGATTCTAAACAATTTTGTTGAACAAGTAAACGAAGAACATTAGATGAGGCATGGACAAGCCGGCGATGCCATAGTTCAGCAAAGGAGGATGAGGCGGCAAGGGTGTGAACTTTGCTAGGAAGAGAAGATGGAATGGGAGAGAAGAGGTTGTCCCGGTATGAAGGTCCTTAAGACAAAAACCCCAAGGAAGAAAGTAAAAGACCAATTATTATCCTTGGTAGAAGAGGCAACAAAAAGTATATTCTTAGTGAGAGAAGGAACATGGGGAACGGAATTTAAATGAAGGTGAGAGGAGGGAGTAATGAGAAGAGATTTACCAACATGGGATATGGGGCCCCATTGTCGTTTCCAAAGATGACCGAGTCGGTGCCCATGTAATCAGACATGTTGTGAAGGAGAGAGGAGTCGGTGTCATATGACTTGTTGCATCGGTGTCAGGGTACCTGTTATATGATTTATCCACATGCACACAACAATTAAATATGGCCCTGCAGATAAATATGGACTGGGTTAGAGTTCTTACTCAATAGCGGAAGACCTGGATCCTTCGTCGATTCGTTACACTGTCACAATCCTCTTTGACCCCGTGTACATCCTATTCTGGTAGGATGAAGGGTAGCTATGATCGAGTATCCCCTTTGCTATTCCACGGTTCAAATCCAAGAGAGAGAGCTTGGATATTCTCACAGAGAGAATTTCCTTTTTATGAGAGAGAAGAGAATAGTCTTATAGAATAGTCTCAAGAGAGAGAATAGTCTCAAGAGAGAGAGCTTGGATATTCTCACATGCATTCTTCTGATAAGGAATTATCTTATATAGAATAGTCTCCCACTAACTCACAACCTCATCCCTATATTGTGTTAGTAGATAACATGAAGATCATCTGAACTTATCAGATTCTCTACATGGACTATCCATCTGGGCTCTCATGATCCGTAACCCATGTGGGCAGATCAAGAGCTTGGGTCAGGCCCAACCCGACCCATAAATTCCTAACAACTCTCACTCGCCCACATAGGGTGAGTTTTCTCATTTGTTCTCCCACACAGGATGAAGCAATTTCTCAATATTTCTCAATCTCACATTCTCACCTCCTCATATAGGAAAATGAACTGTGCGACCTTACGAGAAGAACGTATAGTCTCAGGAACGAGATTATCAATCATAAATGACCAACAAAAATGCATCACTCGAGAGCATCTCGGTTATACCTCAGATGATCTGACTACACCTGATTAAGCACTCTCGATCCCTCATAATAAGCAGTGTTTTACCCGAAATAAGTGATGTACTCATGTCCCATATCGTAAACATATTACGAGATAAACATTGGTCAGCAATGAGTCACATAACATGGTGTATTATCAATCAATCTTCCCTAAGCCCTCATGTCAATTCAACAAGACTCAACCGCTTTCGCAGTCATGCCCCATCAGATCGAATCTCTCATGATCCTCGGTTTGCATGCTAAAGTAGCGACACTGAGCATCTGCTTCATGACATAGTCTCAGGTCAACAAAGGGTACAATTAGGATCATTGATTAAAGTGGCTCACAAAATGATGAAGCAGGAATCATTCATCACTCCAACTATTAGTCGGCTTAAAGCACATACAGTATGAAATGTATGCTATGGTGTTATCTCATAAAAATAAGCATGTCACTTCTAATAATTAGGAACGCCATACGAATCTGGGTCTAGTCGCTATGCAAACACCTAACCTGAGTTTTTCAGCTCAGTCACTCTGTAAGCGCCTGCCTGAAATCTCATATTCGGCTATGATGCAAGCTACAAAGAGTTGTGGTAGAACTCTATGATCGACCTACTAAAAAAGGTCTCATCTTAGCTCTATCTAAGGCAACATATCAGTAACATATATTTTGCTCGCCAATCAAGCGCCAAATATATAAATGTCTTAATTCGTTATCTCAGTGCCTAAAGACATAAACGTCTCATCTTACTCGCTGTCTTAGCGACAAGGTGAATCACCCGTGTGAGAGGGTCAATTCGAGCCCGGTGACATATTATGAAGATGTGCTATCAATAATGAACTACATAAGAATAATGTTGATAAAAATGCGTACTCATATCATAAAACAATAATAATAATGTCGGTACAAAAACCAAGTAACTACATGCATCATGTCCTACGTAATCCCATACTCTTAGCATGAGATAAGAACACATCTCTGGCAACACGCTTGGTCAAAGGATCAGCCACCATGCTTCCTGTAGATATATGCTGTAAAGTTACTTCCCCTTGTGAAACCATATCTCGAATGTAATGGTACCAAAGCTCAATGTGTTTGGCTTTTCCATGGTACTTGGGAATTTTTGCATACGCTAGTACCGATGTATTATCAGAATAGAGCATCACAACATCCTCAGAATGAGATGCAACACCCAAGCGTTGCAAAAATCTCCTAAGCCAAACAGCTTCCTGGATAGCTGCTGAACAAGCCACATACTCTAACTCCATAGTAGAGAGTGCAATGCATGACTGTTTCTTGCTACACCAAGAAACAGCTCCACCTCCTAGTATGAATGCATAACCTGAAGTAGATTTGCGCTCATCATTGTCACTAGCCCAATCAGTATTACTATAACCTCTCAATCTTAGGTCTCCACTGTGATAACATAGAGCATGATCAGTGGTTCCACGAAGGTACCGAAGAATCCTCTTGACCGCTCTCCAATGAGCAGGTCCAGGATTGCTCTGATAGCGACTAACCATGCCAACTATAAAACATATGTTTGGACGCGTACGCAACATCGTATACATCAGACTCCCAATTGCAGCTCCATAAGGTACTTTGGACATTTGTTTCTTTTCCTCATCATTCTTAGGACATTTGTCTAGACTTAGGGCACATCCCTTTTCCATTGGTGTGTCAATGGGTTTGGAGTTATGCATCTAGAAACGTTCAAGAATCTTCTTGATGTATGTCCCATGGGATAAACTAAGAAATTTCCTTGAACAATCCTTCATGATCTTAACTCCCAGCACAAAATTTGCTTCACCCATGTCCTTCATCTCAAAAATAGAGGACAACCACTTCTTAGTGGCGACAATGGAATCCAAGTCATTCCCAGCCAACAGGATATCATCAACATATAATGACAAGATAATTATGCTTTTCTTAGATCGTTTAATATACACACAATGGTCCTCTTCAATCATTTCAAAACCAACTGAGGTAATAGAATCATGAAATCTTAAGTTCCATTGCCTAGACGACTGTTTGATACCATAGATGGAACGTTTGAGACGGCACACTTTGCGCTCATGTCCCTGGACTTCAAAACCCACTGGTTGAGCCATATAACTCTCCTCGTCTAGTTCTCAATTGAGAAATGTTGTCTTAACGTCCATCTGATAAAGATCTAAATCCTGTTGTGCTACAATGGTGAGTATAAGGCGTATGGAGGCTATTCTCACCACTGGGGAGGATGTGTCGTCATAGTCAACACCCTCTCGTTGGGTATAGCCTTTCGCCACTAGGCACGCCTTGTACTTGTCAATTGAGCCATTTGCCTTGCGTTTGACCTTTAAAACCCATTTGTTTCCAATGGCCTTGCGCCCAAGCGGAAGGTCAACTAACTCCCAAACACCATTCTTGTCCATGGAGCTCATCTCATCCTGCATAGCAGTCATCCACTCATCACTAGCTGACGAAAAAATACTTCACTGAAAGAAGCAGGCTCATCTTCATCCTTAGTAGCACATAAGAGAACATTCCCCTCAATCTCAAAATGACGACGAGGAATGTGCCCTCTACTACTAACTCTATGAGCTTGATCTTGTTCTTGTGGGTCACTCCCACTGGGTTGAAGACTACTCCCACTATCTTCAGCGATTACAGAACAAGGAACTAATTCTCCACCCTCGCTTGAACATGGTAGGATGACTTCATCTTCCTCTAACTCATAGAGGTCAAGATCTTTATTAGCATCGCTTATGCTAGGAAAATCAGTCTCGATGAAATCAATATCGCGGGACTCTACCTCAGTCATTCCTCCATTTGGATGTTCACCATACATCACATAACCTTTTGAGCTTTCAGAATACCTTATGAAGATATTCTTTGTAGCTCTAGGGCATAATTTCCCATGCTCATGGGAGGTGCTATGTACAAAACCAGCAGCCCCCCAAGGGCGCAAAAGCTACAAATTGGGCTTTTCGCCTTTCCAAAGCTCATATGGTGCGGAAGAAACTGACTGAGAAGGCACTCGATTAAGTATGTAGGCTGCAGTCAATAAAGCATCCCCCCAAAAGGTTATAGGGAGGTTTGCCTGCGCCATTATAGACCTAACCATCTCCAAAAGGGTTCTATTCCTTCTCTCCGCTACACCATTTTGTTGCGGAGTATAAGGAATAGTGAGTTGTCTGCGTATCCCCTTTTCCTCACATATATCCTTAAATTGATCTGATAAGTACTCGTGTCCTTGGTTAGTCCGAAAATTTTTTAAGCTTTTCTCTTGTTGATTCTCAACCTCTGTCACAAAGCGTTTGAAACAGTCCAAAGCTTCATGACGGTGAGCAATCAACTGAACATAACCATATCGCGTATTGTCATCAATAAAAGTGAGGAAGTAAGAGGCACCATGACATGCCTTGACACTCATAGGTCCGCATATATCAGAGTGTACTAACTCCAACGGTTGAGTAGCTCTCTTCGTCTTACCGAAAGGCTTTCTACATGTCTTGCCTGCTAAACAGGGCTCACATATAGGTAGGTCGACCTTAGCGAGTGGGC
The DNA here is from genome assembly GCA_015143295.1 of Tetracentron sinense. Taxonomy (NCBI): domain Eukaryota; kingdom Viridiplantae; phylum Streptophyta; class Magnoliopsida; order Trochodendrales; family Trochodendraceae; genus Tetracentron; species Tetracentron sinense. The sequence continues at coordinate 41,930,053 of CM026551.1, read as the reverse complement.
CTAGAAGACCTTCTCGATCTAACCTGGTCATCCTATCTCTTCCTATATGCCCTAGTCTAGCATGCCATGTAGACGAACTTATAGTCACATTACAATAAGTAGAAGAGGGAAAAGAATCAAACAAATCTATTTTAAATAAACTACCATAAATAGAACCATGTCCAAAAACTACATCATCCAACATAATATCCAAACCATCTAAAGAAAAATGAAAATTGTATCCAAACTGTAATAAAGTCAATACAGATAAAAGATTATAGTGAATTCCTGGCACATATAGAACGTCATGTAGAAGTAATTTGAGTCTAGTATGCAAATGAAGCTGGTACAAACTGACTCCTCGAGCTTCTTCATGACTTCTGTTGCCCATGTACACAACATGTGTCCCAACCGGAACTCTCCTATAATCCACAAACCCCGCTCGCTCTCGAGCTACATGTCTTGTTGTCCCGTATCTATAATCTAATCAGACATAGATTCAGCAACAAATACATGAGAGCATACATAAATGCTAAAGGATTTGAGTGAAGAGGTTACCTTTTTCGGCTCAGTGCAATCACGAGCGAAATGACCTAGCTGCCCACATTTATAGCACTTCACCTTGGATACACTTTTCTTGCCACCGCGCTTACCCCTCTTATGTTTGAGATTTTCCTGTTTGAACTTTGGACCTCCTTTGGGAGCACTCGAGCTTGCCCCACCCTGCCATGCTGCCTTACTCTTGTCTTTGCGGCTAAACCCATGTGGTTTGCGCTGGCCTCCATGGGCGATTAGAGCTGCAGATTTGGTCACCGCTTGGCGCTCCACTTCAAGTTCCACTTGACGAGAAATATCAGAGAAATTCTTGATATTCTCGTTATGGGTCATGATTTGCTTCATGTTTACCCATGAATCTGGTAGAGATTGGATCACAAACTGAACCTATTGTTCATCTGTAAGGACATTTCCAGCAGCTTTCAAGTCTCGAATCATCCCGGACATCACCCTAAGATGTTCAGTCATCGTTTGCTTGGGATCCTTACGGTACACCTCAAATTTAAGTACTAGGCTCCTTAGCCTTGTTGTGGATGTACCTCAAAGTCAAAATTGAGCTGGTCCCACATGTCTTTGGCTGTTTGGAAAGCCTCATACTCTCCAATGAGGTCATCGTGCATGCTGCTTAACATAGTAATGCACGTGCTTCGATCCCTCTTATACCAAGACTGGTAGGCCTCTAGATCACGATGGTGTTGGGCCGTTTGCCCTTTCTCATGTTTGGACATCTTATTGGACAAAACTTCCAGGTGCTCGTGCTCATTCAGAAGATACTGAATCTTCTTGTGCCAGATGTCATAGTTACTTCCTGTCAGTTTTTCGCCCCTAACAAGATCAGCTACTACATTCTTTGTTGCCATTTCTGTACATTCAGATTATAAGGGTGACATTATTAGTTACTGTGCACATCACCTTTATTTGTTCAAAAATCCAATTAATAAATATTATCTTCTCAACATATTTAAGATCGAAACTCTGCTATGCTCGGAATCATCTCCCAAATTGTGTTGAACAAGAATATATTTACTTATTTATTTTTGATCAAATGTATATATTAAGGGTACAGATACCTTGCCTAATATTTCCACGTGCATTTATATTAACATATATATACATATAAAATATCATCAGAACCCCACTCAACCACTAAGGGAGTGAGCAAGTCACATAAACTCAAACATGATTGAAGATACAAAATCTTCAATACACATATAATATGTAACGAAAATAAGCTCACAAAGGCTTTAATTATGCAATTTAATGAATCTATTAATAAATTCAACCCCTAGGTGTCTAACCAATAGACAAAAAAAATTCAATAATATACTAGAAATTTAAAATTAGCCTCTGTAATTTTTAAATTTCATTTAAAAATAATTTGAGCATTTTTTAATAAGAAAAATATGCTTATAAATTAGAAAATAAAAATTACAGAAGCTTAAAATTTTTTCTGAATACATAGTCAGATAGGTAATAAAATTTGTGACCCAACGGTGAAAACGGCGTCAAAATCGGAGTTAAAACGAGCCCACACGGGCCTTTTAAAGTTTAGGTGTTAGCTTTCCCATGTGGTAGCTAACTGGGCACTCTAAGATGACGTGGCACCATGACTGGACCCCCATGCTGATGTAGCATGACAACACATATGATTGATGATGTGGCAGTCCACGTGGCATGATGACATGGTATATCAACCCTCATGGTTGGTGGTGTGGCAGTCCATGTAGCGTCATGGTCCACTCCTCTCAAAAACAAAAAAAGGACACGTGCAGGGGTGGGCTCATCCAAAATCAAAACAAATTTGATTCACTCGAGGTCTACTTTAGAAGACCATATCTTACTCGTTTTGAACCCAAAAAATACAAATAAAATACCGTTTCGAATATCTCGCGGCCCTGTATGACAATAGGTCCTTAAAACACCTGGATTAATTTATTAAGGCCTTCAAAAAATTGCACAAAGATGGATGAAAACTTAGATCCTAAAAAATAGGATTTGAATTTCTCTCTCTCACAAAGTTCTTTTGACACAAAATTAAATTGGTTTGCTCATCTTGATGAGTAGAACACAACCCAATAAATAATTTTGGAAAAATCTTTTCGAATTTTTACAGAAAATCCATAGTAATTTCGCGTAAAATAACAAAACATATTATTCAGCGAAATGAATCGAAACGAGCGTAACCTGGCTCTAATACCAATGTTATATGATTTATCCACATGCACACAATAATTAAATACGGCCTTACAGATAAATATGGACCGGGTTAAAGTTCTTACTCAATAGCGGAAGACCCAGATCCTTCGTCAATTCGTTACACTGTCATGATCCTCTTTAGCCCCGTGTACGTCCTGTTCTCATAGGATGAAGGGTAGCTACGATTCGAGTTTTCCCTTTGCTATTCCACGGTTCAAATCCAAGAGAGAGAGATTGGATATTCTCACAGAAAGAATTTCCTTTATCTGAGAGAGAAGAGAATTATGGAAGATACGTGCATTCTTCTGATAAAGAATTATTTTATATAGAATAGTCTCCCACTAACTCACAACCTCATCCATATTATTGTGTTAGTAGATAACATGAAGTTTATCTGAACTTATCAGATTCCCTACATGGACTATCCATCTGGGCTCTCATGACCCGCAACCCATGTGGGCGGATCAAAAACTCGGGTCAGGCCCAGCCCGACCCATAAATTCCTAACAGTACCAATCCGAGTCATAGGACTGGGGCAGGGACATGGCAGCGAAGGATTTGTGGAGATGGTCCTCTTGGTAGGTGTGATTGAAGCATTGGCGGCAAGTCATGGCCGAATGACCAGTCTGGAAGCATATCTGGCAAGTGGCAGTGGGCCGGTTATGAGTTGGGCCAGCATGAGATGAACCCAGGAGCATGGGGGCGGTAAGTGGAGGCAGCATCATATCGAGGCCGGTAAGGGCGGTTGTTGAAGGAGCCACGGCCATGGTTGTTCCACGAGCGACCACGTCCACGGCCGGCTGCGGGAAGGATGGGAGGGCTGGGAGCGTTGGCTAAAGAGAGCCGTAGCATCAGAGTGAGAGCCCGAGTGAAACTGAAGAATGGTAAGATGAATCTCACGTAATCTTGCCATTCTTAGTGGAAGTATCTAATACATACAGCCTACCATCAACTTAGATCATCTTTCACTCTTGATCTTGTGGACGATCATCTTCACTCTTGATGGCGAAGTTTCTGTAATACAGCTTACGTAAGAGGTGGAATTATGACATACCATCTTTTAATGTATAGATAGTTGCATTACACTGTATAGATAGTTTCTTGGTTTCATTCACCAGCCGAGCAGCCTACTGATGCCCTTCTCTATCAACTTACTACCTAACTTTACCGAGGATATGCTTAAACATGCTACTAGTGATGTGGCACTCGGAATAGAGGTGTTTTGCATTCTCTTTATGGGCCCCCCTTTTCTACTCTATGAATGAAATTTTAACATATCCTAACCCATCACCAGTTATATATACCAGCTCTTTTGTGAAGAATTCAATAATGATTTTCTTGTGGAACCCACGACAGTCCTTCACCAATCCCAGGTGCATTCTAGTAGGATAAAAGAATGATTATTTCAAACAAATTCTAACAGAAACCACCTAATTCAACTACTGCCATTTTAAAAAGAAATAAGAAAAAGAAAGACTTAGAATGCGCGCGAGGACCAGAAGTGGTCCACCCTATCAGTGTTGTACATGTGGCACACTTATAGATGGTGTCTTTAGAAGAAGAAAAAAACGGACTGCTGCATGATCCTAGCCATCGGATCAACTGCTCCCCGATGATGTTCATAGAACAATATATTTCTTTGGTAGGTTTATAATTTATCTAAGTTAGGAGGTTAGTAGTTAGGCTGTCACAAATGGTCGGACTCTCAACCACTGCTATTAAGAGACTTATCTATTTAGAATCTTTGAGAATATATTCAAACCTCGTATCTTCTCTATACAGGGGGATATGAACATGTCAAGGGTAATGCTAAGTCGTTAACTGAGCAGTATTTGGTTTGAACTTCTTGGCATCTAAAGGGCCATCTTTGTACATATGGTTTTTAAGCGGAGGATATTGTGGTCATTTCAACTGGGTAATGTGTCTCTTGTTCATCTGTCTGACTATGTCCATTTCATATCGCCGAGAAGGCTCAGTTAATTCAAATAAACAAAAGATATATAGCTCTAACGACTTGGTAAGTCTCTCTTCCTTGTAATGATATAACATAAGACTCTTTCAATGCCTCCTCTATCTATCAATCTATGTATCTATAAATAGGCGTCATTTCCATGCTAGAGTTCTCACCCCTCAGCAAGCAAGCAAAAGTTCTTAGAATATCAACGAAGAAGATGGGTGCTCAATTCCTTATTGTTACTGTGTTCTTGGCCTTGACTTCCTCTCTTGCCTTTGCCTCTGATCCCAGTCCTTTGCAGGATTTCTGTCTCGCTGTTGACGACCCTAAGCGTACATGCTCTCTCTTCTTCTTCTCTTCACAACTTCTGTCTCTTCAATGTTTACTACGTTAGTATTGCTAGATATCACAAGTTATGACTAATTAATTTTAATGTATTTATCTTTCAGTTTTTGTGAATGGGAAATTCTGCAAGGATCCCAAGCTTGCTACAGCCGAGGATTTCTCTTTCAAGGGACTCAATATAGCGGGAAACACAGCGAACAAAGTTGGGTCCAATGTCACTCAAAGTAAATGTTGCTCAAATAGCTGGACTCAACACCCTCGGCGTCTCTTTGGTTCGTATAGACTATGCACCATATGGTCTCAACCCTCCCCATACACACCCTCGAGCAACTGAGATCCTAACTGTATTGGAGGGTACCCTCTATGTCGGTTTCGTCACCTCCAACCCTGAGAACCGCCTCATCACCAAGGTACTTAACAAGGGAGATGTCTTCGTGTTCCCCGAAGGGCTCATTCACTTCCAGTTCAATACGGCACACACTAATGCAGTGGCCATTGCTGCTCTGGGCAGTCAGAACCCAGGTGTAATCACCATTGCTAATGCCGTCTTTGGGTCAAAGCCACCCATTTCTGATGATGTTCTTGCCAAGGCCTTCCAAGTTGACAAGAAGGTGGTTGACTATCTTCAAGCTCAGTTCTGGGTGAACAACTAGAAACTATATTTATGATGTTCCATTTAAGAGTCAATGAATAGTTCGGACGCTTAAATAGGATATAAACATATTTGCTCATCTTAGAATAAATGAAGGAGTTTGTTATATGTGTGTGTTTTCTTTTGGAACCTAATATATTGAATAAGAGAGTTTGTTATCTATGTTGGCAACCAATCTCTCTCTATACTTTTGGTTCTATAAAAGGCGAATTATTGTAAATTCAGAATATAAATCAGGACGAGTTAGTGTTTTGACCCCCAAACAAAAAGGAAAAGAAAATAAAGGAAAAAAAAAAGACATAAATTTTCTCACAAAAAACCATCAAAAGATGGATAAAATTTTTGGGAAAAAGTTTGTCACAATTGAAAAGTGCAAGGAAATGAAAGTGTGTTTCTTGCAAACCAAATGCAAGAAATGTGCAAGAAAACACATTTTTCATTTCTTTTCCCTTACTTTCTTGACAAACGAACGCAACCTACATGAAGTCTTTTTGCAATGAGTCTTAATTCCATCAAGTACATAAAAAAACATTCATTATTGTGTCATCTCTATCAAAAAAAAGAATTTGGAGTTGAGGCCGTGTATAGTGTTGACATGCACCGCGCAGTTATGGATGTGGAAAAAAAAAATCTGGGTTTGTATCCAATGATAAATGCTTACTCCTAAACAGAACCAGGGGTGGAGCAAAGGGAGGGCACGTGCCCCCCCCCCCCCCACAAACTTTTGAAAAAAAAAGATATTTTTTATATGTATTATATGGCATAGCATGGGCATGGAGGTGGATGGAGATCCAATCACAGCCAATTGCAATTGAACTCGAGAGAGTTCAATTGCACCCACAGTCCAACACATGTCCCTTTTAACCCTATTAACTGTGGTTAAGATACACTAACCTTTGGGGGTTCACCAATATAATTTTAGTTTTTTTTTTAAATACTAACCCTAAGGGTTACAAATCCTTAACTATAGTTTAATATTTTTTCTAAACCTAAGGTTATATTGTTGAACATCAAGGGTTTGTAAATCATAACCATAGTTAATAGGGGTTACAAGGGACACGGATGGCCTGTGGGTGTGATTGAACCCACCCTGAGTTCAATTTGGTTGGATTCGATCTCAAGTGGGTGCCCCTAAGCTTTTGAATTTTTTTTAAAAATATACTTTACTAAGGATTTAAAATCCTCTACTGTTATAACCAAACTCCTTGGAGTCGGTTACACCCATAGGTCAAACATGTCCCTTTTAATACCTCTTGATTGTGATTAAGATTCACTACTAACCTTGATGTTTAGAATTGAGGAAAAAATTAACTCTAAAGGTTAAAGTTGTTAACAAGAGTTAAAAGACTTTTGTGTTGGAATTGGACTCCAAGGATTTTGGTTATAACTGTAGAGGATTAGTCATGGGTCAGTTGTCTCATTGAATTTTTTTTTAAAAAATATATCTCTTAACTATTTTGTTTAATTATTTAATAGGGTATAGTTATTGTACAAGTGGACAACTGCTCCTAAACTTTTTTAAAAGAATTATATTATATTATTTAATACAGCATTGCCATAGGGCAAGGAGACAACTGTTCCCGTAAACAAGAAAAAAAAATGTATGGATGAAATGACCCACAAACTTAGTCGCCAAAAAAAAAAAATGACTACTTACCAAAAAATAATTAAAAGAACTTAAGTATAATGTTATAAAGACCCACTTTATTAAGAAGTACACAAACTTTTATATGATTATGAATTTTACATAATTGCGGTTGATACTTGAAGTCTTCATATTGGAACCAAGATTGGTAACCTGTTTGCAAACATATAACTTTCTCTACAAATTTGTTAAATGGGGACGATTTTGTTTCAAATAATAACCTAGATTGGAATCTACAAAAACAAAGTTGCCAATACTTGAGAGAGATACAAAACCTTAATTCAGGCTCATGCAAAGCCTAAAACAATAAGCCAATGCTCTATTTTCTGCCATAATGTTAGGTCAGATTTCATGGAGTAAACATCTCCAACAATTTCTTCAAGATGCCCCATCTACATTAATTTTTAAAAATTCTTGCCAAGGTTTAATCCACGTAGTAAGTTTAATGTTATCAATTTTCAGTTGAAACTAGTCAATTTGAAGAGATTGGAGAGCTAGACCCCAATTGAGTAAAGATAATGGTACGCATTAGTTAGAGAGGATCCAATCTCGTCCCAATAATACATTGTAGTGGGCTGAGGAATCCACCACAAATAAAGCATATAAAGTCTTCTTATTTCCGATTTAATCCTCATGTTTCGTTCAAATCTCCTGCGAAACTGTTGACCGTAACTTATGTGTGAATGAGATCTGCTTTAGAATTCTTAATATATTCAATTTGGTGAATGGTACGATATTTATTGTAGCTCCATTATCCACAAGTAATCTTTGCATTGGGCAATCATTGATATAGGTCAAAATACTAAGTGGCCTAAGATGTCACGTCATTCTTTCGGCTTGCCAGAGCTTGCAGTCCATTTCGGTCCTCTCTCGCCAAACAATCGGTCGTGCTTCCCAAGGCCTAGGAATTTTTTATTCTTATTTCTATAAAGCATTGAACATTAATGGTATTGAATGGGTATGCATTAAACAATTTTGTTTATGATATTGGGTAATTTTAGTGTTATAGTTAAATTATGATTGTGTTGTTATATACTACATACAGGTGGAAAGAATATAGGTACCCAAAAACTTTAATAATATTAATTAAATTATTATTTTATTTAAAGTCATTTACCAGTGTTTTCATAACCACGTCTAATAATGTAAATAAAATGAATTATTTTTTAAAAGACTTTTAGCAACTGTTTTGAAACTGTCGCTGATAACTTTATTAAATAATTAACTTTTATAAGACTATTTTAGCAGCGACTTCATCACTGCCACTATAGATTATATTGAATTGATTATATTGCTCTTAATTAACTGTAAGCACTCAATTTTTACACCCCTGAATAACCATGGTTAAGGTCTTTTAACCATGGTTACCCCTGTCAAATCCCCTAAACCCTAGGTAAGCCTCTAGTCAGTCTGAGGCCTCACCCTAAGTCAAACACTAGCCCTAGGTAAACCCTGCTAAACTATAGCTAAAGCCTAGTTAAACCCTAGTTAAAAACCTAGGACTCAACCCTAGTTAAACCGTAGTGCAAAACCTATATACAAAACCCTAGCCTTAGGTAACCCTAATCCGAGCCCTAGCCTAGCCCTAGAGCCTTTAGGGCTTAAACATTAAAAACCATGGCCCCTAGGGCCTGAACCTCGCTTGGGCCCATAAGGCCCAAAAACCCTAAGCCTAAACCCCCTATACCTGTATGTGCATGGGCTAGGCCCAAATCCAAGTAATTCTCATATTGGCGGTAGATGATCTGCCGCCAATCTTCATTTTGCCTAGTTTAGCAATGGTGGTAGACCATCTACTACCATTAAATTTAATGCCTGTTTTGATGATAGCAGTAGACCATCTACCGCCATTGTTCAAGTTCCTAGTCTGCAGTCTGTGTAGCCCCCTAGACACTCAACCGTCCCTCCCCTTCAACATCAGCTCCCTCAGTCGACCTCCCTTTGGTCCATACATGTTCTCCCCCTTCTTTTTTAATCCCCTGGGTCCCTAGAGCTTCTTCTATAAAACCCCATCTCCCTCAACTGTAAACAGATCGGAAGACCTCCATAGGTGAACCCCTGCTAAACAACCTAGATTCTAAACCCATCTCAAGCTTCTAAAAGCTTCACCCAACACCTAGGGACTCCCAGCTTCCCCTTGTTTGAATTGCACAGCATCCCAGTGTGCATTACTACCGTGCACAGACCTCCACAGCCTCGGCTAAGAACAGAGCAAGGTAGGGCCCTGCCCCTCCCCACTTTTTTTCTTTTGTTTGAACTACTGTGGGCCCCTGGTCATCTCTAGGGGAGTTATCTATCATTGTTCTTGGTTATCACTATCTCAAACCCACAACAGGGTATTCACCCACCTAGACCATAGGTGTGGTGAACCCTTATGGGTATAGCACCATCCTTAAGCTTCAAGATCAATCACAGAACCTTTTGGGGGTCCCTCAGTTCATGAGGGAACCCCTGGTTACCTCTGTGCATAGCCCTATGGGCAAAAAACCAAATTGTGCCTAATGGCAGTAGATCATCTACCGCCATTTCTCTTTTTTGTTACTGTGCAGAGTGGCAGTAGATGATGTACCACCATTTAATTATTGGCCTATTTTGGTATTGGCTGTAGCTCATCTACCCCCAATCTGCATTTTCAAGTACAACACCTTTGAACCATTGTGGGGCCCACACAAGGCTCAAAATCCTCACTGGAGTCCCCTCTTCATCCCCATGCTTTCAGAGCTTCCAGGGTTAATCCCTAACCCGAGTTAACAGTGTGCAAACTGAGATTAAAAATACTATTTTAATGTCGGTAATCCCATTACCGAGATTAAATTTATATTAGTTCTGGGCTTTTGCAAGGACCCAGACATGGTAGGAGGCCACTTTAGGCCCTGCCTAACCCCTGGGCCCACTTTGGACTTGACCATACCCTGAACTATGGTTAAATACACCCCCGATTAATATTTAACCATGGTTAAGCACCCCTTAATCCCGCAAAATCTTGGAAAAATCCCTAACAATCATCTTGGACCATAAAATTGACTTTGGCCCATTTATAACCCTGGTTAGCAACCCTAACCAAGGTTAGACCATCCTTAATCCCGTTTAGTAACCCTAACTGCGGTTATCTTTCGGTTTATGACCTATCGTGCCTAAAAACCAAGTCTATAGGACGTATCTACGGCCTACCGGGCCTCACCTTAGCCTACCGGGCCTCACCTGTCACGCCCCAAAATACCCCTAGGAGCTAAGGAAGACTTTAGAGGTGACTATTTGTACCTGTCAAACCATCCTGTAATGTACAAGGTAAACATAGTACTATAACAATAATAATCAGAGTACGGAAGCTAAAACAAGAGTGCGGAAGCGTGAACTAACTTTTTCTTTTCTTATATAACCTCATCAGTACTCCAAGTTTGATATACAAAACATAATCATAAAGATAAAGGTGGACATGCCCACCTATCGAAATACAAAATACATAGTACAACTCTATCTCGCTCAATAATCACCCCCGTTAGGCCAATGGTCTAAGTCCCTCGGCTCGGCCTGAGGCTCTACTACCGAATCCTCATATGGTTCTTCCTCGCCATAGTCATCCTCAACCCAAGGACCCAGGGCACAAATTTTTAAAGGGACCCGTGCACCTGCCGACATAAAAGTACGGCTGAGTATGGAATACTCAGCGAGTACAAGCTACTAGCTAACCATAGCAATAACAATCACACAAAAGCAACAAAATATAATTCATCATTTCAATTTAAAGCAATAATAGTAGCATATGACAAATAGCATTGAACTAAGCAATGTAAAAATCTTGACATGCTTGAATGAATGCGAAAAACTCCAATAAAACTCGTACTTTAAAATCATGTCTTATTCTTGAAAATAGTCTTTCGTGTTTCTTTCAAAACTTGCTTGTCATATTTGAAAACTTGTTCTTGTCTTGGTTTCGTTCGTTAGATCACGCATGCTTGTCTTGGCCTTGTTTGGAATCAGTTGTCATGTTCTTGACTTGACTTGCTTGTTTATTTGTGAGCCAGAGGTTAGTGCCCTTGAGGCGACTTGTGAGCCGAGAATGTAAATTTCCTTCAGCGAAATATATATATATATATAGAAAAGGTACACCAACCTCCTTGTCTTGTTTTCTTGTGAGTCAGGTATGACATATCTTGCCATATGCCCTACCCTTGACCGGCTTGATGTCCGGCTTTATCATTCATGCTTGTTTTACTTGTGAGCCAGGTATGACATATCCTACGGATATGCCCTACCCTTATAGTGATCATGATAACATGTGCAACAAAAGGGAAGATGTATAACATTTTCATTCTTAATAAAATCATGCGAGAATTTAGACAACGTATGGAGCATTTGATCAACTTATCATTTTTAGGGAAAATTACATAATGCCTACTTTCATTTTCTTCATTAAATCCATTAGATTCTCGTTTGGGTATTTTATCGAACCCATGGCGTGCAACACATTCATAGTCATTTCATTTTGATTTCTTAGTGCATATATTTCATCAAACTACATAAAGTGTATTCATTATGCTTGAAATGCCCATCCACCATTTTTTCCAACACACATTCATCACCCATACGGCATCCAATCACCTCAAACCCCTCATCCATCCATACATTCCACCATTCATATTATCTTGTTTATATTTTAGGGGCATAGCATATTTCAACACAAAGGAGAAATGGGGGAGATTCAATGTGCATTCACTTAAGAAATCCTAGGTTATTACTAAGGTAGTTAGTAAGGTGTACTAACCTTGAAATTTGGAGAAGATCTTGAAGATACTTGAGGAATGGGATGAAATCCAAGCTCCAATCACTCCTCCAATCTTCCTTGTATCAAAACCCTAGCTTCTTCCCGTCTTCTTTCTCCCAAAATCCCCCAAATATGAGCTTCAAGGGTTTATGAAACCCTCACCCACGAGTTGGGCTTATATAGAAAAAGAGGGGGGTCAAAAGACCCATTTACCCTTAATGAATTATGCAAAAACGTGAAAGACCGAGCGATCGGTGTTTATGACCGAGCGATCGGTGGCCTACCGAGCGACCGGTATTTTTGACCAAGAGATCGGTTAAAAACACTCTCTCTGGAATTTTTTCCCATACAAAATTTTGGACCAGTCGACAAATACCGATCAATCGCTCATTTGGACCGAGCGATCGGTGTTCTGCAAATTTTGACACTAAGTCCATTTTACTGTTTTGGCCATAACTTTTGACTCGTTCGTCAGATTTTGACGATTCAACTTGCGTTGGATTCATCATTCAAAGGGGTACATTTTTGGCATTTTAGAATTTTAATATTCTTCTTTATTTATTAATTGGGCTACGTGAAAGGCCAATGACTAAGTGAACACTATTCATTATGTACGAAAATTTTTGGGATGCTACATCACCTCCCTTTAATTCTGGTTAGCAACCCTAACCATAGTTAGTTTGGCCTAACCCCAATTAGCAACCCTAACCCTGGCCAAACTCCGCCCTAGTTTACCGGACTACCCCTAAGCCTATCGGGCTTGTACCTTGCACTTGACCAACCTCGGTCAACCAAAACCTTAGTCTACCAGACTAGGCCATGTTAGCTACCTTTGGTGCACACACAGACACCCTTAGCCTCGGCACAGGCTCACTTGCCAGAACTACACTCGGTCTGATCTCACCTTGTGAGTACGTAGGTAACCCAACCCAGGTTTGACCCTAGTTAGCTTTTCCTTTCTTAGATTAGTATTAAATTAAACACTCCGGCATTTTGAACAAGATTGAATTTAATTGGCTTATACCTATGGAGTACGGAATCGTTGAAAACGGAAGCCTTGGGGTGCCTAACACCTTCCCCGGACTTAACTGAACCTCTTACCCTGATCTCACTCGCAGACCAAGACCTTATCCAAACCCGAGGGACTTGTCCCTTCTGAATGAATAGGTGGCAACTCTAAAATCCCAGTGAGTAAAATTCTGTGCTCACATTAACCATCGGGGAAAGATAATGAAACCGCTGATAATGCCATTGACTTTTAGCGGCTGATTTATCTGACTATCATAAGAACCGCCGCTAAAGCCTTTTCTGAAAATGGTTTTAAAAGCAGCTTAGTGAACCTGCTGTAGGCTTTAGCGACGATTTGTAATCCATTAGTGGGGGTTTGTAACTACTGCTAAAAAACATTAATTTGTAGTGAATGAAAAGGTCTCTTCGAACGAGGTAATTTAGCTAATGGTTTCTCCCCGAGGAGGAAACTATGTTGTTGAGAAGCAAGTGAGCTGGTTTAGATTTGTTGTGTGTTTGATTGATGTTGGATCCCGTCTTTCAGTAATTGTTCCCACCAATTTTATCCTCTTTCTATATTAATACCATCTGATTTTGTCAAGTTTTTTTTGAGAATAATTGCCCTTCGGTCAAGGATCCATCTATCTCATCTTCTTCTATAATGTGTGAGCAATATGGGTAGTTAAAATAACTGTCTCCTCTAAGTTGTTCTACATTCCATGATGCCTGCTTATTCTATCATCTATTTGTTGTCATTTTTTGCTTCGTGCCCCATATATGTAACCTTCGATGTTTGCCATATGCATGTCTGAAATATTCCAATCTTTTATTTATAAAGTCTTTTTGGCTATGGGTAGAATCTTATTAACGAAGTCGGTGTGCATAACTTTGCCCACTCTTTCGTGTTAATCACATCCATCACTCTTCGGCCTTGACCAAAACTCATAACCAATAGCATAGTGAGGTCTGAAACTTGTTTTATATTACTTTATAGAGATCTTACATATCACCATACTACCCAACCATTTGGATGTTATGCTAGGATTAACACTTGGCCTGGCGCTCAAAAGGGTGAGGCTTTAGATCATCCCTAGTCTTCGGAGGGCCTAAACTGACTAGGCCCAAGCTCTACCCTCAAGCCCCTGGGCCTAAAAAAGAGCATCAAAATTTTTATTAACTCATTTGAGTCCTACATCTCCCTCTCTTAAGATCACTCAATCTCTTCTCTTTCATATAAATCCTAAAATCCTTTTAATTTTGTGTTTCTCCTTTTATCATTATCCCTATATTGTCTTTTATTTTTCAACTCTCTTAAATCTACTTATCACCATGTATGTAGAAGGAACTCCACCTACTGACCTTTGTTTATATAGTATTGTAGAATACAAAAGTGAATAGTGAGATGATTTAAATAGTTTGATGGTTGTTCGATGGAGGAGTTTTTCACACCTATTATTGTCTTTGAACAATAATATATAGATAGAATATATTTTCTCCTCTATTTTCCATTGTATGTGAAGGAATTTAAAGGGTGATGCCTTTAATAGTCTAATATATGCTGAGCTCCGTTAGGGTGAGTTGTGTTACTCTCCATCTCACATACATGGCTAGTTTTTATTGAACTAGCTCTTTGAATTTTAGTCCTAGGTCTTGTCGCGGCCCAAAATACTCCCTAGGAGTTAGGATACTTTTTGGCTCATGACTTCTCATTTGCAATCTGTCATATAACATATACAAGGCATATAACTAGCAGAAGCGGAAGCGGAACCAAAATTTCTTCTATACTTACGTATACCAAGTTTATGCAGAAACCAAAATAAAGAGTGAACAACTTCACTCATCAAAATTTATATACAAGTCTCTCCCTCTCATCATTCAATATGGGGCCACCTAGTAAAGGCCCTCTGCTTCTCTTGAAGACCCTCTAGAGTCTGCTCTTCCTCAACATACTCCTCCTCAACCCACGGCTCTTGAGGATGCTCACAGATATGAATAGGACTTGTTGAAGTAACAGTTCGGCTAAGTATGGAATACTCAACGTATACAAACCACTAGATAGTAATGTCATAAACATTATCAAAGTAGATATATCACAATTAAGGAAAATACATGCATTACTTTAATCGGAGCACGAAAACCTTACTTTTAAAATCAACAAGTGCATAATTTTACAGAAAATATCATCTTTGCTTTACTTTACAATCTTTGCCTTACTTCCTATTACTTTTCCATCTTTTCATTACAATATTACATTACCATTCTTACATTATGGGTATTTAAAATATCTTACTCTACCTTCGAAGTCAAACAACTAGTACCCATGTACCTATTAGTCTAAAGGTTACAACCATATGACCCTCATTAATTTTAATAATAACATAAATAATGAAATGACACTTGAGATACTAACGTCTACCATGAGCTGTAGCACCCCGGAACTTTATTTGACTAATGAATAGTGTAATCGGGGCCAATTGGAAATCCTTGGGTTAAAATTGGCGTTCAAGATGGCTTGGAGGGTTAATCACCCAAGGGCAGCATGAGGGAAGGGGTTTAGGACCCTATAGGTTGTGAAAATGAGGTTGGGAAACCCCTATGGATCTGCAGGGGCAAAAACAACAAAATCTGGGATGTGCGATCGATCGCAGGTTTGGTTCGATCGATCGCGTGCAGGGAAAATGGGTCCCAAGGTCTCTGGACCATATGCGATGGATGAGGTCTCAAGTGCGACAGATCGCAGTGATCTGCGATCGAGCGCAAATATGTGCGATCGATCGTATACAGGAGGAAAACAGACAATAGTGCTCAGGTTCATGTGTGATAGATAGCATCCATGTGCAACCGATCGCAAGGACCTACGATCAATCGCAGACAAGTGTACGATCGATCGCACGCGGTAACTGGTGCCAGATTTGGGGGTTTTTAACTCTTGTCTTGGTTAGGGATCTCACTATTGGGGATTTCTAACCTAGAGGAGAGAAAGGAGAGGAGAAGGGAGATTGAAGGAGGATCCAAGAGGGGATCTTGGGATTGGGATTAAGGGATCATGCTTGAAGATTCAAGCAAGAACCACCCTCAATTAAGGGTTTCCTCAAAGATCAAACTTGACCTTCAAGGTTAGTACACTCTACTAACTTCTCTAGCAATAATCTAGGTTTTTCCTTTTCAAAATCATGATTTAATCTTGTATTCCCTTCCCTTGAAACATACCGTATATCCTAAACCTAAAACAAGATAAATGTGGATGAATGGTGGGATGTGTGAATGGATGAAATGGTGTTGAGGCTATTGGATGCCGTGTTGGTTGATGAATGTGTGCGGGAAAAATGGTGGATGGGTATCTCAAGCATAAAAAATACACCCCTTGTGTTTGATGGAAAACATGCACTAAGAAACGTAAATCAAAAGACTATAAATGTGATGCTTGCTAAGTGTTTGATAAAATGCTTAAATGACGATGTGAATGAATGAACTTGAATTATGAAAGCATGGATTGAGTTATTATTGTTAAATACTTACCTTGATCAAATGCCCTACATGTTATCTACATTCCCTTATGCTTATATTCGAAATGAAAATGCAATACTTATGTGATCCTCTCACCCAAGCATGTCATCATGATTGTCACTATTGGCACACACACGAGCACGCATGTCTGTATGAACCGAGTTTTCAAGAGTATATGCATATAATAAATCAACAAGAAAACATTGCATGTCAAGGAGGTTGGTAGCCCAGGGATGTTCGGGTACTAGCCTCTGGCTCACAAGAAAAAAAAAAAAAAACACTACATGTTAAGGAGATTGGTAGCCCAGGGATGTACGGGTACTAGCCTCTGGCTCACAAGTAAATGAAATATGTCAAGGAGGTTGGTACCCCTAGTGAAGGGTACTAGCCTCTGGCTCACAAGAACAGGCTCACAAGAAAAGGCTCACAAGTATACAAGATGAGACAAGACACGCATGCATGATTTTCACAAGCAATACCGAGACATGAAAAGGGTTTTCCAAGCATGAGTTTTAATGGAGTTTTCGTATTCATGCACGCATGTCAAGATAATAATATTGTTTCATGTTCAATCCCGTTTATCTCATGATGCTACTGTTGCTTTGAATTGATACCTTGTATTGTGTTCACCCTTGTTGTGCTTTTATTATTGCTATAGTTAGCTAGTAGTTTGTACTCGCTGAGTATTCCATGCTCAGCCACACCTTTATGTCAGCAGGTACTGAGGAAGACCTCGACCCAGAGCCTTGGGTCAATGAAACATAGAGAAGAGAGAGCTGTCTATCCCGTTACATTCTCAAGTAGATAGAGACCTCGACGTGTGGCTGTACCTCGACTACTGTTGAGGGGACAGTACGAGAGGGTTCTTTTGTGTATTTTGATATTTTGATAGGTGGGCCTATCCACCTTAGATTGTGATATGTTTTGTGTATATGTTCACTTACAATACTTGTCCCGACCCGAAACCCACCCTAGGAGTTAGAGTGAATCTTAAATGACTAATCATGACTTATATGACTTGCTTGATAAACCATCCTGCAAAAACCCACAGAGCATATACAATAGAGGACATGATTAGCGGAAACATACACTAACATGGTACAGTGGAAGACTAACAACCTCTATGTATATATACATATATGATCCAAGTTTAATACAAAAGGGAATCAGCAAAAGAAAGTGCGGATATGCCCACCAAAATACATGGATATCTCTCTCTCAACTCACCCACAGTTATCCACTCAGAATCTCCTACCAACTAATAGTAACCCTCAGCCGGAGGTTCCTCCAAAGGTTCCTCAACGTACTCCTCCTCCACCCAAGGGCTCGGAGCACAGACATCAAATGGAGCAGTAGCTCCCTCAGTACCTGCCGACATAAGAATTATGGCTGAGCATGGAATACTCAGCGGGTACCAAGTACTAACCAACAGTCATAGAAACACCATAGCAGTAATAGGAAGCAGGAAGCAGTTCACATATATGAAGCAGGAACAATTAACATCATGACAAGGAAATAAACCAATTTATAATCATGCTTGCATTTCATAAAAATCGATAAAACCCTTGAAAACATCGTGCACTTGACTTGACTGAAATTACCCTTTTCGTGATTTAAAACTTGTCTACCGTGTCTTGCGTGTCATGCCATGCGTGTCATGCTTGTATCATGCTTGCTTGCTCGAAAAATAAACTATTTGTGAGGGTAGGGAGACCCTTCTTCCTAAATGCCCATGTCATGTCATGCTTGCTTGGAATGTAAACTACTTGTGAGGGAAGGGAGACCCTTCTTCCTAAATGTATGATAGTCTTGTTCTTGCCAAAAGCGAAGTGAAACATATCGTAGGATATGTCCCACCTCTAAGTCTCGTTCTTAAAAATACCGATAAAACATGTCATGCATGCCGTGCTCGTGGGACCGTGTACAATTTAGTATGACAATTGTATCGAGAACATTTCAATTGATCAATAATTAAATCAAACCAATAAGCATTTAATCTATCAAGAAGTTCACACATACATTTTCTAAAATAAAGCATCATCTTCTTCAATGAGGCATTTCATCAAACACTTGGTATGCGCATTATGGTTAATACCTAAATCTTGGATTTCTAGGTAGGTTAAGCTCATAGCATACATGTACGTTTGTTATTGGTCCAATGCCCTTCCCATTTCATTTATTTCAACAAACACACAACATCCAATCGCCCATTCACATCCAACATCCATCCATCCATCCATTCTCCTTATCTTGTTTAGAAATTTAGGGAAAATCATCAAATGAAAGAAAAACAAGGAAAATAGTTGAACTAGAAGATTAGAATAGGGTACCGACCTTGATTTGGATTGAAGAACACCCTTGATGTGGATTTCCAACTTGAGGAAGAACTCCCACTTGGTTTGAAAGAACTCTAGTTGCTTTGGGGAAGGCCCCTTGCTTGAAATCTCCAAGCTTGAACCCCGTTTTGATCTCCAATCCAAGCCTTCTTTGAAGGATTTCCCCAAAATCCTCTCTTCCTCTTTCTTTCTTCTTTCTCTCCTCTAGGTTAGAAAACCCTAAAATGAAAATCCCTCACAACAGAAGGGTTTAAGACCGTCAAATTCGGCTTCAGTTACCGTATGCGATTGATCGCACACTTATCTGCGATCGATCGCAGGTCCTTACGATCGATCGCACCTGGATGCGATCTATCGCACATGAACCCGAACCTTTTTGGTCTGATTTCCCCCTGCATGCGATCGATTGCACACTCTTGCGATCGATCGCAGATCCCTGTGATCTATCGCACCTGGGGATCCATCTATCACATATGACCCCGAGAGTTTGGGAATCATTTTGCCTGCATGCGATCGATCGCACCTGACTTGCGATCGATCGCACCCTTCAGACTTTGTTGTTTTCTTCCATTTTTCCATACTTTGGTAATTCAGCCATAACTTTCAACTCGTTTGTCCGATTTTGATTATTCAACTTGCGTTGGATTCATCTTTCGAAAAGGAACATTCCTGATGTTTCAGAATTTCCAATTTCTACTTTATGTATTGACTAAATTACCCCTAAAGTCGACTGATCCGCAAATGAGATTCAACAACTCGGGTCTTCAATAGATCCGGCTTAGGAATACTACTTCTTAACACTTAGAGTTCTTTAATTTTCTCATTTCATAGTAATAGGAAGATTACGAAGGCATAATGCCTTGGCTCGGTTTCCAATACATGGCAAAAAGTTTCGGGGCTCTACAATACTATTTTGGAATTTTAGAAGAAAAGAAAAAGTTAGTTTACGCTTCCGCATGCATATTTAGCTTCCGCGCTCTGATTATTGTTAGTATCGTATTATGTTAGCCTTGTGTACTTCAGGAAGGTTTGGCAGGTACGATTAGTCACTCCTAAAGTATCCCTTAACACCTAGGGGGTATTTTGGAGCGTGACAGAGGTGGTATCAGAGCTCTAGGCATTAGAGTCCCTAGGGTCACTTAGTACTCCATACCATGATTGAACCAGGCAATAGTTGTTATGAACGAGTCGTATTCCAAGTATAGACTAACAATTTAGTCTTGGTCAAATGGGTTAAACTTCAACCAAACTTAGAGTCCTACGCTAGGAACACGGATTGAATGATATACTATTGTTATGTAAACCTTACGTGCATTGTTCTATGCTTGGTAAATTTGTTTTGAACAAATGGTTAATTTGCTACTAGATGTGTATCCAAGTTAGACTTATGTTGTATTGTCGTTCTTAGGAGTAATCATGAGACGCAATACTCGGGGTCCCGGGTACAACACAAGGGGCAATGGAAGTGATGCTCCATTGGGTGATGAACAACCCGACCTTGCCCAAGCTTTCGCTTCAATAGCCGAGACTTTGGCTATGTTAGCGGCGAGGCAACCGGCTAGTCCACCAAATGCCGCACTTATACCCGCTCCACCTAATCGAGCTCAAGCCAAAATAGAGGCTTTTCGGAGGATGAGGCCTCCAACTTTTTGTGGAAGCATTGATCCACTTGTTGTCGAAGGATGGGTTTGGCAATTAGAGAAGATATTCTCAGTGTTGACACCGACTGAGGCTGAAAGGGTCACTTGGGCCGCCTTTATGCTTGAAGGCGAGGCCGACCATTGGTGGGGGTCCACCCTCAGGACCCGAGAGGGTCAAGAATGGACATGGGCCAAGTTTTTGGGAGTCTTTTACAAGAAGTACTTCCCAGTTGGGATGAAGGAGAAGAAAGAGGTCAAATTTATTACCTTGGAGCAAGGTAATATGTCCGTGGCCACTTATGAAGCCAAATTTTCAAAGCTATCCAGATTTGCTCCTCACATGATAACGACCGAAGCGATAAAAGCCCGAAAATTTGAGAGGGTTGAAGGCCTTCCACAAGGATCGAGTCTCAATGTTCAGGCATGAAACATATTCAGAAGTGGTGGACAAGGCACTTTTGGCCGAGTCGAACTCTGAGGAATTTTTCAAGAGAAGAGGAATGGAGAAGGGCCAGTCTAGTGGCTCGGCAAAAAAGAAAGCTAGAACCATTTCGTACCAATCAGTAGGGCCGGCGCAGTCATAGAGGATGTACTCTGCATTATAGGCTCCCCGCCCTTTTGCTCCACCGGCTTTTCGCCCGGCTTTCACTCAGGCTACTCGCCCCGCAGTGACTCAGGCTACGGGATATGCTCCTCCCACCTATTCGCATGATATCTGCACCCTTTTTGGAAGTAGGCATCCAGCGGGGGAATGTTGGAGGGCTACCGGGAGTTGCTTCCATTGTGGTGACCAAGGCCACATCGTTAGTGTAAGTCCAAAATATCTTGGCTAATTATGTATCAAAACGTAAGTCTAAGTGGAGTCATTTTTAAGTCAACTTGTCATACTTGGTAAAGCTTCAAAAAGCCGAAGAAAAGAGAAGAAATCTACATCAAGTATCACCTCCGGATCTAGGAAGGTAAGTGACTTAGTGACCCATTACCTAGGTTGGTTTTTGACTTAGAACACCTTTTTATCAACCTAGGAGTTTAGTATAATTCCATAAAAAAGTTATTGTATTCAAGTCATTCGAAATATTCGAAATTGGCTAAGTATGGAATGAAGGATCTATCCTTCTCCATGTTGGATAGATCGGTGGTGAAAAAATATGTATGAGGAGTTTTTCCAGAGAGTCATATTTTGAAGGATCTATCCTTGGTAATGACGGATAGATCTATCAACATATGAATAGATCTATCCTTGGTGTGATAGATAGATCGGTGCTAACTTGGATAGATCGGTGCTTACATGAATAGACTTTGAAGGATCTATCCTTGGTGATGACGGATAGATCCGTGGGCAATGGATAGATCCGTCCACACCATGGATAGATCTATCCTTGCTAAATAAGAGTTCTATTCACATGCAATCTCTTTGGAATCTATAAATACGAATTCTATTGACCTAATTCGTAGAGATCTTATTAGTTTGTGAGAGTAGAGGCTGGAGAACTCTCTCCTAGGGTTTCTTTTATTCTTCATTGATTATAGTTGATCCCTCCTCTCACAACCTCTCTAAAGAATGCAAGAATAACTTTTCTATTCTTAGCTCTTGTATTGTGTGATCTTCATGGTTTTAAGATCCCTCTAGAGATTGTTAGAAAATTAATTTGACAATCCCGACACGTTTGTGTCTTTGGCCGGTGTTTGTGATCCGGAGCCTTCGTAGAAGGAGATCGATCCGAGAAGGATCGTGGTTGTTGTGGAGATCTAAGAGAAGTACGAGCGACTGCGGTTGATCACAGGACTTACGGGTACGTGATGACTTTTCGAGGCGTGGAGGACTAAGGACTGAAGGATCGTAGTGTCGAGTCCGAAGGAGTCAAGTTCGAGTCTTGTAAGTTCTTGTTGACTTTGTCTTAGTGATATCTCTTTGCTGGACTAGGTCCCGTGGTTTTTCCCGGAAGGGTTTCCACGTAAAAAACCTTGTGTTGTGGTTTGCTTGTTTTCCTTTTCCGCACTTGATTATTATTTTCCCTTAGTTAATAATTTAATTATTAAATCTTAAAAAGGGTAGAAAGAATTATAGGGAAAGCTAGCCATCCCCCCTTGGTTTTGTGAGTTCTCAACTCGAATATTTTATTTGGGGTTCACCGAGTGATTTTTCAGTTAGAGACTGTCTCCGACGTCACTTGCCAGATCAGTCTCAAGGGAGCAGGCCCCCGTTTAGGCAGACGTCTCATCCTAGCTCTTCTCAAGCTTTGAGGGCCTCGCCACTTATCCGGTCACCTCGTCAAGCAACTCAAGGATGAGTCTTTGCCTTATCCGAGCGAGACGCACGTGCATCCGACGATGTCGTGCAAGGTACGCGAAAACATGAAAGTCTTACGTTAAAAATGCTTTCTATGATGTGATGTTGTTAGTTACCCATGTATGGTGTTTGTATGTTTAAAATCTATTGATGTTAATTATTTAATCACACAGGCACCTTGTTAGTGAACGAGTGTCTCTTCCGAGTGTTGATCGACACCGGATCCACTCACTCCTTTGTGTCACCCAGTTTCACAAAGGGATTCTCGACTGAGGCTACTCTGTTAGAGCGGCAGTTGACCATTGCAACTCCACTTGGCAAGTCGGTTGATACAGACAAAATATATAGAGATTGTGTGGTTCAAGTAGGGGAGAATGAGCTGTTAGCCGACCTTATCATTTTGGATTTCCAAGAATTAGACTTTGACGTCATTCTTGGTATGGATTGGCTAGCGACTCACCACTGTCATGTTGCATGTTTTAAGAAGGTGGTGAATTTCAGACCGGAAGGAGTAAAGGCATTCCACTTTTGAGGATTGCAAGGAAGAGACATAGCTCGCTGTGCGGCTTTGAGTTTGGCAAACTCTGAAGCACAAAACTCCTCAGCCATTCCGGTTGTGAGTGAGTTCTTAGACGTATTCCCGGAAGAACTTCCCAGGTTTGACCTATTTGACCAACTAAAGGGAGCGAGATTCTTCTCCAAGATTGATCTTAGATCGGGATATCATCAGTTAATGATCAAAGTGGGAGATGTTCCGAAGACGACTTTCAAGAATCGGTATGGGCATTATGAGTTCCTTGTCATGCCTTTTGGGCTGACGAATGCACCGGCGGCGTTTATGGATTTGATGAACCGGGTGTTTCGATCGTACTTGGATCGATGCATGATTGTATTGCATAGGCCATACACCAAGTTAAGCAAGTGCAAATTTTGGTTGGAGAAGGTGGCATTCCTAGGCCACGTGGTGTCGGCTGAAGGCATTTCAGTAGACCCAGCCAAGGTAGAGGCGGTGTTGAATTGGGAAATACCCAGGAGCATCATCGAGATTCGGAGTTTCCTCGGTTTGGCGGGCTATTACCGGAGATTTGTGGAGGGATTCTCCAGTCTAGCTACGCTGCTCACTTATCTTACGAGGAAGAATGCCAAGTTCAGTTGGAGCGACCAATGTGAGGTTAGCTTTCAGGAGTTGAAGAAGCGGCTCACTACAGCTCCCATCCTCACAGTGCCTTCTGGGAGCGGTGGTTTAATTGTATATAGCGATGCCTCCCATGTAGGGTTGGGATGTGTGCTCATGCAACACGGCAAGGTCATTGCCTATGCCACTAGGCAATTGAAAAAGCATGAAAAGAACTATCCCGCTCATGATTTGGAGCTTGTCGCAGTTGTGTTTTCCTTGAAGATTTAGCGACATTATCTCTATGGGGAACAGTTCGAAGTATTCACCGATCATAAAAGCCTAAAATATTTGTTTTCTCATAAGGAGTTCAACTTAAGGCAGAGAAGATGGGTAAAATTTTTGAAGGATTATGAGTGCTCCATTCAATACCATCCGGGCAAAGCGAATGTTGTAGCCGATGCTCTTAGCCGGAAGTCTACTGGACTTTTGGCGCACATGATGTTGAAGGAGTGGAGGTTGGTTCGACCCACCTACGCATGGCCCATTGATGGCAAATATCATGGTGAAGCCATGCATCATGGATCGGATCCGAGAGTTTTCAAGTAGCGGATGCTGAGTTGATCGCTTTCCGTGACAAGGCGGTTAGTAAGGGAAGCGAGGACTTTGGCACGAACGGTGATGGACCTATCACGTTCAAGGGTAGACTTTGTATCCTCACCGATGAAGAGCTAAAGAGTGAAATTTTGGATGAGGCTCACTGTTCAAAGTATACGGTGCATCCTGGGGGTACCAAAATGTATAGAAACTTAAAAAGGCACTTTTGGTGGCGGAACATGAAGCGTGAAGTAGCAGAATATGTATCCAGGTGCTTCATGTGCCAACAAGTCAAAGCTGAACACCGGAGACCGACCGAACTTTTACAGTCCCTCCCTATTCCCTAGTGGAAATGGGAACACATCTCCATGGACTTCATTGTGGGATTGCCAAAGACGGCAAGGAACACCGATGCTATATAGGTGGTGGTTGACAGACTCACGAAGTCCACCCATTTCTTGTCGTATCGGACCACCTTCAACTCCAATCAATTGGCTGCCTTATATATCAAAGAGATAGTCTAGTTACACGGGGTGCTAGTGAGCATTGTGTTGGATCGGGACCCGAGATTCACATCCAGGTTTTGGAAAAGTTTTCAAGGGGCAATGGGTTCCCGATTAAACTTTAGCACGATTTTCCATCCACAGACGGATGGGTAAACCGAGCGAGTGAATCAGATTATTGAAGACATGCTCCGTGCATGTATGCTAGACTTCAAGGGAAGTTAGGAAGATCACCTACCTTTGGTAAAATTTGCCTACAACAATAGTTATCAGGCAAGCATACAAATGGCGCATTTTGAAGCTTTGTACAGAAGGAGTTATAAATCCCCTTTATATTGGAATGAAGTTGGAGAAAGAAAGATTTTGGGCCTCGAATTGATTGAACAAACTGCGGATAGAGTCAAGCTCATCCGGGAGAGGTTGAAGACCGCACAAGATCGACAGAAAAGCTATGTCGACAACCGAATGAGAGATCTTGAATTCCGAGTCAGTGACCTTGTTTTTGTCAAGATTTCACCGACCAAGGGTGTTATGAGATTAGGGAAGAGGGGCAAGCTCAGTCCAAGATACGTGGGTCCGTTCGAGATCATCACTAGAGTCGGTGAGGTGGCTTACCGTGTTGCCTTACCCGCTCATATGGCGGTGGTCCATAAAGTGTTCCATGTCTCTATGCTCCGAAAGTATATTCTGGATCCTTCCCATGCCATCGAGCTTAATACGATAGAGATCCGGGAGGACCTCACACTCGTGGAGCAACCAGTACAGATATTGGACAGGCGAGATCAAGTCTTGCGCAACAAGACCATCCCTTTGGTCCCTGTAAGGTGGCAACATCACTCGGTAGAAGAGGCTACATGGGAGCGTGAGGCAGAAGTAAAAGAAAAATATCCTCAGTTGTTTGTTTAAGGCTTTGGCACTCTTTTGTAAAATTTTGTTGTTTTGTGCATGTCCTGTCCTAATTTCGAGGACAAAATTTTTGTAAGGGGGAGGTGTAGCACCCCGGAACTTTATTTGACTAATGAATAGTGTAATCGGGGCCAATTGGCAATCCTCGGGTTAAAATTGGCGTTCAAGATGGCTTGGAGGGTCAATCACCCAAGGGCAGCATGAGGGAAGGGGTTTAGGACCCTATAGGTTGTGAAAATGAGGTTGAGAACACCCCTATGGATCTGCAGGAATAAAAACAACAAAATCTGGGATGTGCGATCGATCGCATGCAGGCAAAATGGGTCCTAAGGTCTCTGGACCATATGCGATGGATGAGGTCTCAGGTGCGACAGATCGTAGTGATCTACGATCGATGGCAAATATGTGCGATCAATCGTATACAGGGGAAAAACAGACAATAGTGCTCGGGGTCATGTGCGATAGATCGCATCCATGTGCGACCGATCGCAGACAAGTGTACGATCGATCGCAAGCGGTAACTGGTGCCGGATTTGGGGGTTTTTAACTCTTGTCTTGGTTAGGGATCTCACTATTGGGGATTTTTAACCTAGAGGAGAGAAAGGAGAGGAGAAGGGAGATTGAAGGAGGAACCAAGAAGGGATCTTGGGATTGGGATTAAGGGATCAAGCTTGAAGATTCAAGCAAGAACCACCCTCAATCAAGGGTTTCCTCAAAGATCAAACTTGACCTTCAAGGTTAGTACACTCTACTAACTTCTCTAGCAATAATCTAGGTTTTTCCTTTTGAAAATCATGATTTAATCTTGTATTCCCTTCCCTTGAAACATACCGTATATCCTAAACCTAAAACAAGATAAATGTGGATGAATGATGGGATGTGTGAATGGATGAAATGGTGTTGAGGCTATTGAATGCCGTGTTTTTTGATGAATGTGTGTGGAAAAAATGGTGGATGGGTATCTCAAGCATAAAGAATACACCCCTTGTGTTTGATGGAAAACATGCACAAAGAAACGTAAATCAAAAGAATATAAATGTGATGCTTGCTAAGGTTTGATAAAATGCTTAAATGACGATGTGAATGAATGAACTTGAATTATAAAAGCATGGATTGAGTTATTATTGTTAAATACTTACCTTGATCAAATGCCCTACATGTTATCTACATTCCCTTATGCTTATATTCGAAATGGAAATGCTATACTTATGTGATCCTTTCATCCAAGCATGTCATCATGATTGTCACTATTGGCACGCACACGAGCAGGCATGTTTGCATGAACCGAGTTTTCAAGAGTATATGCATATAATAAATCAACAAGAAAACATTGTATGTCAAGGAGGTTGGTAGCCCAGGGATGGTCGGGTACTAGCCTCTGGCTCACAAGAAAACAAAAAAAAAACACTACATGTCAAGGAGGTTGGTAGCCCAGGGATGTACGGGTACTAGCCACTGGCTCACAAGAAAACTAAACAAGTAACTAAAACCAATATATGTCAAGGAGGTTGGTGGCCTAGGGATGTGCGGGTACTAGCCTCTGGCTCACAAGAAAATAATATGTCAAGGAGGTTGGCAACCCAGGGAGGTTCAGGTGCTAGCCTCTGGCTCACAAGTAAATGAAATATGTCAAGGAGGTTGGTAGCCCAAGTAAAGGGTACTAGCCTCTGGCTCACAAGAACAGGCTCACAAGAAAAGGCTCACAAGTATACAAGATGAGACAAGACATGCATGCATGATTTTCACAAGCAATACCGAGACATGGAACGAGTTTTCCAAGCATTAGTTTTATCGGAGTTTTCGCATTCATGTGTGCATGTCAAGATAATGATATTGTTTCATGTTCAATACCGTTTATCTCATGATACTACTGTTGCTTTGAATTGATACCTTGTATTGTTTTCATTCTTGTTGTTCTTTTATTATTGCAATGGTTAGCTAGCAGTTTATACTCGCTTAGTATTCCATGCTCAGCCGCACCTTTATGTCGGTAGGTACTGTAGAGCCCCGAAACTTTTTGTATATGCCTTGGGATGTGTGTCAAGGCATGGTATCTTGTAATCTCAATTTCATGAAATGAGAATTTGAAACTTTGATGGAATTGTGTCAAGAATGCTATAATTAATTAGATAAATTATTTTGATAAAGCCTATAAGCTTGAAAGAGGTATTAGTCAAGTTTAGAAGATGTTAGAATAGAAGTAGAATGGGTCCAAATAGTAAGAATGGGTGAAAAATGGACTCAGTGGCAAAAACCTGCAGACGACCGATTGCTCGGTCCATTATAGCGATCGATCAGTCCACAACCGATCGATCGGAGGCTATCGACTGGTTAACTTTTTTATATGGGGAAAAATTCCAGAGAGCAAGTTTTTGACCGATCGCTCGGTCAAGAACACCGATCGCTCAGTAGGCAACCGGTCGATCGGTCATAACCACCCATCGCTCGGTCCCCCGCGTTTTGCAGAAATTTCAGTGAGGGTGTTTTCATCTTTTGGGCGTTTCACTCATGCATTAAAGGCTTTTCCTGAGCATTTGGGGGTGCATAAACCCTAAGTAGAGACCTTGAGAGATAGAGAGAAAGGAGAAGGAGATTTCTAACCTAGGGTTTGCTTTTGGGGAGAAATCAAAGGGATTTAAGAACCCTAGATCATCACAAGCTCGTGTCTCTTCAAGTTCAAGGTTCAAGCTCGTGAGGACTATACCCTCCAAGCTAAGGCAGCAACTCACGCACGTTTTTGCAAGGGGTTTCTTTCTCTATACAATGTTGGTACCTTGTGCTACCCTCTTAGTTACAGTCTTCTCTTTTCTTTCCCTATTCTTTGTTTTCCCTCATCTATAAATGTGCTATGAGTTGGGATGTGTGAATGGTGTGAATGGAGATGGATGTTGGCGATTGGATGCCGTGTGGAATGATGTGATGAATAAAATGGGGAGGGCATTGTATCCATAATAACATACATTTGTGAAGTGAACATCAACCCACCTAGAAAAGCATGATGTAGGTTTAATAAATAATGAACACACCCCATGTTTGATGAAATGCCAAGGTGAATATAAATGAGTTGTAAATTAAGAAATTGCATGCTTAAATGCATATGGAATTTGCTAGGGCTCATGACAGTGTGATTTCTCGTTTTCCCAAAATTGCATGAATATTTACTTGCTCCAATTATTGATGTTCTATGTATTGTGAAATCCTCAATGTCATATTTAATTTCAAATGAAAGTATGCACACGATTCCACAAGCACGGCATGCATAACTGTTGGCCGGGTAATGACCCTAAAGGGGGGGTGAATAGGGTCTAAGGCAGATTTTTAAAAATTAAAAGTATGAACTACAAGTTCAAAGAGCGGAATAGAGTATAATATGCAACAAGATAGAACAATGGAATATTTATAAAAGAGAGAGAAGAGATAAGAAGAGTGCAAACTCAAGATTTGTTCTCGAGGTTCAGCAAACCAGCCTACTCCCCGCCTCAGCTTTTAGCTAGAGGATTCACCACGATTCCTTAATCGTACAGGCTCCTTCATAGGTGGAGTCCAAACCCTTACAATCTTTCTTTATAGGTCGAGATATCACCTTTCAAGCTCTCCTTTAGGCCGAGCTGAAACCTTTCAAGAGTACAACCCTCTCTTGATATTGCTGAAGCAACAACTTCAGTGCAAGAATCCTGGATTCTTGACTACTCTCAATAAATAGGTTTTATCGCGACCCAAAACCCACCCTAAGAGTTAGAGTGAACTTTGGACGACTAATCATGACTTACATGACTTGCTTGACAAACCATCCTACAAAAACCCATTGAGCATATACAATAGAGGACATAAATGGTGGAAACATACACTAACATAGCACAGCGGTAGAGTAACAAACCTCTATGTATATATATACACACATGATCCATGTTGGTACAAAAGAAGAATGCACAAAAGAAAGTACGGACAAGCCCGCCAAAATACATGAATATATCTCTCTCAACTCACCCACAGCTCTATCACTCAGAATCTACTACCATCTAATAGTAACCCCCGACCGGAGGTTCCTCCAAAGGTTCCTCGACGTACTCCTCCTCCACCCATGGGCCAGGAGCACAGACATCAAAATAAGCAGCTGCTCCGCTATCACCTACCGACATAAGAAGTAAGGCTGAGCATGGAATACTCAGCGTGTAAAAAATACTAACCAATAGTCATAGCATAAAAATGGCAATACATAAATCAAGAGCAATTCATATATATTAAACGGGAACAATTCATTTCATACAAGGAAGTAAAGTAATTTATAATCATGCTTGCATTTCGTAAAAAGCTGATAAAACCCTTGAAAACACCGTGCACTTGACTTGACTTAAGTACCATTTTCGTGCTTGAAAACTCGTCTTGTCTATCTTGCTTGATTCTTGTAGATCGTGTCATGTCATGCATGTCATGCGTGCTTGCTTGTGATCATGTAACTTGTGAGATACACTTGTAAGATGTACTTGTGAGATGCGCTTGTGAGATGCCTTGAGAGGGAAGGGAGACCCTTCTTTATGCAATGCACTTGAGAGGGAAGGGAGACCCTTCTTCATGTTATGTATGTATGTACTTGCGAGGGAAGGGAGGCCCTTCTTTATGCTATGCACTTGTGAGTGAGGGGAGACCCCTCGTGGAATGTTTGTTCTTGTATTCTTGTGAAAAGCGAGGTAAAACATATCGTAGGATATGTCCCACCTCTAATCATGTTCTTGAAAACCTCGGTAAATCATGTCGTGCGTGCCGTGCTCGTGGGAATCGTGTACATACCTGCATTTAAATTTAAGTATGACATTTGGGTAATTCACAACACATATAACATCAATGATTGAGCAATGCAATATTCACATCATTTAGGGAAAGCAAGAAAACACACTATCAAAGGTCCTAGCAATTTCCATAATTTATTAGGCATGCATTTCCTAATTTACAACTCACTTTATTCACCTTGGCATTTCATCAAACATGGTGTGTTCATTATTCATTATTCCTTTAAACCTAAATCAAGCTTTTCCAGGTGAGTTTACTCACATCATAAATGTGAGTTTATTATGGATACAATGCCCTCCCCCGTTTCAATCATCACAACACAACCATTGGCATCCAATCGCCTATTCCATCTCCATTCACCACGTTCACACTTCCAAACTCATAGCACATGTACAAAGGAAGGAAACAAGGAGAAAATAAAGGAAAAGAGGAGCTATAACTAGGAGGGTAGCAAGAGGTACCGACCTTGGTCAATGAGGAAGAAAACTCCTCCAAAAACGTTCGTGAGGCACTGCCCTAGCTTGGAGAAAGTGCTCCTCACGAGCTTGAACCTCGATCTTGAAGAAAACGAGCTTGAGGATGATTGTGGGTCTTGACACCTTTGATTTGTCCCCAAAGCAAACCCTAGGTTTGGAAACCCTTCTCCTTTCTCTCTATCTCTCAAAAGACTCTAAGGGTTGTGTATA
Organism: Tetracentron sinense; assembly: GCA_015143295.1. Classification (NCBI taxonomy): domain Eukaryota; kingdom Viridiplantae; phylum Streptophyta; class Magnoliopsida; order Trochodendrales; family Trochodendraceae; genus Tetracentron; species Tetracentron sinense. The sequence continues at coordinate 41,898,587 of CM026551.1, read as the reverse complement.
AACCCTCAAATGATCGGGCAAAACCTTTAAGGCATGATTGAAACACCCAAAAGACGAAAACACCCTTAATGAAATTTCTGTAAAAACACGAAGACCGAGCGATAGGTGTTTATGACCGATCGATCGGTTGCCTACCGAGCGATCGGTGTGTTGACCGAGCTCTCAACCAAAAATCAACTCTCTGGAAAATTTCCCCATACAAATTTTACGACCAATCGATAGCTACCGATCGATCGGTTTTGGACCGATCGATCGCTCCATGGACCGAGCGATCGGTTGCCAGGAGGTCCAAACTGTTTTGGCCATATCTTTTGACTCGCTCGTCGGATTTTGATGACTCAACTTGCGTTGGGTTCGTACTTCGAAAAGGAACATTTTTGATATTTCGAAATTTCTAATTTCTTCCTTATTTATTAATTGCACTACTTTAAAGGCAAATTGGCTACGAAAGTGCCATGCATAAAACATGAAAACGTCCGGGGCTCTACATCCTCCCCCCCTTACAAAAATTTCATCCTCGAAATTTAGACGATACTTGCATTACAAACCAAAAAAAAATTATAAGTCATATACAAAACCTATACAAAACTCATTCAAACAATTCCGGGTACTTCTCTTTGACTTCGGCCTCTCGCTCCCATGTGGCCTCTTCTCAAGCATGATGTTGCCACTGCACGAGAACCAATGGAATCGTTTTGTTGCGAAGGACTTGATCTCTCTGATCCAATATGTGAACCGGCTTCTCTATTAAAGTAAGATCCTCCCGTATTTCCAACGGTCCAAGTCTATGACATGCAAAGGGTCTGCAATGTACTTCCGAAGCATAGACACATGGAAAACGTTGTGAACCGCAGCCATGTGAGGTGGAAGAGCTACTCGAAAAGCAACTTCACCAACCCGCGTGATGATCTCAAACGGGCCAACATATCAAGGACTAAGCTTGCCTCGCCTGCCAAATCTCATAATCCCCTTGCTAGGAGATACTTTCACAAAGACTCGATCCCCAACCTGAAATTCCAAGTCCCTGCGGCGTGTGTCCGCATAGCTCTTCTGACGATCTTGAGCGGTTTTCAACCGATCCCGGATGATCTTGACTATACTCGTAGTTTGCTCGATCAACTCCGGACCTAGCACCTTTCTTTCTCCTACCTCATCCCAGTAGAGAGGAGACCTGCAGCTTTGCCCATATAAGGCCTCAAATGGTGTCATTTGGATGCTCGCCTGATAGCTATTGTTATAGGCGAATTCAACCAAAGGCAAGTACTCTTCCCAACTACCTTTGAAATCCAGCATACAAGCCTGAAGCATGTCTTCTATTACTTGGTTCACCCTCTCGGTTTGTCCATCCGTCCGTGGATGAAAAGCAGTGCTGAAATCAAGTCGAGAACCCATAGCTTCCTGAAAGCTTTTCCAGAATCTGGATGTGAATCTCGGATCCCAATCTGAGACAATACTGACTGGCACCCCGTGTAGTCTAACTACTTCCTTGATGTACAGAGTAGCTAACTGACTAGAGTTGAAGGTGGTTCGATAAGGCAAGAAATGCGCAGACTTTGTCAAACGGTCCACCACAACCCATATCGCATCTGAGCCCCTTGCCGTCCTTGGCAAGCCAATTATGAAGTCCATGGAGATGTTCTCCCATTTCCACTCGGGAATATGAAGAGACTGCAATAGACCGGCGGATCGCATGTGTTCTGCTTTCACCTGTTGGCACACCAAGCATCGTGCCACATATTCCGCAACATCCCTCTTCATATTCCGCCACCAAAAATGACTCTTGAGGTTCCGGTACATCTTCGTACCCCCTGGATGCACAGTGTACTTTGCCTGGTGTGCTTCATCCATAATCTCCCTTCGAAGATCTACATTGGCTGGAACACACAACCTTCCTTTGAACGTAATAGCACCACGGCTAGTGAGAGAGAAGTCTTTACTACCCTTGGCAACTTCCTTGTCCCGATAAGCCAACAATTCAGCATCCGTGGCTTGGTATTCTTGGATCAAATCTATAATGTATGGCCGAACCGTGACATTTGCCAAGATAGGACTACGGACAGAGTCATTCACACTGATGTCCAGATTTTCCAAATCCTCCAATAATCTCCATTCTTGCACCAACACGTGTGCTAATAATCCTGGAGGTCTTCTACTCAAAGCATCAGCCACTACATTTGCTTTACCCGGGTGGTATTGAATTGTACAATCATAGTCTTTCAAAAATTCCATCCAACGCCGTTGCCTTAGATTTAGCTCTTTTTGGGAAAAGAGGTACTTGAGGCTTTTATGATCCGTATACACATAGAATTCTACCCCGTAAAGGTAGTGTCACCAAATCTTGAGTGCAAACACGATCGCGGCAAGCTCCAAGTCGTGCGTGGGGTAATTCTTCTCATGCTCCTTCAATTGCCTTGACGCATAGGCAATGACTTTCTTGTGTTGCATGAGCACACACCCAAGTCTAACGTGTGAGGCATCACTATACACCTCATACCCATAAGGTCCGGATGGCACAGTAAGGACAGGGGTTGTAGTAAGCCTCTTCTTCAGTTCCATGAAACTGATCTCGCACTTATCGCTCCACACAAACTTCGCATTCTTCCTTGTCAGGTAAGTGAGTGGGGCTGCAAGGCTGGAGAAACCCTCCACAAATCTCCTGTAATAGCCTGCCAACCCATGGAAACTGCGTATCTCCGTGACACTCTTGGGCCTCGCCCAACTCATGACTGCCTCTATCTTCTTCGGATCTACCGAAATGCCTTCTGCAGATACAATGTGGCCTAGGAATGCCACCTCTTCCAACCAAAACTCACACTTACTGAGTTTGGCGTATAGCTTGTGCTCTCTCAGCATTTCCAAAGCAAGACGAAGGTCTCGCATGTGATCTTCCCGTGTCGGGGAATACACCAAGATATCGTCGACAAACACGATCACGCATCGATCTAGATATGGCCGGAACACCCGGTTCATTAAATCCATAAAGGCTACCGGCGCATTTGTGAGACCAAAAGGCATTACCAAGAACTCGTAGTGTCCATACCGAGTCCGAAAGGCAGTTTTGGGAACATCTTCCGCCTTAATCTTCAACTGGTGATAGCCTGATCGAAGATCTATCTTCAAGAAAAATCTCGCTCCTTTCAACTGATCGAACAAGTCATCAATTCTAGGCAGTGGATACCTATTCTTTATAGTGACTTTATTCAATTGCCGATAATCGACGCACATCCGCATCGAGCCATCTTTCTTCTTAACAAATAACACCGGGGCACCCCACGGTGAGACACTTGGTCGTATGAAACCAAGGCCTTGCAATTCCTCCAACTGAGTCTTCAACTCCTTGAGTTCAATAGGGGCCATTCTATACGGAGCCCTGAAAATAGGAGCTGTGCCTGGTGCAAGCTCAATCACAAACTCAATCTCCCTTTCTGGAGGCAACCCTGGCAACTCCTCTGGAAATACATCCAGGAATTCACTCACAACCGGAATAGTCGACGAGTCCTTTGCCTCGGGGTTAGTTAAGCTCAACGTTGCAAAACGAGCAATATCTCTACTTTTCAACCCGCGGAAGTGGAATGATTTTCCTTCTACTAGCTTGAAGAGTACCATTTTCTCAAAGCAAGCTACATGCCCCTGATGTGCCGCTAACCAATCCGTTCCCAATATCACGTCAAAGTCTTGGAATCCAAGAACTATTAGATCAATGGCCAACTCGTGGCTTCCCACTTGAACCACACTATTTCGACACACTTTGTTTGTCAACACTGTTTTGCCGAGAGGAGTCGAAATGGCTAACTCCGGTTCTAGCTGACTAGGCTCCACAGAAAAGCCTTCTGAAAAGCTCGACGAGACAAACGAATGAGTAGACCCGGTATCAATCAACACTCTAGCCAAACATTCGTTGACTAGTAGGGTTCCTAAAATTTTAACTAGCTAAGTCAATCCATGCCTCAAAATCATATACATAGGTAAATAGATATATATAGCATGCCACATACGTACACAAGGAATAAGGCATAACATGAAATTGCGGCTAAAAAAAATAACTCTAAACGCGTACCTTGCACCACATCATCAGATGCAAGTGCATCCCCCTCTGTCAAGGCAAACACTCGCCCCTGGTTCACCTGGCGAGGCGGAGGTGTAGACCAGGTAGTCTGGGATGACGCCTCGTATGATCCTGCTGGGCGTCCTAGGGGCCTAATCCCCTGAGACTGCCCTGGTAAATGCCGACTGGGGCAATCCCTGATCACATGGCCCTGGCGACCACAATGAAAACATCCACCCAATGCCCTTCGGTAATCTCCTACCAGGTGCCTTCGGCCGCATGAAGTGTAGACCTCGTGTGTATAGGTCGAAGGGGTCGGAGGTGGAGCATACCTCACCGTCTGAGGTGCACCTTGCCGTGGAGCTGGAAGAGCCTGAGGTCGCGGTGCCTGAGGCACATACTACCATGGAGCTGGAGGCGCATAAGATGGCCTCATCGGTGGTGCTGGCCATGCATATTGATAAGGGCCGGTACGAGCCCGCCTCTCTGGAGGTGCCGAACTACTAGGTTGGCCACTCGTCAATTCCCTCTTCTTGGACACTGTCTCTGAATTGGCCTCGACCAATAAGGCCTTGTCCACTACCTCAGGGTAGGTAGCATGTCTGAAAACCGAGACCTTCTCCATGATAACAACCTTGAGCCCTTGCTCAAACCTTCTCGCCTTCATTGCCTCGGTGGCAACCATGTGAGTTGCGAAGCGTGATAGCTCCAAGAACTTAGCCTCATAAGCGGCTACAGTCATCGAACCTTGCTCTAGGTTGATGAACTCTCTTTCTTTCTTTTCCCGTGCCCCAACAGGAAAGTACTTCTTATAAAATGTGTCCTTGAACTCCTCCCAAGTCCAGGGTTGACCTTGCATAGTCAAATCCCGCGTCCTCAATGCGGACAACCACCAATGGTGGGCCTCGCCCTCTAGCATGAAAACTGTCCATGCTACTCTATCCTCCTCTGTAGGCGAGAGGACCGCAAAGATCTTCTCCATCTGGAGGATCCACGCCTCCGCAGCAAGAGGGTCCACACTCCCATGGAATGATGGAGGCCTCAATCTCCTGAATTCCTCAACTCCAGTTGTACGATGTACTGGAGCTGCGGGCGGTGGAGTAGGTGTCGTCGACGATGGTATAGCCTACCGAGCCGCCAGGATGGCGAGAGTCTCAGCAATAGAGCCTAAGACCTGAGAGAGGTCCGGCTGCTCATCCTCATCTCGTTAAGAAGAGGAAGCTCTAGTGTGTGGCCCACGACCCCGTGTGCCCCGCCTCATGACTACAGTCCTGAGAACAATAGCACCACATGAGTCTAACTAGAAATCACAATTTATCACAGTTCCATTGCACAATAATTCAATTTGTATTAGTCGTATAATACTAATATACATCGCATCACAACCATCGGTGTATTAATAATATTATACCTTGGTGTTCAAGCGTTCCTAAGACTCGTACTTGGTTGAAACAACCATTTTGACTAAGACTAAAGTTTAGTCTTACACTTGGATCAAGACACTCTTCCGACTTACTTCCTTCCTAATTTGTTTCCGGGGATATGCTCTTGTCAAGCCGTGGTATAGATTCTAAGTGACCCTAAAGACCTAAAGCCTAAGCTCTGACACCACTTCTTGTCGCGACCCAAAACCCATCATAAGAGTTAGATTGAACAATGGATGACTAATCATGACTTACATGACTTGCTTGACAAACCATCCTGCAAAAACCCATAGAGCATATACAATAGAGGACATAAATGGTGGAAACATACACTAATATAGCACAGCGGAAGACTAACAAACCTCTATGTATATATATACGCACATGATCCATGTTGGTACAAAAGAAGAATGCACAAAAGAAAGTGCGGACAAGCTCGCCAAAATACATGAATATATCTCTCTCAACTCACCCACAGCTATATCACTCAGAATCTACTATCATCTAATAGTAACCCTCGACCGGAGGTTCCTCCAAAGGTTCCTCGACGTACTCCTCCTCCACCCATGGGCCAGGAGCACAGACATCAAAAGGAGCAGCTGCTCCGCTATCACCTGCCGACATAAGAAGTACGGTTGAGCATGGAATACTTAGCGGGTACCAAATACTAACCAATAGTCATAGCATAAAAATGGCAATACATAAATCAAGAGCAATTCATATATATTAAACGGGAACAATTTATTTCATACAAGGAAGTAAACTAATTTATAATCATGCTTGCATTTCGTAAAAAGCCGATAAAACACTTGAAAACACCATGCACTTGACTTGACTTAAATACCATTTTCGTGCTTGAAAACTCGTCTTGTCTATCTTGCTTGATTCTTGTAGATCATGTCATGTCATGCATGTCATGCGTGCTTGCTTGTGATCATGTAACTTGTGCGATACACTTGTAAGATGTACTTGTGAGATGCGCTTGTGAGATGCCTTGAGAGGGAAGGGAGACCCTTCTTTATGTTATGTATGTATGTACTTGCGAGGGAAGGGAGGCCCTTCTTTATGCTATGCACTTGTGAGTGAGGGGAGACCCCTCGTGGAATGTTTGTTCTTGTATTCTTGTGAAAAGCGAGGTAAAACATATCGTAGGATATGTCCCACCTCTAATCATGTTCTTGAAAACCTCGGTAAATCATGTCGTGCGTGCCGTGCTTGTGGGAATCGTGTACATGCTTGCATATAAATTTAAGTATGACATTTGGGTAATTCACAACACATATAACATCAATGATTGAGCAATATTCACATCATTTAGGGAAAGCAAGAAAACACACTATCATAGGTCCTAGCAATTTACATAATTTATTAGGCATGCATTTCCTAATTTACAACTCACTTTATTCACCTTGGCATTTCATCAAACATGGTGTGTTCATTATTCATTATTCCTTTAAACCTAAATCAAGCTTTTCTAGGTGAGTTTACTCACATCATAAATGTGAGTTTATTATGGATACAATGCCCTCCCCCGTTTCAATCATCACAACACAACCATTGGCATCCAATTGCCTATTCCATCTCCATTCACCACGTTCACACTTCCAAACTCATAGCACATGTACAAAGGAAGGAAACAAGGAGAAAATAAAGGAAAAGAGGAGCTATAACTAGGAGGGTAGCAAGAGGTACTGACCTTAGTCAATAAGGAAGAAAACTCCTCCAAAAACATTCATGAGGCGCTGCCCTAGCTTGGAGAAAGTGCTCCTCACGAGCTTGAACCTCGATCTTGAAGAAAACGAGCTTGAGGATGATTGTGGGTCTTGAAACCCCTTTGATTTCTCCCCAAAGCAAACCCTAGGTTTGGAAACCCTTCTCCTTTCTCTCTATCTCTCAAAAGACTCTAAGGGTTGTGTACGAACCCTCAAATGATCGGGCAAAGCCTTTAAGGCATGAGTGAAACGCCCAAAAGACGAAAACACCCTTAATGAAATTTCTGCAAAAACACGAAGACCGAGCGATCGGTGTTTATGACCGATCGATCGCTTGCCTACCGAGCGATCGGTGTGTTGACCGAGCTCTCAACCAAAAATCAACTCTCTGGAAAATTTCCCCATACAAATTTTTCGACCAGTCGATAGCTACCGATCGATCGGTTTTGGACCGATCGATCGCTCCATGGACCGAGCGATCGGTTGCCTGTAGGTCCAAACTGTTTTGGCCATATCTTTTGACTCGCTTGTCGGATTTTGACGATTCAACTTGCGTTGGGTTCGTACTTCGAAATGGAACATTTCTGACATTTCAGAATTTATAATTTCTTCCTTATTTATTAATTACACTACTTTAAAGGAAAATTGGCTACTAAGTGCCATGCATAAAACATGAAAAAGTTTGGGGCTCTACATCTCCCCCCCCTAAGAAAATTTTGTCCTCGAAATTTAGACGATACTTGCATTACAAACCAAAACAAAATTATGAAGAAATGAAGACACAGAGTCAACTCTTTCTTTGGTGACTGAGGTATCCATGTTAACTGTCCCTAAGACAGAGTAGGTGGCATTGGCACACTCTCTAAGATCATTATGCACCGTGGCAAGAGAAGACTAGACTGCCTTGGGAATTTTGCTCATCTCAGACTCAAGAGTTGCAAACCGGGAGAGAGTAGAGGAATGGAGATTCTGAAGATTTTCTCTAGATTCGATTTGAATGGCTGTAAGCTTTTCCCTTGACTCTGTCATGAAGGAGAGCAGGGACGCTCTAATTTCCTCTTGAAAAGCCTGCTGGCTCATACTCATTTTGCTCCAAGCTGGAAGACATGGAGGCAATCTGCCCTGCCATGATGTTCAGCTGCTCATCTACAGCTGCTGGCCAGCTGGGCACCTCATAGAACTGACCAGGGTCCTCAAAATGAGGAGACACCTGTCTATGAGAACTCTCGGGAATCTCTCCGGCATCCACGAAATCAGACCAGTCAGGCAACTCATCTCTGGGGTGCTGCTCACCCTGAAGCTCATCTGCAGGATCCTCTTCTAGTACTGGCTGCTGCTCAACCTGGGGTTCCTCCTCTGGCACTGATGCTTGCTATTGTTCAGCCTGAAGTTCTGCTGTGGGTGCAGATGAAGAGGATGGAATAAATGAAGAGGGAGCAAAAAGAGGTATAGATGGAGTATGAATAGGAACTGGAGTACTGGAAGGGAGGGAGGAGGACTGAGAAGCAGAGGGTTTGGGAGTCCAAACCTTTTGGGAGTCATTCCAGATATAGCCCATTCTTTGAATGGTTGCTTTGCTATAAATGGAGGAATCATCAGGGGTGACAGTATCTATTTGAGAGGCTAAAGGAACATTGAAATGTTTAAACATTTTAGTCAGAGCCTGACCAAAAGGGAGACACCCTGATTTTCTCTTAAATGCATCATCCGTACAATGGATAATGATGTAGGAGAGATCAATGGGTGCGGAGGTAAGGATGCACCACATAAGGAATACATCGAAGTAGGTGAGATACTCCCTACCACCAGCCCTGGGAACTAGGTTATAAGTGATTATGTGGTGAATCAGTCTAGCAGTGAAGGTAAGATCTTTAACCTTAGGTTGAAAAGGAGAAGTGAAATCTTGGTTTATGGACATCATTTTCAGTGCTTCAACCACGTCAAATCCTTCATGACTGGTCCACTGACCATTCGCAAAAGTTTGAAGGGTACACTGAGGGATTTTTAAAATTGAGTGCAATTGATTTAAATGAAAATAAATGTTTTTCCCTAAGACAAATGAGGTAATAAGAGATTCAGATTGATTGAAATGGAAGTGGGTGTAAAAGATTTTAACTAACTCAGGAAACATGGGTTCATTAGAATCAAGAAATTTATCCCATTTTAGGGCAGAAAAGAGAGTTTTTATGGGTTCGAGCCCATAGGCATCAAAACTAATGAAATTAACGACTTTACCGTACAGAGGGGAACGGGATAGGAATTTTTCTTTAAATAATTTCTCGAACTTTGCTTCCTTGAACTTTACTGTGACTGGAGTTGAACTTGAGGCCGGTTCTTTTCCTTTGTCTGTTCATGATTTCTTCTTTGGTGGCTCCACAAATGCATTCTTCATTCTAGGAGGCATTTTCTGAGAGATTTGGAAAGATTTGCTAGATCATTGAACAAAGAAGGGTGTTCGAGCAATGGAATAGGGACTTTGGAGGGAAGGATTAGGTTTGAAAAAGTTTGGATTTAGGGGGTTACTATTTATACACACAACTCAATTCGTCGCCGAAATGGGTTTCGTCCCTGAATTCGTCGCCGAAATTGAGTTAGGAGCCCTAATGTTTTTAATTTCGGATTGACTTCATCAACGAAATGGTGATTCATCCAGGTTCATCACCAAAATTGTAGGGGCCCGAACTTTTTCATACTTAATACATGGCACTTTCGTAGCCAATTTATCTTTAAAGTAGTACAATTAATAAATAAGGAAGAAATTAGAAATTCTGAAAGATTAGAAATGTTCATTTTCGAAGTACGAACCCAACGCAAGTTGAATCGTCAAAATCCAACGAGCGAGTCAAAAGATATGGCCAAAACAGTTTGGACCTGTAGGCAACCTATCGCTCGGTCCATGGAGCGATCAATGGGTCCAAAACCGATCGATCGGTAGCTATCGACTGGTCGAAGAATTTGTATGGGGAAATTTTCCAGAGAGTTAATTTTTGGTTGAGAGCTCGGTCAACACACCGATCGCTCGGTAGGCAACCGATCGATCGGTTATAACCACCGATCGCTCGGTCTTCGTGTTTTTGTAGAAATTTCAGTAAGGGTGTTTCTGTCTTTTGGCATTTCACTCTTGCTTTAAGAGTCTTGCCCGAGCCTTTAGGGCTCATTTACAACACTTAAGAGATTTAAGAGATAGGAGAGAAGAGGAAAGGGGTTTTCCAAAACCTAGGTTTTCATTTGGGGAGAAATCAAAGGAGTTAAGACCCTAGATCAACCCTAAGCCCGTTTTCTTCAAGATCAAGGCTCAAGCATTCGAGGAGCTCGTGATCCAAGCTAGGGCAGCAGCTACACGGTCTTTTTTGGAAGGGGTTTCTTTCTCATTTCTTCAAGGTCGGTACTTCTTGCTACCCTGCTAGTTATAGTTCCTTCTTTTCCTTTATTTCTCTTTGTTTTCTTTCATTTACACATGTGCTATGAGATAGATGGGTGTGAATGGTGAATGGAGATGGAATGGGCGATTGGATGCCGTATGTATGGTTGTGATGAATGGAATGGGGAGGGCATTGTGCAAATAATAAACATACAAGTGTGATGTGAGTATAACCCACCTAGAAAAGCATGACCTAGGTTAAGAAAATAATGAACACACCTTATGTTTGATGAAACGCCAAGGTGAATAAAATGAGTGATAAATTAAGGGAATACATGCTTAATTATTCATGAAATTGTTAGGGCTTATGATAGTGTGTTTCTTACATTTCTTAAAATGTGTAAATTATTACTTGCTTAAATTGTGATATGCTATGCTTTATGAATTACCCAAATTGTCATATTTAATTCCAAATGCAAGTATGCACACGATCTCACGAGCACGCATGCATGACATGGGTTACCGACGTTTTTCAAGAATGGGATTTAGAGGTGGGCCATATCCTACGATATGTTCTACCTCACTTTTCACAAGAAAACAAGAACAAACATTCCACGAGGGGTCTCCCCTCACTCACAAGTGCATAGCATAAAGAAGGCCTCCCTTCCCTCGCAAGTACATACATACATATCATGAAGAAGGGTCTCCCTTCCCTCTCAAGTGCATTGCATAAAGAAGGGTCTCCCTTCCCTCTCAAGGCATCTCACAAGCATATCTCACAAGTACATCTTACAAGTGTATCTCACAAGTTACATGATCACAAGCAAGCACGCATGACATGACACGATCTACAAGAATCAAGCAAGATAGACAAGACGAGTTTTCAAGCATGAAAATGGTACTTAAGTCAAGTCAAGTGCACAGTGTTTTCAAGGGTTTTATCGGCTTTTCACGAAATGCAAGCATGATTATAAATTGCTTTACTTCCTTGTATGAAATGAATTGTTCCCGTTTAATATATATGAATTGCTCCTGATTTATGTATTCCCATTTTTATGCTATGGCTATTGGTTAGTATTTGGTACCCGCTGAGTATTCCATGCTCAGCCGTACTTCTTATGTCGGCAGGTGATAGCGGAGCAGCTGCTCCTTTTGATGTCTGTGCTCCTGGCCCATGGGTGGAGGAGGAGTACATCGAGGAACCTTTGGAGGATCCTCCAGTAGAGGGTTACCATTAGGTGGTTGTAGATTCTGAGTGATATAACTGTGGGTGAGTTGAGAGAGATATATCCATGTATTTTGGCGGGCATGTCCGCACTTTCTTTTGGTAGCCTTTTTGTATAAACTTGGATTTATGTATGTATATACATAGAGGTTTGGTAGACTTCCGCTATACCATGTTAGAGTATGTTTCCACTGTTTTTATCCTCTATTGTATATGTTCTGTAGGTTTTTGCAGGATGTTTTGTCAAGCAAGTCATGTAAGCCATGATTAGTCGTCCAAAGTTCACTCTAACTCCTAGGGTGGGTTTTGGGTCGCGACAAGAAGTTGTATCAAAGCTTAGGCTTTAGGTCTCTAGGGTCACTTAGAATCTATACCACGGCTTGACAAGAGCATATGCCTGGAAACAAATTAGTAAGGAAGTAAGTTGGAAGCGAGTTATGATTCCAAGTGCGAGACTAAACTTTAGTCTAAGTCAAAATGGGTGCTTCAACCTAGTACGCTTCTTAGGAATGCTAGAACGCCAAAGTATAATATCATAAATACTCTGATGACTTGATGCGATGTATATTAGTATTATATTATACACATAATGCCACTTGAATTATTGTGAAATGGAAATGCGATAAATTGTGGTTTTAAGTGAGACTCATGTGGTGCTATTGTTCTCAGGACTTTAGTCATGAGGCGGGGCACACGGGGTCGTGGACCACACACCAGAGCTTCATCTTCTTCTAGAGATGAGGATGAGCAGCCAGACCTCTCATAGGTCTTAAGCTCTATTGCTGAGACTCTCGCCATCCTGGCGGCTCGGCAGACTATACCTTCTTCGGCGGCACCTCCTCCACCCCCTACGGCTCCAGTACATCGTACAGCTGGGGTTGAGGCATTCAGGAGATTGAGGCCTCCATCATTCCATGGGAGTGTGGACCCTCTTGCTACGGATGCGTGGATCCTCCAGATGGAGAAGATCTTTACGGTCCTCTCACCTACAGAGGAGGATAGAGTAGCATGGGCAGTTTTCATGCTAGAGGGCAAAGCCCACCATTGGTAGTTGTCCGCCTTGAGGACGCGAGATTTGACCATGCAGGGTCAACCTTGGACTTGGGAGGAGTTCAAGGATACTTTTTATAAGAAGTACTTCCCTGTTGGAGCGTGGGAAAAGAAAGAAAGAGAGTTCATTAACCTGGAGCAAGGTTCGATGACTGTGGCCGCTTATGAGGCTAAGTTCTCGGAGCTATCACGCTTCGCTACTCACATGGTTGCCACCGAGGCAATCAAGGCGAGAAGGTTTGAGCAAGGGCTCAAAGATGTTATCATGGAGAAGGTTTCGATTTTCAGACATGCTACCTACCCTGAGGTAGTAGACAAAGCCTTATTGGTCGAGGCGAATTCCGAGGCCGTGTCCAAGAAGAGGGAGTTGGCGAGAGGCCAAGCCAGTAGTTCAGCACCTCCAGAGAGGCGGGCTCGTACCGGCCCTTATCAGTACACGTGGCCAGCACCACCGATGAGGCCATCTTATGCGCCTCTAGCTCCACGACAGTATGTGCCTCAGGCACCGCAACCTCAGGCTCTTCCAGCTCCACGGCCAGTTGCACCTCAGACGGTGAGGTATGCTCCACCTCCGACCCCTCTGACCTATACACACGAGGTCTGCACTTCGTGCGGCCGAAGGCACCAGGCAGGAGATTGCCGAAGGGCATCGGGTGGATGTTTTCATTGTGGTCACCAGGGCCATGTGATCAAGGATTGCCCCAGTCGGCATTTACCAGGCCAGTCTCAGGGGATTAGGCCCTCAGCACGCCCAGCAGGATCATACCAGGCGTCATCCCAGACTACCCGATCTACACCTCCACCTCGCCAGGCGAACCAGGGGCGAGTCTTTGCCTTGACAGAGGGTGATGCACTTGCATCTGATGATGTAGTGCAAGGTACGCGTTTAGAGTTATTTGATTTTTCCATAAACTATCATGTTGTGCCTTATTCCTTGTGTACGTATATGGCATGTTATATAGCTATGTATCTATATGTATACGCTATTGATGCATGGATTGATGTAGCTAGTTGAAATTTCGGGAACCCTACTAGTCAACGAATGTTTGGCTAGAGTGTTGATTGATACAGGGTCTACTCATTCGTTTGTCTCGCCGAGCTTTTCAGAAGGCTTTTCTATGGAGCCTAGTCAGCTAGAACCGGAGTTAGCCATTTCGACTCCTCTCGGCAAAACAGTGTTGACAAACAAAGTGTGTCGAAATAGTGTGGTTCAAGTGGGAAGCCACGAGTTGACGGTTGATCTAATAGTTCTTGGATTCTAAGACTTTGACGTGATATTGGGAATGGATTGGTTAGCGGCACATCACGGGCATGTAGCTTGCTTTGAGAAAATGGTACTCTTCAAGCCAGTAGAAGGAAAACCATTCCACTTTCGCGGGTTAAAAAGTAGAGATATTGCTCGTTTTGCAGCGTTGAGCTTAGCTAACCCCAAGGCAAGGGACTCATCGACTATTCCGGTTGTGAGTGAATTCCTGGATGTATTTCCAGAGGAGTTACCAGGGTTGCCTCTAGACAGGGAGATTGAGTTTGTGATCGAGCTTGCACCAGGCACAGCTCCCATCTTTCAGGCTCTGTATAGAATGGCCCCGATTGAACTCAAGGAGTTGAAGACTCAGTTTGAGGAATTGCAAGGCCTGGGTTTCATTCGACCAAGTGTCTCACCGTGGGGTGCCCTGGTGTTATTTGTTAAGAAGAAAGATGGCTCGATGCGGATGTGCGTCGATTATCGGTAACTGAACAAAGTCACTATAAAGAATAGGTATCCATTGCCTAGAATTGATGACTTGTTCGATCAGTTAAAAGGAGCGAGATTTTTCTCGAAGATAGATCTTCGATCGGGCTATCACCAGTTGAAGATTAAGGTGGAAGATGTTCCCAAAACTGCTTTTCGGACTCGGTATGAACACTACGAGTTCTTGGTAATGCCTTTTGGTCTCACAAATGCGCCGGTAGCTTTTATGGATTTAATGAACCGGGTGTTCCGGCCATACTTGGATCGATGTGTGATCGTGTTTATCGATGACATCTTGATATATTCCTAGACACGGGAAGATCACATGCGAGACCTTCGTCTTGCTTTGGGAATGCTGAGAGAGCACAAGCTATACGCCAAACTTAGCAAGTGTGAGTTTTGGCTGGAAGAGGTGGCATTCCTAGGCCACGTTGTATCCGCGGAAGGCATTTCGGTGGATCCGAAGAAGATAGAGGCAGTCATGAGTTAGGCGAGGCCCAAAAGTGTCACAGAGATACGCAGCTAGGAAGAACGCCAAATTTGTATGGAGTGATAAGTGCGAGATCAGTTTCACAGAACTGAAGAAGAGGCTTACTATAGCCCTTGTCCTTACTGTGCCATCCGGACCTTATGGGTATGAGGTGTATAGTGATGCCTCACACGTTGCACTTGGGTGTGTGCTCATGCAACACAAGAAAGTCATTGCCTATTCATCGAGGCAATTGAAAGAGCATGAAAAGAATTATCCCACGCACGACTTGGAGCTTGCAGCGGTCGTGTTTGCACTTAAGATTTGGCGTCATTACCTTTATGGGGTGGAATCTATGTGTACACTGATCACAAGAGTCTCAAGTATCTCTTTTTCCAAAAGGAGCTGAATCTAAGGCAACGGTGTTGGATGGAATTTTTGAAAGACTATGATTGTACCATTCAATACCACCCGGGTAAAGCAAATGTAGTGGCTGATGCTTTGAGTAGAAGACCTCCGGGGTTATTAGCACATATGTTGGTGCAGGAATGGAAGTTATTTGAAGATTTGGCAAATCTGGACATCAGCGTGAATGACTCTGTCTGTAGTCCTATCTTGGCAAATGTCACGGTTCGGCCATACATTATAGATTTGATCCAAGAATACCAAGCCACGGACGCTGAATTGTTGGCTTATCGAGACAAGGAAGTTGCTAAGGGTAGTGAGGACTTCTCTCTCACTAGCCGAGGTGCTATCACATTCAAGGGAAGGCTGTGTGTCCCAGCCAATGCAAATCTTCGGAGGGAGATTATGGATGAAGCCCACCGGGCAAAGTGCACTGTGCATCCAGGGGGTACGAAGATGTACCGGAACCTAAAGAGTCACTTTTGGTGGCGGAATATGAAGAGGGATGTTGCGGAATATGTGGCAGGTGCTTGGTGTGCCAACAGGTGAAAGCAGAACACATGCGACCCGCCGGTCTATTGCAGTCTCTTCCTATTCCCGAGTGGAAATGGGAGAACATATCCATAGATTTCATAGTTGGCTTGCCAAAGACGACAAGGGGCTTAGATGCGATATGGGTAGTAGTGGATCGTTTGACAAAGTCCGCTCATTTCTTACCCTACCGTACTACTTTCAACTCTAGCTAGTTGGCCGCACTATATATCAAGGAAGTTGTTAGGCTACACGGGGTGCCAGTCAGTATTGTGTCAGATCGGGGTCCGAGATTTACATCCAGATTCTGGAAAAGCTTTCAGGAAGCTATGGGTTCCCAACTTGATTTCAGCACTGCTTTTCATCCATAGATGGATGGAAAAACCGAGAGGGTGAACCAAGTAATAGAAGACATGTTTCAGGCTTGTATGCTGGATTTCAAAGGCAGTTGGGAAGAGCACTTGCCTTTGGTAGAGTTCGCCTACAACAATAGCTATCAGGCGAGTATCCAAATGGCTCCATTCGAGGCTTTGTATGGGCGAAGTTGCAGATCTCCTCTCTACTGGGATGAGGTAGGAGAAAGAAAAGTACTAGGTCCGGAGTTGATCGAGCAAACTGCAAGTATAGTTAAGAGCATCCGGGATCGGTTGAAAGCCGTTCAAGATCGTCAAAAGAGCTATGCAGACACACGCCGCAGGGACTTGGAATTCCAGGTTGGGGATCAAGTCTTTGTGAAAGTATCTCCTAACAAAGGGATTATGAGATTCGGCAAAAGAGGCAAGCTTAGTCCTCGATATGTTGGCCCGTTCGAGATCATCACGCGTGTTGGTGAGGTTGCTTACAGGGTAGCTCTTCCACCTCACATGGCCGCGTTCACAACGTTTTCCATGTGTCTATGCTTCGGAAGTACATTGCGGATCCTTCGCATGTCATAGATTTGGAACCGTTGGAAATCCGGGAGGATCTCACTTTAGTTGAGAGGCCAATTCATATCTTGGATCGGAGAGATCAAGTCCTTCGCAACAAAACGATTCCATTGGTTCTCGTGCAGTGGCAACATCATGCTCGAGAAGAGTCTACGTGGGAGAGAGAGGCCGAAGTCAAAGTGAAGTACCCAGAATTGTTTGAATGAGTTTTGTATAGGTTTTGTATATGTCTTGTAAAATTGTTTTGTTTTGCAATGCATGTAATTGTCCAAATTTCAAGGATGAAATTTTTGTAAGGGGGGAGGATGTAGGGCCCCGGACTTTTTCATGCCAAATACATGGCACTTTCGTAGCCAATTTATCTTTAAAGTAGTACAATTAATAAAAAAGAAGAAATTGGAAATTCCGAAATGTCAAAATGTTCCTTTTCGAAGTACGAACCCAACGCAAGTTGAATCGTCAAAATCCGACGAGTGAGTCAAAAGATATGGCCAAAACAGTTTGGACCTGTAGGAAATCGATCGCTCGGTCCATGGAGCGATCGATCGGTCCAAAACCGATCAATCGGTAGCTATCGACTGGTCGAAGAATTTGTATGGGGAAATTTTCCAGAGAGTTAATTTTTGGTTGAGAGCTCGGTCAACACACAGATCGCTCGGTAGGCAACCGATCGATCGGTTATAACCACCGATCGCTCGGTCTTCGTGTTTTTGTAGAAATTTCAGTAAGAGTGTTTCTGTCTTTTGGCATTTCACTCTTGCCTTAAGAGTCTTGCCCGAGCCTTTAGGGCTCATTTACAACACTTAAGAGATTTAAGAGATAGGAGAGAAGAGGAAAGGGGTTTTCCAAAACCTAGGTTTTCATTTGGGGAGAAATCAAAGGAGTTAAGACCCTAGATCAACCCTAAGCCCGTTTTCTTCAAGATCAAGGCTCAAGCATTCGAGGAGCTCGTGATCCAAGCTAGGGCAGCAGCTACACGGTCGTTTTTGGAAGGGGTTTCTTCCTCATTTCTTCAAGGTCGGTACTTCTTGCTACCCTCCTAGTTATAGTTCCTTATTTCCCTTTATTTCTCTTTGTTTTCTTTCATTTACACATGTGCTATGAGATGGATGGCTGTGAATGGTGAATGGAGACGGAATGGGCGATTGGATGCCGTATGTATGGTTGTGATGAATGGAATGGGGAGGGCATTGTGCAAATAATAAACATACAAGTGTGATGTGAGTATAACCCACCTAGAAAAGCATGACCTAGGTTAAGAAAATAATGAACACACCTTATGTTTGATGAAACGCCAAGGTGAATAAAATGAGTGAAAAATTAAGGGAATACATGCTTAATTATTCATGAAATTGTTAGGGCTTATGATAGTGTGTTTCTTACATTTCTTAAAATGTGTAAATTATTACTTGCTTAAATTGTGATATGCTATGCTTTATGAATTATCCAAATTGTCATATTTAATTCCAAATGCAAGTATGCACACGATCTCACGAGCACGCATGCATGACATGGGTTACCGACGTTTTTCAAGAATGGGATTTAGAGGTGGGGCATATCCTATGAAATGTTCTACCTCACTTTTCACAAGAAAACAAGAACAAACATTCCACGAGGGGTCTCACCTCACTCACAAATGCATAGCATAAAGAAGGGCCTCCCTTCCTTCGCAAGTGTCACGCCCCAAAATACCCCCTGGGAGTTAAGGGATACTTTAGAGGTGACTACGTGTACTTGTCAAACCATCCTGTAATGCAAGAGGCTAAACATAATATAATACAATGATAATCAGAGCGCGGAAAATAAACATAAGTGCGGAAGCATAAGCCAACTTTTTCTTTTCATCTATTACTCCATATAGTATTCCAAGTTAACATATACTAAATACAATCAAAGTAAAGGTGGACATGCCCACCTATCAAAATACAAAAAGGAACTCTCTAACCCTCTCCTCTCAACAGTAGTCGAGGTACGGCCACACATCCAAGTCCCCATCCTCCTGAGACTGCCATGGGATAGGTGGCTCCCTCTCCTCTACATACTCCTCCTCGACCCAAGGCTCGGGGTCGAGGACATCCACGGTACCTACCGACATAAAAGTACGGCTGAGCATGGAATACTCAGCGAGTACAAACTACTAGCTAACCATAACAATAACGAACACATAACAACAGTGAGCAATACAAGATATTAATTTAAAGCAATAGTGAAAGCATAAGATACATAGCCATATCTTGACATGCGTATATGAATGCAAAAACCTCGGTAAAACTCATGTCTCGGAAACCTTTTTCGTGTCTCGGTCAAATCATGTATGTGTATCGTGTCTTGTCTTGTATTTCATGTCTTGATTTGTTCTTGACTTGTATACTTGTGAGCCAGAGGCTAGCACCCTTCCTTGGGCTACCAACCTCCTTGTCATGTTCTTGTTCCGTTTCTCTTGTGAGCCAGAGGCTAGCACCCTTCCTTGGGCTACCAACCTCCTTGTCATGTTCTTGTTCCATTTCTCTTATGAGCCAGAGGCTAGCACCCTTCCTTGGGCTACCAACCTCCTTGTCATGTTCTTGTTCCATTTCTCTTGTGAGCCAGAGGCTAGCACCCTTCCTTGGGCTACCAACCTCCTTGTCATGTTCTTGATTCATCATATACAAATACAATCTTGGAAAAACCGGTTTCATGCATGCATGTGTGGTGTGTGTAGCACTTGTAATATCATGATGACAATGTGACATGAAGAGTAGTGTATAGCAATTCAATCCACAGTATAACCATATAGGAATTTGAGTAATCTACGTGGCATTTGAATAGTTCATCATTCATAAGAACACATGCATAAGGTCTACTTTCATTTTCTTCCTTTATGTCATTTATTCCTAGTTTAGGCATTTTGTCAAACACATAGCATGCAAGGTTCCTTAATGGTTCATCTTCTTCTTTTTAGTGCCTACTTTCCATCCAAAAATCAAGGTATGTTCATTATTGGTAAAGTACCCATCCACCATTTCCATCACCCAACATACACCTCGGCATCCAATCACCACATCAACACCCACACACATCCATACCTTTTTCTTATCTTATTTAGGTTCATTGGAGATGATACATTTCATATGGGAGGCAAACATAATAGCATAAATCACATTTCATAAGAAAAACCTAGATTTATTGCTAGGGTAAGTTAGTAGGGTGTACTAACCTTAGATCAAGGTTTGATCTTGAAGGAACCTTGAAATAGAAGCTCTATTTGGAAGGAGGAAGCCTTTGCTTGAAGGGGACTTGAGTTGGAGGAAGAAACCTCTTTCAAAACGTGAGTGAGTGCTGCCCTAGCTTGGAGAATGCACCTCCACCCGAGCTTGAGTTGAAATCTTGAAGAAAACGTGCTTGGGGACGATCTAGGGTCTTCACCCCTTTGATTTCTTCTCCAAAAGCAACCTAGGTTTAGGAAACCCTTTTCTCTTCTCTCATATCTCCCAAATCTCTCTAAGTATAGTGAATGATGCCCTAAGGCTCGGGCAAGCCTTAAGGAGAAAGGGTTTAACCCCCAAAAGACGATAAAGCCCTTACTGAAATTTCTGCAAAAACGCGAAGACCGAGCGATCGGTGGTTATGACCGATCGATCGGTTGCCTACCGAGCGATCGGTGTTTATGACCGATCGATCGGTCAAAAACTCACTCTCTGGAAAATTTCCCCATACAAAATTTCTGACCGTGCGATAGCTACCGATCGATCGGTTATGGACCGATCGATCACTGACTGGACCGAGCGATCGGTGCTCTGTATGTCTGGACTGTTTTGACCATATCTTTTGACTCGCTCGTCGGATTTCGACGATTCAACTTGCGTTGGGTTCGTCTTTCGAAAACGCACATTTCTGACGTTTCAAAATTTCCAATTTCTCCTTTATTTATTAATTAGACTACGAAAACGGCCAATTAGCTATGAAAGTGCCATTCATTAAAGATGAAAAAGTCCGGGGTGCTACAGCAAGTACATACATACATATCATGAAGAAGGGTCTCCCTTCCCTCTCAAGTGCATTGCATAAAGAAGGGTCTCCCTTCCCTCTCAAGGCATCTCACAAGCATATCTCACAAGTACATCTTACAAGTGTATCTCACAAGTTACATGATCACAAGCAAGCACGCATGACATGACACGATCTACAAGAATCAAGCAAGATAGACAAGACGAGTTTTCAAGCACGAAAATGGTACTTAAGTCAAGTCAAGTGCACAGTGTTTTCAAGGGTTTTATCGGTTTTTCATGAAATACAAGCATGATTATAAATTGCTTTACTTCCTTGTATGAAATGAATTGTTCCCGTTTAATATATATGAATTGCTCCTGATTTATGTATTCCCATTTTTATGTTATGGCTATTGGTTAGTATTTGGTACCCGTTGAGTATTCCATGCTCAGCCGTACTTATATCGGCAGGTGATAGCAGAGCAGCTGCTCCTTTTGATGCTCCTGGCCCATGGGTGGAGGAAGAGTACGTCGAGGAACCTTTGGAGGATCCTCCAGTAGAGGGTACCATTAGGTGGTTGTAGATTCTGAGTGATATAACTGTGCGTGAGTTGAGAAAGATATATCCATGTATTTTGGCGGGCATGTCCGCACTTTCTTTTGGTAGCCTTTTTGTATAAACTTGGATTTACGTATGTATGTACATAGAGGTTTGGTAGACTTCTGCTGTACCATGTTAGAGTATGTTTCCGCTGTTTTTATCCTCTATTGTATATGTTTTATGGGTTTTTACAGGATGTTTTGTCAAGCAAGTCATGTAAGCCATGATTAGTCGTCCAAAGTTCACTCTAACTCTTAAGGTGGGTTTTGGGTTGTGACAAAAATGGGTACAGAAAACATTTTGTTTTCTATATTTCCCAAAGATTCGTCGCTGAAATCATATTCTAGATTGAATTCGTCGCCAAATTCAGTTCTGAATATGAAGAATTGATTTCTCTTTAGTTTTCTACCTGTTTTCGTTTAAGTCAAAGATTCATCAAGACTTCAAAAATTATCATAACGTATTCAAATCAATCTATTGAACAATCAAGCAAGTTATAGGCAGATCAAATCAAAGATTTCAATTTTTGATTACTTTTGATCTTGATTAAGTTAGATCATTTAGACTAGTCATTCCCAATTCTCTTCTCAAAGCACTGAACCTGTCAGATTGTAGAGGTTTGGTAAAGATATCAGCAAGCTGATTAATAGTATCAACAAATTCCAATAGAACATTTCCATTTTGCACATGATCTCTAATAAAGTGATATCTTATTTCTATGTGTTTAGTCCTTGAGTGTTGAATAGGATTCTTAGTCATACAAATAGCACTTGTGCTATCACACTTAATATGAATTTTTGTATAGATAAGTTTAAAATCTTCTAGCTGTTGTTTCATGTAGAGAGTTTGAGCGCAATAAAGTCCAGCTGCCATGCACTCAGCCTCAGTTGTGGATAAGGCTACTGAATTTTGTTTCTAACTAAAACATGAAACAAGAGAATGTCCTAAAAAGTGACAAGTTTCACTATTGCTTTTTCTATCTACTTTGCATCCAGCAAAGTCTGCATCTGAATAGCTTATTAGATCTAAGTTTGTGACTTTTGGATACCATAAGCCTAAATCAATTGTTCCAAGCAAGTACCTAAAGATTCTTTTTACAACAGTTAAGTAAGATTCTTTTGGACAGGATTGGAATCTTGCACAAATGCAGACACTGAACATAATGTCAGGTCTACTTGCAGTGAGATACAAAAGGCTTCTAATCATGCCCC
Organism: Tetracentron sinense; assembly: GCA_015143295.1. Classification (NCBI taxonomy): domain Eukaryota; kingdom Viridiplantae; phylum Streptophyta; class Magnoliopsida; order Trochodendrales; family Trochodendraceae; genus Tetracentron; species Tetracentron sinense. The sequence continues at coordinate 41,875,927 of CM026551.1, read as the reverse complement.
TATAGAGTTTTTCATCAATACTTTTCCGTTTTTCATCCTTATCAAGTTTGGTTGATGGACTCATAAGAGTATCCATTATTTTAGAGTTTTCCATTCCAAACTTTTTAAGTAGTTCTTTATTATATTTAGCTTGATTAATGAAAGTTCCTTGTTTGGTTTGTTTGATTTGAAGTCCTAAGAAAAATGTTAATTCACCCATCATACTCATTTCAAATAATTTTTGCATTGTTTTAGCAAACATTCTACAGATAAATTCATTTGTTGATCCAAATATGATTTCATCTACATAGATTTGAATTATTAGCATATTATCGTTTTTGGTCATTATGAATAAACTTGTGTCAATTTCACCTCTTGTGAATCCGTTTTCAGTTAAGAAGCTACTTAGCCTATCATACCAAGCTCTTGGAGCTTGCTTTAATCCATATAAGGCTTTAGTTAGCTTAAATACATGATTAGGGAATTTATGAGTTTTAAAACGAGGTTGATTTACATAAACTTCCTCATTGATGTACCCATTTAGAAATGTACTTTTTACATCCATTTGATATAGTTTAAATTTTTTATGACTAGCAAATGCAAGTAACATTCTTATAGCTTCTAGTCTAGCAATCGGGGCAAATGTTTCATCATAATATATCCTCTCTTCTTGGTTGTAACCTTGAGCTACTAATCTTGCTTGGTTTTTAACTACATTCCCATTTTCATCCTTTTTATTTCTGAATACCCATTTTGTTCCAATAATAGATTTGTCATTTGGTCTAGGTACTAGATACCAAACTTGATTTCTATCAAATTGATTTAACTCTTCCTACATAGCAATGCCCCATGATTCATCTTCAATAGCTTCTAAGGCATTTTTAGGTTCAATTTGACTTAGGAAAGCAAGGTTCGTTAGATTTCTTTTTGTTCTAACCCCATATTCCATATTACCAAGTATTAGATCCTTAGGGTAATCTTTTATTAATTTTCAAGCTTTAGGAAGTTGATAGGATTCTTCATTTTCAATTTCTTCGTCATTATCTATTTCAATGGAATTGTTACTTGATTTTTCTTTTTCTTGATCATTTTTATTTTCTTTGTTTATTTCTAAATTAGATATTGTCTTTGGAAGATTATCAATTTCATCATCCATATCAGTATTGATTTTGTTAAAAGGATTTGATTCATCAAAAACTACATGAATTGTTTCTTCAACAATTAATGATTTCTTATTAAACAATCTATAAGCTTTGCTATTAGTAGAGTATCCTAAGAAGATTCCTTCCACAGATTTAGCATCAAATTTCTTAAGATGTTATTTATCATTAAGTATAAAACATTTACATCCAAACACCTGAAAATAACTTATATTAGGGATTCTTCCATTACATAGCTCATAGGGAGTTTTATTTAATTTGTTTCTTATAACAACTCTATTAATTACATAGCATGAAGTGTTAATGGCTTCAACCCAAAAATAATTTGGTAACTTATTTTCACTAGGCATTGTTCTAGCTATTTCTTGAAGAGATCTATTCTTTCTTTCTACTACACCATTTTGTTGTGGAGTTCTAGGGGCTGAAAAATTATGATTAAAACCATTTTCATCAATTCAAGTTCTTTATTTTTAAATTCTCCACCTCTATCACTTCTTATGTTGTTAATAGAATAACCTTTTTCATTTTGAACTCTTTTACAAAACTTTTTGAATAAAGAAGGTGCTTCATTTTTATGAGAAAGAAATAGTACCCATGAGTATCTTGAAAAATCATCCACTATAACAAAAGCATAAGTTTTTCCAGCTAGGCTAGCTACTTCATTTGGACCAAAAAGATCCATATGCAAAAGTTCTAATGGCCTAGTGGTAGAAATCATTTTCTTGGTTTGAAATGAAGATTTTATTTGTTTTCCAAGTTGACAAGCATCATAGATTTTATCTTTGATAAATTTAGTTTTAGGTAATCCTTTAACTAATTCATTTTTAGAGAGTTTAAACATTTTCATTCTTATGTGCTACAAACAAAGTATTTAGATTATCTTTATCCTTAATCATGCAGATATTTGACTTAAATGAAACATTCAATCCCTTATCACAAAGTTGACTAATACTTATGAGATTATGCTTAACACCATCAACGAGTAGTACATTCTCTATAAAGATAGATTTATTCTTACCAATGTTACCTATGCCGATGATCTTCCCTTTGGCATTGTCTCCAAATGTCACATGACCGCCATCCTTTGGAGTGATTGATGTAAATAGTTCCTTGTTCCCGGTCATATGCCTTGAGCATCCACTGTCCAAGAACCATGTTGTCCTGGAAGTTCTTGATTTGAAGCATACCTCATCCTCATTTGCCATGAGGCATAGATTTGCTACTTCTTCATCACTTGAATCTTCCGACTTGCTTCCCTCTAAATTATCCCAAGTTGCCATCATAGCCTTCTTCTTGTACTTTTGGCTTTTCTTGAGTTGAGGGCAGTCAGTCCTTATGTGGCCTGGCTTCTTACATTCATAACAGGTGAGAGGTTCCTTCTTGGTAGATTCAGTTTTGTTCACTTCTTTTGAGAACTCCTTCTTGTATGGTCTCTTTTTGAAGTTCTTCTTTTTCTTGAGGAACCTTTTGAACCTTCTTGCCATCAAGGCTATATCTTCATCATCACTGCTGGTTTCCTCATCACTGATTTCAACTTGAGTAGACTTGAGAGCCAGCCCTTTCTTGGTTCTAGATTCATCAGGCATTTAATCCTTCATTATGACTTCATGAATCATAAGAGATCCCAGCAGCTCATCCATAGGCAGTTTGGTGAGGTCCTTAGCTTCTTGGATTGCTGTTACTTTTGGAGTCCAATCCTTGAGCAATGATCTTAAAATCTTTCTCACATTTTCTGCATTAGAATACACTTTACCCAGAGATTTAAGACCATCTAAAATGTTAGTAAATCTGGTGAACATATCACCGATAGATTCTTCTTTTTCCATTTTAAATAATTCATACTTGTGAACAACATGCTAATCTTTTCTTCTTTAACCTGATTAGTCCCTTCATAGGTGACTTTCAATTTATCCCATATTTCTTTAGTAGAGTCACATCCAGACACTCTGTTAAATTCTTGGGGACTCAAAGCACAGTAGAGGTTGCTAATAGCTTTAGCATTGATTTGAATGAGCTTAATGTCAGCTTCATTCCATTCTTCCTCTACCTTAGGAATTCTGACATCATCCACAGTTTTTGTGGGAAGATGAGGGCCATTGACTATTACTATCCAACACTCATAATCTAGAGCTTGAATGTAATACATCATCCTAATTTTCCAATAGTTGTAATTTTCTCCATTAAACAATGGTGATCTAGTGGTGGACAGTCCTTCTCCTAGGCTTGTTGCAAATACATTGTTTGCCATAATAAAATCGATTATTCAGATTGTTTAGATCTAATTAGAGTATTAGGCTCTGATACCAATTGTTGGCCAGGTAATGACCCTAAAGGGGGGTGAATAGGGTCTAAGGCAGATTTTTAAAAATTAAAAGTACGAACTACAAGTTCAAGGAGCGGAATAGAGTATAATATGCAACAAGATAAAACAATGGAATATTAAAAGAGAGAGAAGAGATAAGAAGAGTGCAAACTCAAGATTTGTTCTCGAGGTTCAGCAAACCATCCTACTCCTCGCTTCAGCTTCCAGTTAGAGGATTCACCACGATTCCTTAATCATACAGGCTCCATCACAGGTGGAGTCCAAACCCTTACAATCTCTCTTTACAGGTCGAGATATCACCTTTCAAGCTCTCCTTTAGGCCGAGCTGAAACCTTTCAAGAGTACAACCCTCTCTTGATATTGCTGAAGCAACAACTTCAGTGCAAGAATCTTGGATTCTTGACTACACTTAATAAATAGGTTTTGGATTGAAAATCCGAATAGAAGGCTCCTTAAATGAGCTGGATAAGAGTGAAATAAAAACTCTAATAAAGTCTCTCAAAGAAATTAGACTTGAATGAGTTCAATAAAAAATTTTGGGGATTTTCTAAGTGTGAGAGTGAGTGAAAATCAATAGCAATGAATGAGGGATCAATAGAAGTTATTGCAGTGATCAAGAGTTCTTATATGTTCATAAATGAACTCCTTTTGTAGCATTTGATCCAATAGTGCCGTTGGGGAAACATTAAATGCTTTTAGGTCCGTTGCAAACTAACCATTACAGAAAATTTTCTGTTTCAGACATGATTTCATCGACGAAGTGCAGTTCCCACTTGAGTTCGTCGCCGAATTCAAAATATAGAATTGGATTTCAAAAAATCTTGAAACGACTTCGTCGCCGAATCTTAACCCAACCCAAGATTTCGTCGACAAATTCATGAGACTGAATAGACTTTTTAAAATTCTGTTATGACTTCGTTGCCGAATTCAATCTACCCAGATAATTCGTCGATGAATTCAGTCTAGGATCAGACCGAAGGGATTTGATTGATTTCCTAGGTCAATTAGTTATCTTTTTTTATCATATTTTTATGATTCATTAGTGCCTTAAATTGATTTCAAAGGATGTCCTAGGCTCCTATGGTCAATCTATGGTTCTTGAGCTTATTCACTTCACCTTTCTTTTGAGGACTTTTTACATAAGTCCTATACATTCTCAGAATAATACATTTAGAAAAATGAGAGATAATCTTAGCTTGACTTGGGTCTTGTGATTTTGCATTTTGTCTTCAATGGTCTTGACTTGGACTAAGGTCTCTTCTTAAATCTTCATCTTGTATTGAGTTGAACTTCCTCTTGGATAATTTCCATCATTTTTCATGATTGGAGTGCTATCAACTTATGTAATCTGAAATGTTCACGCTCTTAAATGGTTTCATTAGTACCAAATATTTTCATTTTATTGTTATGTTATTATCAAAATTAGTAGGGGTACTCATGGTTGTAACCCTGAGGCTAACAATGACATGTTTTATCGAGGTTTTTCAAGAACGAGAATTAGAGGTGGGACATATCCTACAATATGTTTTACCTCGCTTTTGGCAAGAACAAGACTAGCATGCATAAAGAAGGGTCTCCCTTCCCTCGCAAGTACTTATCATAAGAAGGGTTTCCCTTCCCTCGCATGAGCATTTAGGAAGAAGGGTCTCCCTTTCCTCACAAGTAGTTTATTTTTCAAGCAAGCAAGTTACATGGCATGGCAAGCATGAGTATTTAGGAAGAAGGGTCTCCCTTCCCTCATAAGTAGTTTATTTTCCAAGCAAACAAGATACATGGCATGGCGAGCTTGAGCATTTAGGAAGAAGGGTCTCCCTTCCCTCACAAGTAGCATGAACACGTTTATTTTCCAAGCAAGCATGACATCGCATGACAGGACATGATACGACAAGACAAGACAAGTTTTCAAGCACGGAAAGGGCAATTTGAGTCAAGTCAAGTGCACGATGTTTTCAAGGGTTTTATCGGCTTTTACGAAATGCAAGCATGACTATAAACTGCTTTACTTTCCTGTTATGAGATTAACTGTTTCCTACTTTATATATATATCATTGTTGCTCTACTATGACTGTTGGTTAGCATTTGGTACACGCTAAGTATTCCATGCTCAATCATACGTTTATGTCGGCAGGTTCTAAGGGAGCTACTGCTCCATTTGATGTCTTTGCTCCTAGCCCATGGGTGGAGGAGGAGTACATTGAGGAACCTATGGAGGAACCTCCGGTACAAGGGTACTATTAGGTGGTGGTAGATTCTGAGTGAGTGAGCTGTGGGTGAGTTGAGAGAGATATATTCATGTATTTTGACGGGCCTATCCGCACTTTCTTTTGTGTATTTTCTTTTTGTATAAACTTGGATCATGTATATGTATATACACATAGAGGTTTTTGGTTAAGTCTTCCGCTGTGCTATGTTAGAGTATGTTTCCGCTATTATTGTCCTCTATTGTATATGCTCCAGGTCTTTTACAGGTTAATTTGGTCAAGCAAGTCTTGCAAGTTATGATGAGTCGTCCAAGATTCACTCTAACTCCTAGGGTGGGTTTTGGGTCGCGACAGGTACCGAGGAAGCCCTCGACCCGAAGCCTTGGGTTGAGGAAGAGTATGTAGAGGAGAGAGAGCTGTCTATCCCGTTACAGTCTCAAGCGGATAGAGACCTCGACGTGTGGCCGTACCTCGACTACTGTTGAGGGGAGAGTACGAGAGGATTCTTTTGTGTATTTTGATATTTTGATAGGTGGGCCTGTCCACCTTAGACTGGGATATGTTTTGCGTATATGTTTACTTAGAATACTATTTTAGAATTTTAGAAGAAAAGAAAAAATTAGTTTATGCCTCCGCATGTATGTTTAGCTTCCGCGCTCTGATTATTGTTAGTATCGTATTATGTTAAGCTTGTGTACTTCAGGAGGGTTTGGCAGGTACGATTAGTCACTCCTAAAGTATCCCTTAACTCCTAGCGGGTATTTTGGGGCACGACATGAGTAACTTTGTCTACAGTATTCAAGAGATATAAGATTCACTTTAAGGAAAGATTTAAGAACTTTCAATGCAAAAGATCAAGTCAAAGCAATGAAGACAATTCCAAATCAAAGCTTCAAGAAGATATTCATCTATAAACAAAAAGGATTCTAGAAGATCGTCTTTGACACATTGCTATTGAAGACCAAAGAAATAAAGGATCAAATCCATCAAGGTCTAAGAATAGGTAGTCAGTGGTTTGTCTAGGATTTTTTGTAAAAATCCTCAAGTGGTGATTTGGTGAAAAGCTCAAAATACCTTAGATTGACCATAGGTTCCTTAAACCAATATAAAAATACAATTAAGGACCTTAAAACATGATCATCTTTCTCATAAAGGTTAAGTACAAAACCTTGTAATCAAATCCTAACTTAAAGGTTTTAAAAAATAGATTCAGCAGAGAAAATGATCTATCCAGTCGATCAGACAGACCATCCATCCGATCAGGTAGACCATCTAGTCGATCAGGCAAGTCCTGTAATCGACTGGATAGAACAAATTTTATCAAAATTTGTCTGTATGTACTGATCAAGTTAAAACTCATTATGAATTCATATTAGATCTTTCAAAAGATCATGATGAGATGTTAATCATGTTTACTTAATGTGTTAAAAGACTTTGGAAATTGTGCAAATCATTAAGTCTTATAAAACCAAGATCTGATTTCTTTTGATCTATCCAGCCGATCATGTGGACCATCCAATCAATCAGGTGGTCCATCCATTCGATCACACGACCCTTGTGATCAACTAGATAGAATAAAAAGCTCAAAATGTGGTTTTTATCATCTAGTCAATCAAATGACTGATCCATCCGATCTGGTGACCATCCAGCCGATCAAAGGACTCTTCTAATCAACTGGATAACCTGAGAAAAACTGAAACTCGCCTTTAATGCTCAACGACTATATTAATAACAGGTGATTTCTCATTAAATGCTCACCAACGGTAATAAATTTTAGATCACTATATATTGAGATGATCTTTGAATCAAAGAATGATGAATAAGCCAAGATTACACTGTTCTACTGATCAATCATTCACACGAGCTAAAAATACCCAATCTTGAGCTGAATCTGAATCATCTACTTGAGAGATTTCTTAGAGTTTAAGATTCCATTCAAATCTAACTTAAAAGAAGTTCTTTATTTCGGATTATAAATCCAAAATCTCAATTTGTATCAGTCAAGAACCTGCGTGTTCTTGGTTTGAAGTTGCTGCTTCATTTTTGGCAGAGAGGGCTGTGCTCTGACGATGATAGGTTCCATCTTGACCTGAAGAGGGATTATAAGGTTACATCTCGACCAAAAAAGAGATTGTAAAAGGGTATAAGCTTCACCTACGAAGGAGCTTGTACGATCGAGGATCGTAGTGAAATCTCTTGCGGTTTGCAGAGGCGGGGAGTAGGCTGGAGTTTATCGAACCTCGTTAATAATTGAGTTTGCAATTATTTTTCTCTCTCTATCTCTTAGATTATCTTGATATCATATTTCTTTATTATTTGTTAGCTGCATTTTCCTTTGATTTTCATATTCCACATTAAAAGTGTAAACAAGTTTTAAATCTGTCATTGAGCCTATTCACCCCCCCCCCTCCTCTAGGGTCCATATCTGGGCAACAAGTGGTATCAGAACTAGAAACTCTTACTTGATCTAAAAAATCTTAGAGTTCAAAAGATTTTATAATGGCAAGCAATAGTTTTGCAGCTAGCCTAGGAGAGGGACAATCCACAATCAGACCACCCTTGTTTAATGAAGAACACTATAATTACTGGATGACCAGAATGATGTATTACATCCAAGCTCTAGATTATCAATGTTGGAAAGTAATCATCAAGGGTCCCCATCTTCCTTACAAGACCATCAATGATGTGCAAATTCCTAAGGTTGGGGAAGAATGGGATGAAAATGATATTAGGCTAATCTAGATAGATTCCAAGGCTATGAGCAACTTCTATTGTGCCCTTAGTCCCCAAGAGTTCAATAGAGTATCAGGTTGTGATTCAACCAAAGAAATTTGAGATAAATTGTAGGTTACATATGAGGGAACTAACCAAGTGAAAGATGAAAAAATCAATATATTGGTTCACAAATATGAACTGTTTAAAAATGGAGAAGGATGAGTCCATTGCAGATATGTTTACACGTTTTACTAACATTACTAAGGCTTAAAATCTCTTGGTAAAACATATACAAATGCAGAAATCATGAGAAAGATTCTGCGATCTTTGCCAAAGGACTGGTCTTCCAAAGTAACAGTTATTCAAGAAGCCAAAGACCTCACCAAATTAGGTATGGATGAGCTGCTAGGTTCTCTTATAACTCATGAAGTCATAATGAAGGAACATCAATCAGATGAACCTAGAGCAAGAAGAGGCATGGCCTTGAAAGCCTCTTAACCTATTGAGAGTGAAGAAGAAGAAGAAGAAGAAGAAAGTGAGGGAGATGAAGACTTCTCTTTAATGGTAAGGAAGTCCAAGAAATTTCTGAAACACAAGAAGAACTTCAAGAAGAGGTCATACAAGGAGTTCTCCAAAGAAATATCAAAGGGAGAACCAAGCAAGAAGGACTCGGTCACTTGCTATGAATGCAAGAAACCTAGATATATGAGATCGGAATGTCCTCAACTTATCAAGAGGAAGAAGTACAAGAAGAGGACCATAAAGGCCACTTGGGATGACTCAGAGGACAGTAGCTCTGAAACATCAAGAGATGAGGAGACTGCAAATCTGTACCTCATGGCACTCAAAAATAATGAGGTAACCTCTTCCTCTAATGACTCTCTTTCCTATGAAGAAATTAGAGAAGCATTTGATGAACTATACACTGAATTTAGGAAACTTGCTTCTAAACATAATTTTTTTAAAAGGAAAACCTTATGCTTCTTACATCACAAGAAAGTCTCTTAAAAGAAAATGAATAATTGAATATGAAATAAAAGGTTCAATCATCTCCAATTCCTACATGTAATTGTGAAGAAATTGAAGCAAAGGTTAAAGACTTAAACAAGATAGCTTTTAGACTATCCACTGGAGAAAAGAATTTGGCAAGAATTTTGGGCCAACAAACATGTTTTTTTGGAAAGGCCGGACTTGGGTATAACCCTAGATCAAAACAAAAGGATTACCAAAAATTCTTTACCAAACCACCTTGTAGTTCAACTACTCCTTCAAGTGCATTTTATACTTTTAACAAAAAGGATGTAGTAAGAAAGGTTTGAGTTCCAAAAGGAACTTCCCCTCCCAAGACTAACTATGGAGGACCCAAGATGATTTGGGTAACAAAGAAATTTACTTGAACATATCTTGTAAGTTTGCTTCAAGTCCAATTCCTCCAAATTAGTATGGTTTTTGGATAGTGGTTGTTCAAGACACATGAGTGGAAACAAAGATCTATTCGTATCAATCTCTCCTAAAGATGGAGGGCATGTGACCTTCAGGAACAACGCGAAAGGGAAGATCATCTGCATAGGTAATGTTGGTAAGAATTCTTCTACTCTTATTGAAAATGTTTTATTAGTAAAAGGACTTAAACATAATCTAATTAGCATTAGCCAACTATGTGATAAAGGATTAGATATTTCTTTTAAATCAAACCTATGCATGATTAAAGATAAGGATAATATCAAAACCTTGTTTATAGCACATAGAAATCAAAATGTTTATACTCTTGAATTTGTTGATTTAACTTCTCAAAACATGATGTGTTTATCTGTTTTAAATGAAGCTAGTTGGCTATGGCATAGACGATTAGGTCATGCTAGTACGGATTTGCTTTCAAAATTTTTTAAGAACAATTTAGTGAAAGGTCTTCCAAAGACCACTTTTATCAAAGATAAAATCTGTGATGCATGCCAACTTGGAAAACAAATAAAATCCTCTTCTAAGAAAATAAAGCAATCTAAACCTCTAGGCCTCTAGAACTTCTTCATATGGACTTATTTCGGCCAAATGAAGTAGCTAGCCTAAGTGGTAAAACTTATGCCTTTGTGATTGTTGATGACTATTCTAGATATACAAGGATATTATTTTTATCACACAAAAGTGAAGCACCTAATCTATATGAAAAATTCTGTAAAAAAATATATGAAAAATTTTATAAAAAAGTGCAAAATGAAAAAGGCTATGCTATCAATAACATAAGAAGTGATAGAGGTGGAGAGTCCAAGAATAAGAAGCTTAAGCTATTTTGTGAAGAAAATGGTTTTAACCATAACTTCTCAACTCCTAGAACTCCACAGCAAAATGGAGTTGTTAAAAGGAAGAATAGATCTCTTCAAGAGATGGTTAGGACAATGCTAAATGAGCATAAAATTCCTAATTATTTTTTGGGTAAAGCCATCAATACCTCTTGTTATGTTATTAATAGTGTAGAACCCCGAATCTTTATTTCACTAAGTAGTGAATAGTGTGTGAATAGTGTTCAAGTGTAGTCTTGTACATTAATGGGTTTATGCTAATGAAAATGTTTGGATATATAGTGTACATGTGTTGATGGGTATACATAGCCTAAAGGAGTGTGTTTTGAGTGTATAAGGTATTGGAATTGGATTGGAGGAGGTCCAAGTTGTGGAAAAAGGGTTTTGCAGCAAAAACAGGGGATCACCGATCGCTCAGTGATAAAACCGATCGACCGGTCATCTACCGATCGCTCGGTATCTCTCGACTGGTCAAATATTTTGTATTGGGAAAAATTCCAGAGAGGGTGCTTTCAACCGATCTCTCGGTCGAAAACACCAATCGCTCGATAAGCCACCGATCGCTCGGTCCTGACCACCGATCAATCGGTTATACGCAGATTTTCTTCATTAAGGATTTTTAAGTCTTTAACCAACACCTCTTTGCCTATAAAAGGTTCAATTTATGTCGTAGGGTTTCAGAAACCCTTGAGGCTTATTTTGAGAGGGTTTTGAGAGGAAGAGAAAGGAGAAAGCTAGGGTTGGCTCAGAGCTTGAACAGAAGATCAAGATCTTCCCTCCTTCGGTGTTTCTTAACAAAGAACTTGAGGTTCCCACGTATTCTAAGCTCTTTGAATCAAAGTCATCGATTTCACCAAGGTAGATACATTCTACTACCAATCTTGTGATAAATCTAATTACTACATGAAGTTCTTCTTATTCTATACTATAAATCTTGATTGGATATGGTGTGTGATGTTGTTCTTATATTTGGATGTAAACTACCATTATTATGCACTCTATGTGTTTGGTTTGATGCATCTAAGGGTTTTTGATGCTTAAATATGTTATTACTCTCATATGTTCATATGTTTCGCATGAACCGGGATTTTTCCATGGATTTCTCAAAGTTCTAGAAAGGATTTTTATATAAGGGACTCACATGATGATTTTAAGAAACTCCATGATATTGTCTAAGATCGGTTCACAGGCTCCAAGGATCATATTAAACTCACAAGAACTCTATGATAATGTCTAAGATCGGTTCACATGCTCTAAGGATCACAACTGAAAATGTTCTAAGATCTCTATGGTTATGCTCTATGGTTTTGCTCAATGGTACTTGCTCTAAGTCTTTATGGATCATAAATGACTCTAAGGAACTCTATGGACTTAACTCAATTAATTCACAAAGCTATGATTATCGCATGACTCACATGGCTTTGGTTTTTTGATTTCATCATACGTACTATTTCACGGTTTCTACTGTTCGATGTGTTTTAAGGATTTCAATCTCCATGATTTGCATGCTGCATGATATTATTGCTTATTGTTAGTAGTATGTATACGCTGAGTATTCCATGCTCAGCCGATATTTGTTATCATCGGCAGGTACTTGGGTTCCTTTCAACTTGTGTGGTTTGGAGCCTTGGGTGGAGGAAGAGTACTACATCCCGGAGCCTTCTATGGACCACTAGCAGGATGATGGCACGCTAGATAGGCATCACGACTTTGACTTTTTTTGACCATGTTAGAAAGAAATGATACTTGATTTTGTTAAGTGATAGTGGGGCTCGTCCACTCCACATATGGGATATTTACACATATGTATTCTGTTGGTTCAGACTTGAACTAATTGCTAGGAGTAATTAATTTAAGTTGCTTCCGCTATATGTTGGAAATCGTTTCTGCTATGTATGTCTGTGTACTCTGACAGGTTGTTATGTGTGCTTTATGTATTAAATGGGACGTATGATACAGCAGTCACGAGTTAAATTATCCCTAACTCCTAGGGGGTATTTTGGGTCACGGAAGACTTGGTATCAGAGCTCTAAGGATCGGTTTCCCTTGGGCTAAGTGGAAGTGAGTCCTCTGAGTTGCACTTAGAACTCAGATGGACTTGTTTGTGTTAGGCTTGCTTCCACGACATAACCGGTATCAAGCAAAATTCTTAGGTCAGTCTAGAATTTAGTTTAGATGTCATATTTAAACTATGCCCTTAGTCTCATTCCGAAAAGGATAGATGCCCCACACAAGGATCTTAGTTACGCTAGAAAACTCTAAGTTATAATTGTATTATTATGTGTATACTTTGATGTATACTATATGCGGGTATTAGCATTTCATGTTCATTGAATTGCTATATGTTGTGTGAGGGTTGGTATCCAAGTTAGACTCATGTTTTGCTAATTAATCTCAGAATTTTACATCATGAGACGCGGTAATCGGGGTCGTGGTTACCACACTTGGAGATCCGAGGGTGAGGTTCCGAGAGAGGAGGACCCACTCTACTTCACAAGTGCTATGGACTCCATAGCAGAGACTTTGGCTTTACTGACAGCCAGACCTGCTGTGGCTACTCCTACCCCACCGACTACTCCTGTGCCTCTGCCAGTTCATCACACCGCAGAACTTGAAGCTTTCCAGAGACTATGGCTTCCTACATTCTATGACAGAGGCATGGATAATGCAGTTGGAGAAGACCTTTCGGGCTCTCTGATGTACTGAGGAACAACGGGTTGAATGGGCTTCCTTCGTGATGGAGGGTGAAGCCAAACATTGGTAGAGAGCTGCCCAAAGGCAGAGGGATGTTGTGAAGGCAGGGGAACCCTGGACATGGGCGGAGTTCCTAGACACCTTCCACGAGCAGTATTTTCCCAGATTCATTCGAGAATAGAAGGCAAGGAAATTCATGCTCTTAGAGCAGGGGGCGATGAACATAGCCGAGTATGAGGCTAAGTTCACCGAGTTGTCAAGATTTGCTCCACATCTAGTCGCGACTGAAGATCTGAGGGTCAGAAAGTTTGAGATGGGGTTGAAGGCGTTCATCCGTGATATGGTGTCCATCCTTCAAGTAGAATCCTGGAGGGAAATAGTGGGAAAGGCGAAGATCGTCGAGAAGAATGCAGAGGAGTCTATCAGGATAAGGGATAGTGGCTTCTGGAGGAGCATGTTTCAGGGTCAGTCTAGTAGTTCGTCATAGTCTGAGAAGAGGACCAGGACTACTCCATATCAGTTCTCTCAGCCGATGTCGGCTCAGAGGCCTCCTTTTGTGCCTCAGGCACCGCGCCCTACGATGTCACAGGCTATGCGGGTTACGCCTCCGGCTTCCTCCACATCACAGGCATTTAAGGAGTATGTAGTATGTGATCGTCGGCACAAGACTGGGGATTATCGTAGATTATCTGGTGGATGCTTCCACTGTGGTGAGGTGGGTCACGTGATACAGGATTGCCCACGTAAGTAGTCATAGATTGGGCCACAGGGAGTCTGACCTCCAGGCAGGTAGACTTCACTTCAGGGGTCTTCATCTCAGGCCTCTAGATCCTTGCCGCTTACCCAGCAGCCTCATTAGGCAAATCAGGGCAGGGTGTTTGCCATGACCGACCGAGATGCATACGCATCTGATGATGTTGTGCAAGGTACGCGCGAGTTAAAATTTTTAAGGTTTTAGTGTTGCCATGATGTGTTGTATATATATATATGTTGTTTAGTGCTTATTGCTATGTGTGTGTTAATATGTATTGTGTATGTAGCTATTTATAAAGTGAGTAGTGATAATTCATAGGATCGTTGCTAGTAAATGAGTGTTTAGTAAGGGTGTTGATCGACATGGGATCCACTCATTCATTTGTCTCGCCTAGTTTTGCCGAAGACTTTATGTCCGAGCCAAGTAAGCTACCTCGTGAGTTGTCCATTTCGACTCCATTGGGCAAGTCTGTTGAGGCAGATAAAGTGTATCTAGGCAGTATTACGCAAGTCATGCAGCATGAGTTGCCAGTCAACTTGATCATTCTGGGATTTCAAGATTAGGATTTCGATGTTATCCTAGGTATGGATTGGCTCTCCACTCACCATGGACACGTGGCGTGTTTTGAGAAAGTGGTGAACTTTAAACCCACTGGGGTGAAGCCGTTTCATTTCAGTGGACTTCAGAAGAGAGACATTGCTCGTTTTACAGCTCTCAGTCTCGCGAATGTAGAAGTACGAGACTCCACATCCATTCCAGTTGTATGTGAGTATCTGGATGTTTTTCTGGAGACCTTACAGGGATTACCTCCTGATTTGGAAATCGAATTTGCGATCGAGCTAGCTCCAGGTATGTCTCCAATTTCTAGGGCTCCGTATAGGATGGCCCCTATTAAGCTTAAGGAGTTAAAGGACTAGTTGGAAGAATTGTAAGGCCTTGGCTTTATCCGACCAATTGTCTCACCTTGGGGAGCTCCAGTGCTCTTAGTGAAGAAGAAAGATGGGTCGATGCGGATGTGCATTGATTATAGGCAGCTAAACAAGGTCACTATCAAGAATCATTATCCATTGTCTCGGATAGACGACTAGTTTGACCAATTGAAGGGTGCGAAGTTCTTCTCAAAGATTGACCTTCGATCTAGTTATCATCAGTTGAAGATCAAGAAAGAAGACATTCCGAAGACGGCATTCAGAACCCGATACGGTCACTATAAGTTTTTGGTTGTCTTTTGGTCTGACTAACGTGCTAGCTGCATTCATGGATCTGATGAACCGGGTGTTCAGATAGTCTCTCGATCGGTGTGTGATTGTGTTCATCGATATTATCCTGGTGTATTCATAGACACAGGATGATCACATGAGAGATCTCCACCTGACATTGCAGACTCTTCGAGAGCACAGTCTATATGCTAAGTTGAGCAAGTACGAATTCTGGCTGAACAAGGTGTCGTTTCTTGGTCATGTGGTGTCTGCCAAGGGTATCTCAGTCGATCCTGCGAAAGTCGAGGCAGTGATGAATTAGGAGAGGCTGAAGAGTGTTGCCGAGATTCGTAGTTTTCTCGGCCTGACAGGATACTACAAGAGGTTTGTGGAGGGATTTTCCAGCTTAGCGGTTCCGCTTACCTACCTCACGCGAAAGAATGCTAAGTTCACTTGGAGTGAGAAGTGTGAGGCAAGCTTCTTGGAGTTGAAGAAGAAACTTACTACTGCCCCTGTTCTCACAGTTCAATCTGGGAGCGATGGCTTCGAAGTCTACAGTGATGCTTCACTGGTCGGGCTTGGGTGCGTTCTTATGCAGCATAAATAGGTGGTTGCCTATGCTTCTCGTCAGTTGAAGGAGCATGAGCAGAACTACCCCACACACGATCTAGAGCTTGCCACAGTCGTCTTTGCACTGAAGATTTGACTTCACTACCTCTATGAGGAAGAGTTCGTTGTGTTCACAGATCACAAGAGCTTAAAGTATCTCTTCTTTCAGAAAGAGTTGAATATGAGGTAGCATCGATGGATGGAGTTCATGAAGGACTATGATTGTTTCATTTAATACCATCCGGATAAGGCGAACGTAGTAGCCGATGCTCTTAGCAGGATACCTTTTGGGGTTATGGCTCACATGAGGGCCCAAGAGTGGAAGTTATTGAAAGATATGTGTAACCTAGACACTACCCTCAGGCATGTTAACTACGGGCCGGTGATGTCAAACATCTCAGTTAGGCCTCATGTCTTGGACCGGATCAAGGAGTTGCAGAATTAAGAGGTTGAGTTGCTTGCGTACCAAGATAAGTCGATTAACAGTGGCAGTCGGGGGTTTGCTTTGAATGGTGATGGTGCTATCACATTTAAAGGCAAGTTGTGTGTTCCCGCCGACGCAGTGTTGAGGGGTGAGATCTTCGACGAGGCTCCCCGATCTAAGTGCATGGTACATCCAGGAGGTACTAAGATGTACCAGAATCTCAAGAGACACTACTGGTGGTGAAACATGAAAAGGGAAGTCACAGTTAATGTTTCTAGATGTTTGGTGTGCCAGCAGGTGAAGGCCGAGCATCAGAGGCCGGCAAGTCTTTTACAATCCTTCCCTATTCCGGAATGGAAATGGGAGAATATCTCTATGGACTTCATCGTGGGTTTGCCAAAGACGGCAAGGGGCTCCGATGCTATTTGGGTCATAGTTGATCGATTGACAAAGTCTACGCACTTTCTTCCGTACCGGACTACTTTCAGTTCGAATTAGTTGGTAGCCTTGTATGTTAAGGAGGTGGTCCGTCTGCACAAGGTACCGGTTTCCATTGTGTCTCATCGAGATCTTAGGTTTACTTCCAGGTTCTGGAAAACTTTTCAGAATGCTATGGGTTCTCGGTTAGATTTCAGCACCGCCTTTCATCCTCAAACCGATGGGCAGACTGAACGGGTAAACCAGGTTGTAGAGGATATGCTACGAGCTTGTGTTTTGGACTTTCAAGGCAGTTAAGAGGAGCACTTTCCGTTGGTTGAGTTTGCCTGCAACAACAGTTACCAGGCAAGCATTCAAATGGCATATTTTGAAGCTTTATATGGTCGCAGTTATATGGTGAGAGGAAGATACTGGGTCTTGAATTTATTGAGCGAACCGCAGAAAGGGTCAAAATCATCAGGGAGCGATTGAAAACTGCTCAGGATAGGTAGAAGAGCTACACGGACACTCGCCGCAGAGATTTGGAATTTCAAGTAGGGGATCGGGTCTTTGTGAAGATCTTGACAAGCTGGGGAATCATGAGATTCGGAAAAAAAAGAAAGCTCAGCCCTAGGTACGTGGGGCCATTCTAGATCATCACTAGGGTTGGTGAGGTTGCTTACGGGGTAGCCCTACCCCCTCACATGGTAGCAATTCATAATGTGTTTCACGTTTCCATGCTCAGGAAATACATTCCAGATCCGTCCCATGTCATTGCTCTTGATCCCGTGGAGATTCGAGCAGATCTCACTTTGGTTGAACAACCGGCTCAGATCTTGGATCATCGAGATCAAGTCTTGCACACCAATACTATCCCATTAGTCCTCGTGAAGTGGCAGCACCATTTTGCAGAAGAGGCTATGTGGGAGCGTGAAGCTGAAGTGAGGGAAAAGTACCCTCATTTTTTTTCTTGATGTTCAGACTATGTAATTGTTCCTTTTTGTTCTCTTGGTGTTGTTCCGATTTCGAGGATGAAATTTTGTAAGGGGGGGAGGTGTAGAACCCCGAATCTTCATTTCACTAAGTAGTGAATAGTGTGTGAATAGTGTTCAAGTGTAGTCTTGTACATTAATGGGTTTATGCTAATAAAAATATTTGGATATATAGTGTACATGTGTTGATGAGTATACATAGCCTAAAGGAGTGTGTTTTGAGTGTATAAGGTATTGGAATTGGATTGGAGGAGGTCCAAGTTGTGGAAAAAGGGTCTTGCAGCAAAAACAGGGGATCACCGATCGCTCGGTGATAACACCGATCGACCGGTCATCTACCGATTGCTCGGTATCTGTCGACCGGTCAAATATTTTGTATGAGGAAAAATTCCAGAGAGGGTGTTTTTAACCGATCTCTCGATCGAAAACACCGATCGCTTGATAAGCCACCGATCGCTCGGTCCTAACCACCGATCGATCGGTTATACGTAGATTTTCTTCATTTAGGGTTTTTAAGTCTTTAACCAACACCCCTTTGCCTATAAAAGGCTCGGTTCGTGCCTTAGGGTTTCAGAAACCCTTGAGGCTTATTTTGAGAGGGTTTTGAGAGGAAGAGAAAGGAGAAAGCTAGGGTTGGCTCAGACCTTGAAGAGAAGATCAAGATCTTCCCTCCTTCGGTGTTTCTTAATAAAGAACTTGAGGTTCTCATGTGTTCCAAGCTTTTGGAATCAAAGTCATCGATTCAACAAGGCAGATACATTCTACTACCAATCTTGTGATAATACTAATTACTACACTATGTTCTTCTTATTCTATATTATAAATCTTGATTGGATATGGTGTGTGATGTTGTTCTTATATTTGGATGTAAACTACCACTATTATGCACTTTATGTGTTTGGTTTAATGCCTCTAAGGATTTTTGATGCTTAAATATGTTATTACTCTCATATGTTCATATGTCTCGCATGAACCGGGGTTTTTCTATGAATTTCTCGAAGTTCTACAAATGATTTTTATATAAGGGACTCACACGATGATTTTAAGAAACTCCATGATATTGTCTAAGATCAGTTCACAAGCTCTAAGAATCATATTAAACTCACAAGAACTCTATGATAATGTCTAAGATCGGTTCACATGATCTAAGGATCACAAATGAAAATGTTCTAAGATCTCTATGGTTATGCTCTATGGTTTTGCTCTACGGTACTTGCTCTAAGTCTCTATGGATCATAAATGACTCTAAGAAACTCTATGGACTTAACTTAATGAGCTCGCAAGGCTATGATTATCGTATGGCTCACACGGCTTTGGTTTTTTGATTTCATCATACGTACTATTTCACGGTTTCTACTATTCGATGTGTTTTAAGGATTTCAATCTTCATGATTTGCATACTCCATGATATTATTGCTTATTGTTAGTAGTATGTATAAGCTAAGTATTCCATGCACAACCGATATTTGTTATCTTCGACAGGTACTCGGGTTCCTTTCGACTTGTGTGGTTCAGAGCCTTGGGTGGAGGAAGAGTACTACGACCTGGAGCCTTCTATGGACCCCTAGCAGGAAGATGGCCCGCTAGATAGGCGTCATGACTTTGACTTCTATTGACCATATGAGAAAAAAATGATACTTGATTTTGTGAAGTGAGAGTGGGACTTGTCCACTTCACATTTTGGATATTTACATATATGTATTATGTTGGTTCAGACTTGAACTAATTGATAGGAGTAATTAATTTAAGTTGTTTCTGCTATGTGTTGTAAATCGTTTCCACTATGTATGTCTGTGTACTCTGACAGGTTGTTACGTGTGCCTTATGTATCATATAGGACGTATGATATGACGGTCACGAGCTAAAGTATCCCTAACTCCTAGGAGGTATTTTGGGTCGCGACAAATAGAGTGATCATAAGAAACAAATTAATAAAAAAAACCCTATGAGCTGTGGAAATGATGATCTCCTAATATTGAATACTTTAAGGTGTTTGGTTGTAAATGTTTTATTCTTAATGACAAACATCACTTAAAGAAATTTGATCCTAAAGCAGATGACGGAATCTTCCTAGGATATACAAATAATAGCAAAGTTTATAAAGTGTTTAATAAGAAATCTTTAATGGTTGAAGAATCTATTTATGTAGTCTTTCATGAAGCTAATCCATTTGAAAAGACTAAACCAAATAAAGATGATGAAAATATTCAAATTGAGAAAATTTCTAAATAAATCTCTAATCTTGAATTAACTAATCAAGAAAAGGAACAATAAGAGCATAATGAATCTAATAATGATAATCTTGTTGAAAATGAAGATGAGGAAGAAATTGACATTGAAGAATCAACTAAACTTCCTAGAGCTTGGAAATTAATTAAAGATCATCCTAAAGACCTAATCCTTGGTGACTTGGAAAAGGGAGTTAGAACAAGAAGAAACATATGTAATAATCTAGCTTTCCTTTCTCAAATTGAACCTAAGAATGCCCATGAATCTATTGAAGATGAATCGTGGGGCATTGCAATACAAGAAGAACTTAACCAATTTGAAAGAAACCAAGTTTGGGATTTAGTACCTACGCCATATGATAAATCAGTAATTGGTACTAAATACTAATGGGTTTTCAGAAATAAAAAGAATGAATCTGGAAATGTTATTAAAAACAAAGCTAGGTTGGTAGCTCAAGGTTGCAACCAAGAAGAGGGGATAGACTACGATCAAACCTTTGCCCCAATTGCTAGACTTGAAGTCATTAGAATGCTACTCGTCTTTGCAAGTCATAAAGACTTCAAGATTTTTCAAATGGATGTGAAAAGTACATTTCTAAATGGATTCATTTCTGAAGAAGTCTATGCAGAGCAACCTCCTTACTTTGAAAATTATAATCTACCCAATCATGTGTATAAATTAACTAAAGCTTTGTATGGATTAAAGAAAGCTCCTAGAGCTTGGCATGATAGATTAAGTAATTTTTTACTTAAGAATAAATTCAAAAGAGAAAAAATTGATACAACTTTATTAGTAAAAACATAATCAAATGATATGTTTATAGTTCAAATCTATGTTGATGATATTATATTTGGTTCTACAAATGAATCTTTGTGTAAAAAGTTTGCTAATGTTATGCAAAAAGAATTTGAAATGAGCATGATAGGAGAATTAGCATTATTTCTTGGACTTCAGATAAAGCAAACTAAACAAGGAACTTTCATAAATCAAGCTAAGTATACTAAAGAACTTCTTAAAAAATTTGGCATGAAAAATACCAAAGTAATGGATACTCCTATGAGTCCATCAACCAAACTAGATAAAGATGAAAATGGCAAAAGTGTTGATGAAAAGAAATATAGAGGTATGATAAGAAGTCTACTGTACCTAACTACTATCAGACCTGACATTATGTTTAGTGTATGTTTATGTGCTAGATTTCAATCTTCTCCAAAAAAATCTCACTTAGTTGCTGTTAAAAAAATCTTTAGATACTTATTACGATCAACTGATCTAGGACTTTGGTATCCAAAGAATACTTTATTAGAGTTAATAAGCTACTCAGATGCAGACCTTGCCGGATGTAAAATTGATTTTAAAAAAAAGTACTAGTGGTACTTGTCACTTCCTAGGGTGTTCCCTTGTTTCATGGTTTAGCAAGAAACAGAATTATGTGGCTTTATCTATGGCTGAGGCTGAATATATAACTGTTGGAAGCTGTTGTGCTCAAACTCTATATATGAAACAACAGTTAGAAGACTTTAAATTATTTTATTCTAATATTCCAATCAAATGTGACAATACAAGTGTCATACGTATGACTAAGAATCTAATTCAACACTCAAGAACTAAACATATTGAAATCAGATATCATTTCATTAGGGATCATGTACAAAATAGGGATGTTGTGTTAGAGTTTGTTGATATAAACAACCAACTTGCTGATATATTTACAAATCCCCTTCAACATGATAGGTTTAGTAATTTGAGAAGAGAACTGGGTATAGGCAAGCTATCTGAAGTCTTATAATCTCAAATGTTTCAAACTAGAGCATAATATACAAATGAAATTATCTTGTAAGTGAAAGCTTAAAATCTGTTAATATTTAATGAAATTTATTGAAATATACTTTCAACTGATTAAGACTGATTTATAATGATTAATAAATGTTTTGAAATGAGTGAATAATGTTCAATGTGTAGGAAGTTGGATTTAGAAGAAATCTGAAAAATTTCAGAATTTTTTCTTCTATCCAGTGGATCACTGCAGTGTTCTGATCGACTACATGATAGATCCAGCCAATCAGACGCATCTTGAAATCGACTGGATAGTGTAAAACTTGATTGTTTATGCTGAAATATTTTCAAAAAGTTTTTTCTTCTATTTAGTCGATCACCTCAGTGTTCTGATTGACTACATGAGAGATCCAGCCGATCAGACGACTTTTGAAATCGACTGGATAGTGTGTGTGTGTTTTTTTTTTAAAAAAATTTGTCCTACCTATAAATACCCTGAAATCCCCAATCTACCCATTCACTTTAAACTTTCTCAATTCCTACCCGCATTTGCCTCTTCCCCCCAAAACCTTTTCCACTCTATTCATCTTCTCTAAACCTCCATAATCTCTCTAAAACCTTTTGTAATCTACTCAATTTGATTCCAAATGGTGAGAACGAAGAATGCTGAAGTTGGGTCAAGCCCTAAAAGGCAAAGGCATACAGAAGAAGCTCCTGTTGAAGATGAACCTCAAGCTTTGTGCTTCAAGACAAGAAAGGCTGCACGAAGATACCGAGATGTCATCCATTCCCGTCCTATTGTATACGGTATGTTTCTTGATTCCTCTGTCCTAATAGGATGGGGCTTAGGTCACGTCTGTGAGCTCTTCAAAGCTCTTGGATGGCTCCATCTCCTCGAATTCAAGGAATCCTTGTACCATGAACTCGTCAAACTCTTCTACTCCGATTTACATTTCAGTCCGTCCAAAAATTCATTCACCTCCTATGTCTGTGGAAAGAACATCTCTTTGTCCATCAAAGAAATCACCTCCATTTTCGCCCATCCTGCTGGGGAAATCGAAATGTTCGCCTCCAAAGAATGCCCAATCCATCCTGGATTCAATCCCATTGAAGTTCTAAAGCTTATGTGCTCCAATAAGGACATTTCCAAAGCTTCCCTCCCTTCTCTCAACAGTCTCACACTCGATGCCAGACTGATGCACCACATCATTTCTTACAATATTCTTCTAAGGAAAGGTAGCCGAAATTACCTATCCTACTTTGATGTATTCTTGATCTGGTGTATTCTAACCACCCAACCTTTTGATCTTTGCTACCTTATCTTCCACAACGTGGTTGAATGTGTACCGAAGAAAAATGCATGTCTGCCTTATGGCCAGCTTCTCACTCATGTCTTCAAACACTTTGAGCTATCTCTTGAATCTGCCTTAGAGGTCATTTATCCCTCCCATTATGATATCTACAGCCCTACCACTCTCATTAAGATGGGATATCAATGGGATAAGGAATTGCATAAGTGGTTTCAAAAAACCTCTACCTCTCAGCCTTCTACATCTACTGCTCCAGCACCCTCCCCTGTTCCACCTTCTTCTGACTTTCATTCTGATCCTCCTTTGGAGCATTCTCTCCATTATGATCCTCCTATCCTATCTCCAGCTAGAGCTCCTCCCCTTTCTCCTATCTCTTCTCCCTTCCGGGCTTCCCCTCCTCAGTTTGAGGTTGGTAGCTCTTCAGCTCAGCCTGAGCTTCCTCAAAGGCTTTCTTTTAATGATGATCTTCTCGGCCTCATGATGAGGAAACTCGACTCTCTGAGCTCTAGGATGCTAAACTTTCAATCTGAGATTAGAGAGAGATTGGATTATCAAGAAGCTCAAGCCTCTGGGATGCAGACTGAAGTAAGAGATTGTCTGGCCTATCTTGAGGGCTCCTCAGCAGACTTCAGAACTGAAATCAGAGAAAGGCTTTCCTCTATTGAGACTTTCATTACAGCACTGCATTCAGAATCGAGGGAGAGAAAAAATGGTTTTGCCTCCATCTTGGGGGATGTCAACATGGATACAACAGTAATCAAAAATTGAGTTGACACTGCCACTACTGAAATTTAGTAGCTTGCAGCTGATCAGATAGAAGAATTTGTAAAGCTTGGAAAAGCAGCCACTGTTATCCAAAGTCGAGCCAAGTCCTCGATTCTGCAAATGAAGACTCAAGGTAAACTGCTCTTGGATATGGCTGAACAAGATTCCCTGTCATCTTCTATTATTTTGAGAGTTGTCTCTGAGCTTAAAAAGATCAATAATTTTCTGGTGAGCTTGGCAACTGGCACCCCTAAAAGCCCTCCTTCTCAAGACAAAGGCAAGCAGCCAATGAAAAGAGAAGAAGTCCCTTCTAAGGGTGATCCTATCATCTCTCATCCTCCATCTGATGAAGATGTAGATCCAGCCATCATCTCTAGTTCTACCTCTGATAGTTCGGATACCTCCTTGGTCAGCTCCAGTAGTCAAGAAGACTCCATGTACATGACCATCAAGAAGAAGGAGAAGAAGTCCATTTAGAGTTTTTTTTTGCTACTGTTGTAGGGGTTGTTTCCTTTTTTTGCTGTTCTTATTGATTTTTTTTTATGATGTCAAGGGGAGAAAAAGAAATGTGATGATATTGTGATGATATGATATGGTTATATTTTTTTGAAAGCTTGATTGTATGGATGTAGTTTTTTTTGACATATGAAATACATGAATCTTTTTGGATATATTTCTCTTATAATGTTATATTTTAATTCAACTTGAAATATCATGGAACTTCTCTTGATTCTTATAAATTAAATGAATTCCCTTTGTGGAATTTCTCTTGGTATTTAAAAGAAGATATAAATGAATTCCTTTGTAGAACTTC
Source organism: Tetracentron sinense (assembly GCA_015143295.1). Lineage (NCBI taxonomy): Eukaryota > Viridiplantae > Streptophyta > Magnoliopsida > Trochodendrales > Trochodendraceae > Tetracentron > Tetracentron sinense. The sequence continues at coordinate 41,851,269 of CM026551.1, read as the reverse complement.
TCTTGGTTCCAAACTATTTGTTCTTACTTATATGCATATGCTTAGGGGGAGCTCTCCTCAAAATTTTATGCAAAATATGTGTTGAGGGGGAGTTTATCCCGTCACATTCCATTATTTGTGTCATCATCAAAAAGGGGGAGACTGTTAGCTTAAAGATTACAACCGTATGACCCTCATTAATTTTAATGATAACATAAATAATGAAATGACTCTTGAGATACTAATGTCTACCATGAGCATCTTTTTCTACAATATTCAAGAGATATAGGATTCACTTCAAGTAAAGATTCAAGAACTTCCAATGCAAAATATAAAGTCAAAGAAATGAAGACAATTCCAATTCAAAGCTTCAAGAAGATATTCATCTATAAACAAAAAGGATTCTAGAAGATCGTCTTTGAGGCACTGCTACTGAAGACCAAAGAAACAGAGGATCAAATCCATCAAGTTCCAAGAATAGGTAGTCAGTGGTTTGTTTAGGATTTTTTTGTAAAAATCCTCAAGTAGTGATTTGGTGAAAAGCTCAAAATACCTTAGATTGACCATAGGGTCATTAAACCAATATAAAAATATAATTAAGGACCTTAAAACATGATCATCTTTCTCATAAAGGTTAAGCACAAAACCTTGTAATCAAATCCTAACTTAAAGGTTTTAAAAAATGGATTCAACAGAGAAAATGGTCAATCTAGTCGATCAGACAGACCATCCAATCGATCAGACAAGTCCTGTAATCGATTTGATAGAACAAATTTTGTCAAAATTTATCTACATGTACTAATCAAGTTAAAATTCATTATGAATCCATATTAGATCATTCAAAAGATCATGATGAGATGTGAATGTTTACTTAATGTGTTAAAAGACTTTGGAAATCATGCAAATCATTAAAGTCTTAGAAAACCAAGATCTGATTTCTTTTGGTCTGTCTAGCCGATCAGGTGGACCATCAAGTAGATCAGGTGGTCCATCCATTCGATCACAAGACCCTTGTGATCGACTAGATAGAACAAAAAGCTCAAAATATGGTTTTTATCATCTAGTCGATCAGATGACTGATCCATCCGATCTAGTGACCATCCAGCTGATTAGAGGACTCTTCTAATCGACTGGATAACCTGAGAAAAACTGAAACTCGCCTTCAATGCTCAACGGGTGATTTCTCATTAATTGCTCACCAACGGTAATAAATTTTAGATCACTATAAATAGAGATGATCTTTGAATCAAAGAATGATGATTAAGCTAAGATTACACTATTCTATTGATCAATCATTCACACGAGCTAAAAATACCCAATCTTGAGAAACGGTACTCTGTTTTTCTCTTTGAGCTGAATCTGAATCATTTACTTGAGAGATTTCTTAGAGTTTAAGATTCTATTCAAATCTAACTCAAAAGGAGTTCTTTATTTTGGATTGTAAATCCAAAACCTCAATCTGTATTAGTCAAGAACCTGCGTGTTCTTGGTTTGAAGCTGTTGCTTCATTTTTGTCAGAGAAGGTTGTGCTCTGACGGTGATAGGTTCCATCTTGACCTAAAGAGGGATTGTAAGGTTGCATCTCGACCAGAAGAGAGATTGAAAAAGGGTTTAAGCTTCACCAGCGAATGAGCTTTTGATGATCGAGGATCGTAGTGAAACCTCTTGCAGTTTGCAGAGGCGGGGAGTAGGCTGGAGATTGCCGAACCAACTGAGTTTGCAATTCTTTTTCTCTCTTCTATCTCTTGGATTATCTTGATATTAGATTTCTTTATTATTTTTTAGTTGCATTTCCCTTTGATTTTCATATTCCGCATTAAAAGGGTAAACAAGTTTTAAATCTGCTATTGACCCTATTCACCCTCCCTCCTCTAGGGTCCATATCTGGGCAAGAGTACCCACATAAACTGGGTGGGCCAACTATTGTCCTCCTCGTCGACTACCTTCGAAGTAGACTGCCAGTATTCAACTCCCTTCTGGGCGGCATCCTATTGTCAGAGTCTGACGACCAAAATCCAATTCCCTTTTAGGCAGCCTACTATTGTGGCTTCCCATCGGCTTTACTCAGTTGATTAGTACCCATGAACCCTTCCTCGAACATAACTGGGCGGGCCTACCATCAACCTTAACATCTTTACTTCCTCTTTTACTTGCCTTTACTTTCCCATTTACATTATCTCTTACACTTTACTTTTCTTCTTTAGAGACCCATACTTTAGCAAAAGCTCGATCATGCATATACATATGTGTCCGTGTAGCAATTGTGAATAACATGATAGACAAATAGAACACTTTAAATATAGCCAATACTCCACAATTTCACTCATAGCAATAGCCCATATACACTTAAGTCATAACCATCCAATTACATTGAACATATGGTTTATTCTCGGTTTTCCCCAAAACTTAAGTCTTTTAGCATGATTTTCACAAGTGAATCATAATTTCAGAACTTCTAATAGAAAGGATTTACCCTTATTATTTGTTGGTTTAAGGCAAGAATCATCACAATTAACTAGTAGGATTTCCTACTAGTTCATAGCACAAATCAATGGTTTTTATCTTAGTTTTTCATTATGGTTTATGGCATTAAAAGCTAGTAGAGAATATCTACCTTTCTAAGACCAAATCAGTTTGGTCTAGCGCTTGACAAAAGTTGGAGAAGCGAGAATCCAAGCTTCAGAAAGCGCGAAGAAAGCGAGATCCGGCCTTTCGAAGCACTAACCAAGCCTCAGCTTCACTTTAGATTCAAACCCTAGCTTCCTCGTTCTTTCTCCCTCAATTTCTCTCCCAAAATAAGTCCCAAGGGTTGTGTGAAACCTAAGGCTATGAACTGGCCTTGTATTTATAGGCCAAGGGCTGGCCAATGACCCATGTACCCAAAAAATATCTCAAAAGATCTCAAAAAGGCCAAAAATGCGAGGTTCAGTCGACTGGACATTGCACTCGGTCGATCGGATAGCTTAGGGGGTTCTGGAGAAAACCCCATACAAAAAAATACAAGCACCGGTCATCCGGGTGTTTATTCAGTTGACCGAATGATGCCTGGTACCGAATTGGATGTTCGGTCGACCGGCCATACCCTGTTTTTCCCTCGCTTGCTGTTTTACCCATAAATTTTGATTGGTTTATCAGATTTAGGTGATTCAACTTGTGTTGGACTCAAAATTCAAAAGGAAACAACTTTGTGGCTAATGGATAAATCCTAATTATGAAGTATTAATTGTCTAAATGGGTCTCGTCATCAAACCAGTCTTTGGAAAACCCACATTTGACCTAACTTCAACTCAAAATATGGAAAAGTGTTAAACATGAACATCGAAAAGGGTTTCGATATCTTTCTAATGGTTCAAGAATTATTAGATTTTGATCAGCGATGACAAAGTTAGAGTTTCCTAAAGTCGAGGGTATGTTAAGACATCCCTCTCTTTCTGCACTTAGAACACTTAGAGTGCTTTCACACTCTCTTACCTTGGGTCCAACTCCCTAGTCACACCTCATTACTCATCCCCCATAGGTTTTTAACCCACCTAGGTGATCATTGAATACACACCAACATGCATGGGAGGCCCCGACCTCTTTATATCGCACGCACTAGAACTATTCACAGCACTATTCACCGCACTATTCATCAAATAGCAAACTCGGGTTTCAAGGTTCTACGGGTCTTGTGTAGGGCATAAATATTAACATTTATTAATTTGGACGTAGTTCTATACAACAAAAAACAAGGAAAAGATCGAGTGAAACATACTCACATGTTTTAATGGACTTAATCAACAATGAGGAAGGAAAAAAATAATGTATAAATTTTGATTTTTAAGCTAAAACTATTTATTTTTGAATTAATTCTCTGTTTATTTTAGTAAATATGTATATTTATATATATAATTAGATTTTCTCTTGTTCTAATTAATAAAAAATAAAAAATTTAAGAAATAGAATTTAGACTAGATTAAAATATATATGTGTGAAAGGGTTCTCATGAGTGACGCTCACTAGGAGTTTAGTGACCACCCCCTTTAGAAAAATGGCACGTTGCATCCTTTAACTAAAACATTTGTCTGATCGGGTATTTTGAGAGTATTTAATTAAAGTTTAGTTGGCTAGCTTTAACCCCTAAGGTTTACTAGACCCTACCTTGGTTACAAAAGTAGAACCCCAGAACCCTGTGGCATGGCACTATTCAACCCTAAGGTTTACTAGACCCTACCTAGGTTATAGATGTAGAACCCCAGAACCTTGTGGCATGGCACAATGAATAGTGTCATGCACTAGTCTTGTAAAAGGGCAAAGCTTTCATGTAATTTTGTTGTTGCATGTAATGATTAATGAAATGGGGTTTTATTTGCATTGGGTGTCGTATGTGTAAAGAAAAGAGTCTAAGACTCTATGTAGGTTATAGACTCTATTTGCATTGGGTTGGAAGGTGGTTGGATCAGCTGAAACGGAAAGCATTGTTCATTGAAAATAACATGGCGGGAGATGTAAATGCGATGAGTGAGCGGATCAAGACAACGATAGTCTTAGTGAAGAGAGCTATAACCAAGAAAAATGCAACGAATGCTCTTGGGGCTGAGTTTGACTTGGCGATAGGGGCCAAGAAAAGGAAAGCATTCACACATAAAAATTTTGAGATAGGTGTAGGTAGGGGGTTTACCAAAGAGAATTTCGTACGGAGAGAGGTGATTAAGAGCGGAGGAGGGAAGACGATTAATGAGGTAGAAGGCCGTAGCAAAGGCCTCGGCCCAAAAGGGTTTGGGCAACATGCTTTGGGTGAGGAGAGTGTTGCCAGTGTCAACGAGGTGACGATGCTTGTGCTCGGCCACACCATTTTGTTGAGGGGTGTGTGTGTACGAGCGGCAAGGGAGAATGCCATGTGAGGTGAGGAATTGTTGGAAGTGTTCGCTAGTGAACTCACCACCTCCATCCGATTGGAAATATTTAATTCTTTTATCAAAGATGTTTGTTACCATGCGATGAAAAGTGTTGAAAATAGAAGCACATTCTGACTTTTGGTGCATGGGGTAAATCCAAGTAAAGCGACTATAGCCATCAACAAAGATAACGTAATAGCGAAAAACAGAAAGAGAGGGTACCGGGGCGGGGCCCTAAACATCACTATGAATAAGAAAGAAAGAGTTTGGACTATCTTGAATAACAAAATTAAAAGGAAGACGAGTACTCTTAGAAAGTTTGCATTCACGACAAAAATAATTCACTTTATTTAATGAAGATTCTAAACAATATTGTCGAACAAGTAAACGAAGAACATTAGATGAGGCATGGCCAAGCCGGCGATGCCACAGTTCAGCAAAGGAGGAAGAGGCGGCAAGGGTGTGAACTTTGCTAGGAAGAGAAGCTGGAATGGGAGAGAAGAGTTGTCCCGGTATGAAGGTCCTTAAGACAAAAACCCCAAGGAAAGAAAGTAAAAGAGCAATTATTATCCTTGGTAAAAGAGTCAATAGAAAGTAGATTCTTAGTGAGAGAAGGAACATGGGGAACGGAATTTAAATGAAGGTGAGAGGAGGGAGTAGAGAGAAGAGATTTACCAACATGAGATATGGGGGCCCCATTTCCGTTTCCAAAGATGACCGAGTCAGTGCCCATGTGATCAGACACGTTGTGAAGTAGAGAGGAGTCGGGCGTCATATGACTTGTTGCATCGATGTCAGGGTACCAATCCGAGTCATAGGACTGGGGCAGGGACATGGTAGTGAAGGATTTGTGGAGATGGTCCTCTTGGTAGGTGTGATTGAAGCGTTGGCGGCAAGTCATGGCCGAATGACCAGTTTGGAAGCATATCTGGCAAGTGGCAGTGGACCGGTTATGAGTTGGGCCAGCATGACATGAAGGGCCAGCGCCTAGAAGCCTAGGAGCATGGGGGCGGTAAGTGGAGGCAGCATCATAACGAGGCCGGTAAGGGCGGTTGTTGAAGGAGCCACGGCCACGGTTGTTCCACGAGCGACCACGTCCACGGCTGGCCGCGGGAAGGATGGGAGGGCTGGGAGCGTTGGCTAAAGAGAGCCGTAGCATCAGAGGGAGAGCCCGAGTGAAACTGGAGAATGGTAAGATGAATCTCACGTAATCTTGCCATTCTTAGTGGAAGTATCTAATACATACAGCCTACCTTCAACTTAGATCATCTTTCACTCTTGATATTGTGGAAGATCATCTTCACTCTTGATGGCGAAGTTTCTGTAATGCAGCTTACGTAAGAGGTGGAATTATGACATACCATCTTTTAATGTATAGATAGTTGCATTACACTGTATAGATAGTTTCTTCGTTTCATTCATCAGCCGAGCAGCCTACTGATGCCCTTCTCTATCAACTTACTAACTAACTTTACCAAGGATATGCTTAAAAGATGCTACTAGTGATGTGGCACTCGGAATAGAGGTGTTTTGCATTCTCTTTATGGGCCCCCCTTTTCTACTCTATGAATGATATTTCAACATATCCTAACCCATCACCAGTTATATATACCAGCTCTTTTGTGAAGAATTCAATAATGATTTTCTTGTGGAACCCACGACAGTTCTTCACCAATCCCATGTGCATTTTAGTAGGATAAAAGAACGATTATTTCAAACAAATTCTAACAGAAACCACCTAATTCAACTACTGCCATTTTTAAAAAGAAAAAGAAAGACTTAGAATGCGCGCGAGGACCAGAAGTGGTCCACCCTATCAGTGTTGTACATGTGGCACACTTATAGATGGTGTCTTTAGAAGAAGAAAAAAATGGACTGCTGCATGATCCTAGCCATCGGATCAACTGCTCCCCCATGATGTTCATAGAACAATATATTTCTTTGTTAGGTTTATAATTTATCTAAGTTAGGAGGTTAGTAGTTAGGTTGTCATAATTGGTCGGACTCTCAACCACTGCTATTAAGAGACTTATCTATTTAGATTCTTTGAGAATATATTGAAACCTCGTATCTTCTCTATACAGGGGGATATGAACATGTCAAGGGTAATGCTAAGTCGTTAACTGAGCAGTATTTGGTTTGAACTTCTTGGCATCTAAAGGGCTATCTTTGTAAATATGGTTTTTAAGCGGGGATATTGTGGTCATTTCAGCTGGTTAATGTGTCTCTTGTTCAATTTGTCTGACTATGTCCATTTCATATCGCCGAGGAGGCCCAGTTAATCCAAATAAACAAAACATATATAGCTTAACGACTTGGTAAGTCTCTCTTCCTTGTAATGATATAACAAAAGACTCTTTCAATGCCTCCTCTATCTATCAATCTATGTATCTATAAATAGGCGTCATTTCCATGCTAGAGTTCTCACCCCTCAGCAAAGTTCTTAGAATATCAACGAAGAAGATGGGTGCTCAATTCCTTATTGTTACTGTGTTCATGGCCTTGACTTCCTCTCTTGCCTTTGCCTCTGATCCCAGTCCTTTGCAGGATTTCTGTGTCGCTGTTGACGACCCTAAGCAAACATGCTCTCTCTTCTTCTTCTCTTCACAACTTCTGTCTCTTCAATGTTTACTAAGTTAGTATTACTAGATATCACAAGTTATGACTAACTAATTTTAATGTAATTATTTTTCAGTTTTTGTGAATGGGAAATTCTGCAAGAATCCCAAGCTTGCTACAGCCGAGGATTTCTCTTTCAAGGGACTCAATATAGCGGGAAACACAGCAAACAAAGTTGGGTCCAATGTCACTCAAGTAAATGTTGCTCAAATAGCTGGACTCAACACCCTCGGCGTCTCTTTGGTTCGTATAGACTATGCACCATATGGTCTCAACCCTCCCCATACACACCCTCGAGCAACTGAGATCCTCACTGTATTGGAGGGTACCCTCTATGTCGGCTTCGTCACCTCCAACCCTGAGAACCGCCTCATCACCAAGGTACTTAACAAGGGAGATGTCTTCGTGTTCCCCGAAGGGCTCATTCACTTCCAGTTCAATACGGGACACACTAATGCAGTGGCCATTGCTGGTCTAGGCAGTCAGAACCCAGGTGTAATCACCATTGCTAATGCCGTCTTTGGGTCAAAGCCACCCATTTCTGATGATGTTCTTGCCAAGGCCTTCCAAGTTGACAAGAAAGTGGGTGACTATCTTCAAGCTCAGTTCTGGGTGAACAACTAGAAACTATTTTTATGATGTTCCATTTAAGAGTCGATGAACAGTTCGGACGCTTAAATAGGATATAAACATATTTGTTCATCTTAGAATAAATGAAGGAGTTTGTTATGTGTGTGTGTGTTTTTTTTTTTTTTTGGGACCTAATATATTGAATAAGAGAGTTTGTTATCTATTTTGGCGACCAATCTCTCTCTATACTTTTGGTTCTATAAAAGGCGAATTATTGAAAATTCAGATTATAAATCAGGACGAGTTAGTGTTTTGACCCCAAACAGTTTTGTCCTTCTGGGTGTGTACCCTAAGGGTACGTTTGGTTGGCCAGAAAGTGGGTGAAAGAAAAGAAAAGAAAAGAGAAGAAAGTAAAAGAAAAAAAACTTAAATTTTCTCGTAAAATAACCTTCAAAAGATAGATGAAATTTTTGGGAGAAAGTTTGTCCCAACTGAGAAAGTGCAAGAAATTGAAAGTGTGTTTATTGCAAACCAAAGCAAGAAAAATGCAACAAAACACAATTTTTCGTTTCTTTCCCCTCACTTTCTTGCCAAACGAACACACCCTAAATAAAGTCTTTTTGCAATGAGTCTTAATTCCATCAACTACATAAAAAAAAAGCATTCATTATTGCATCATCTCCATCAAACGAACCAATTTGGAGTTGAGGCCATGTGCAATGTTGACATGCACCGCGTCGTTATGGATGTGGAAAAATAAAAAAATCTGGCTTCGTATCCAATGATAAATGCTTACTCCTAAACAGAAGTAGGGACGGAGCCAAGGGGGGGCACCTGGCCCCCCTAAACTTTTGGAAAAAAAAAATAATTTTTTTTATATGTATTATATGGTATAGCATGGGCATGGAGGTGGAAGGAGATCCAATCTCAGCCAATTGAAATTGAACTCAGGAGAGTTCAATTGCACCCACAGGCCAACACATGTCCCTTTTAACCCTATTAACTGTTGTTAAGATTCACTAACCTTTGGGGGTTCACCAATATAATTTTAGTTTTTTTAAGTTTTTTCAAAAAATATTAACTCTAAGGGTTACAAATCCTTAACTATAGTTTAATAGTTTTTCTAAAAGTAATGTTATATTGTTGAACATCATGGGTTTTTAAATCTTAACCACAGTTAATATGGGTTACAAGGGACACGGTTGGCCTGTGGGTGTGATTGAACCCACCCCGAGTTCAATCGCAATTGGTTGGGATTCGATCTCAAGTGGGTTCCCCTAAGCTTTTGAATTTTTTTTTTTAAATATAGTTTACTAAGGATTTAGAATCCTCTACTGCTATAACCGAACTCCTTGGGGTCAGTTACAACCACATGTCAAACATGTAGAGCAGTTATCTATGTTGGCTACCAATCTCTCTCTATACTTTTGGTTCTATAAAAGGCAAATTATTGAAAATTCAGATATACATCAGGAAGAGTTTGGGGCCATTAGGATACACTTCCGTATTTTTGTTTTTATTTTTAGTTTTCAAAAATTGGAAACAAATTTTTGTTTTCAATTTTTTAAAGTAGCAAACACCTTTGGTATTTGGTATTACTAACTGTTACTTATTTTTAAAAAAGAAAAACAAAAAAACATGTTTGGTAAATATGATTAAATAATTTCAATTCATGGTGGTGGTAGTGGTGAGTGGTGGTGGTGGGTGTTGTGTGGTGGTGATGGTGGTGGTGGTGGTGGTGGTAGTGATGGTGGTGGTGATGTTGTTGTGGTGGTTGAATTGTGGTGGTGGGTGGTGGGTGGTGGGTGGTGGGTGGTGGGTTGTGGTGGTTGTGATGGTGGTGGTGGTGGTGGTAGTAGTATTATGGTGGTGGTGGTAGTATTGTGGTGGTGGGCGGTGGTGGAAATGGGTGGTGGGACTCGAGTGGTGAGTAGTGGTGTCGTGGTGGTGGTGGTAGTATTGTGGTGTTGTGGTGGTTGTTGTGGGTGGTGGTGGTGATGGGTCGTGATGTTGGGTCTGTGTTTTCCATTTTTGTTTTTTGTTTTCAAAAATAGAGGTAGCAGAAAATTTTTGTTACCTTGATTTTCAAAATTTTGTTACTAATTCTTAAAAATAGAATACAAAAACATGCTTACTAAACATGTTCTGTGTAAGAATTTTCAAAATTTTGTTTTTAAAAACAAAAAATAGAAAACGTAAATGCAACCAAACCAAACCAAATGGGGCCTTAGTGTTTTGACTCAAACAGTTTTGTCGTTGTGGGTGTCGTTGTGGGTGTGTATCCTCTGTTTTGCACTCCGTCTTAATGCCATCAAGTACATAAAAAAAAAAACATTTATTATTGCGTCATCTCCATCAAAAGAAAGAATTTGGAGTTGAGGCGTGTGCAGTGTTGACATGCACGGTGCCGTTATGGATGTGGAAAAACAAAAAAATCTGGGTTTGTATGTAATGATAAATGCTTACTCCTAAACAGAAGCTGGGGCGGAGCCAAGGGGGAGCTCGTGCCCCCCCTAAACTTTTGAAAAAAAAGTTTTTTTATATGGCATAGCATGGGCATGGAGGTGGATGGAGATCCAATCACAGCCAATTGCAATTGAACTCGTGCATCCACAGACCAACACATGTCCCTTTTAATCCTATTAACTGTGGTTAAGATTCACTAACCTTTGGGGGTTCACCAATATAATTTTAGTTTTTTTAAAAAATATTAACCCTAAGGATTACAAATCCTTAACTATAGTTTAATAGTTTTTCTAAAACTAATGTTATATTGTTGAACATCATGGGTTCTTAAATCTTAACCACAGTTAAAAGGGGTTACAAGGGACACGGTTGGCCGATGGGTGTGATTGAACCCACCCCAAGTTGAATCGCGATTGGTTGGGATTTGATCTCAAGTGGGTGCTCCTAAGCTTTTGAATTTTTTAAAAAAAATATAGTTTACTTAGGATTTAGAATCCTCTACTGTTATAACCGAACTCCTTGGAGTCGGTTACAACCCACAATTATCTATGTTGGCAACCAATCTCTCTCTATACTTTTGGTTCTATAAAAGGTAAATTATTGAAAATTGAGATATAAATCAAGAAGAGTTAGGGGCCGTTAGGCACTTTCGTATTTTTGTTTTTATGTTTTGTTTTTAAAAATTGGAAACAAATTTTTGTTTTCAATTTTTTAAAGTAGGAAACACCTTTGGTATTACTAACTATTACTTATTTTTTAAAAATAAAAACAAAAAAACGTGTTTGGTAAATATGATTAAATAATTTCAATTCATGGTGGTGGTAGTGGTGAGTGGTGGCAATGGGTGTAGTGTGGGGGTGATGGTGGTGGTGGTGGTGGTGGTAGTGATGGTGGTGGTGGTGGTGTTGTGGTGGTTGTGTTTTGGTGGTAGGTGGTGGGTTGTGGTGGTGGGTGGTTTAGTAGTGGTGGTGGTGGTGAATGGTGGTAGTATTATAGTGGTGGTGGTAGTATTGTGGTGGTGGGTGGCGGTGGAGATGGGTGGTGGGACTAGGGTGGTGAGTAGTGGTGGTGGTGGTAGTATTGTGGTGGTATGGTGGTTGTTGTGGGTGGTGGTGGTGATGAGTGATGATGGTGGGTCCATGTTTTCCATTTTTGCTTTTTGTTTTAAAAAATAGAGGTAATAGAAAATTTTTGATTTTCAAAATTTTGTTACTAATGTTTTAAAATAGAATACAGAAACATGTTTAAGAATTTTCAAAATTTTGTTTTTAAAAACAAAACACAGAAAATATAAGTGCAACCAAACCAAATGGGGCTTAGTGTTTTGACTCCAATCAGTTTTATCGTTGTGGGTGTGTACCCTAAATAAAGGCTTTTTGCAATCAGTCTTAATTCCATCAAGTACATAAAAAAATTGAATTTGGAGTTGAGGCCGTGTTGGTGCTCATTTTCTATGAATCATAAATTCCAAATACAGTGCTTACATTTACATGCTGACATGCACCGCATCATTATGGATGGGGAAAAACAATAAAATCTGGGTTCGTATCCTACGATGCTAGAAACCAAGGTCCGCACTATTTTATTAATAAAGAAATTAGCTACACCTAACTAGGGGGACATAAATCCGTACTCCAAAACAAAAGCGAGTTAGATACTAAAGAGAAACAACCAAAGAACTACCAAAGAACTACTTACCAAAAACTAATTAAAAGAACTTATGTCTAATGTTATAAAGACCTACTTTATTAAGAAGTAAGCAAACTTTGATATGATTATGGATTTTACATAATTGCGGTGGATACTTGAAGTCCTCATGTTGGAACCAAGATTGGTAACCTGTTCGCAAACATATAGCTTTTTCTACAAATATACTAAATGGGGACGATTTTGTTTCAAATAATAGCCTAGATTGGAATCTACAAAAAAAAATTGCCAATGGTTGAGAAAAACACAAAACCATTAATTTAGGCTCATGCAAAGCCTAAAACCATCAACCAATGCTCTATTTTCTGCCACAATGTTAGGTCAGATTTCATGGAGCAAACATCTCCAGCAATTTCTTCGAGATGCCCCATCTATATTAATTTTGTTAAAATTTTGTCTAAGGTTTAATCCACTTAGTAAGTTTAATGTTATCGATTTTCAGTCGAAACTAGTTAATTAGAAGAGAGTGGAAAGCTAGAACCCTAATTGAGTAGGGATAATGTTATGCACTAGTTAGAGAGGATCTAGTCTCGTCCAATGGGATGAGGAATTCACCACAAATAAAGCATATAAAGTCATCATATTTCCGATTTAATTTGACTGGAAGGACTCCCCGAATTTCGGTCACATCTCGAGTGAAACTGCTGACCATAACTTCTGTGCAAATAAGATCTTCGGTCTTTCTTAATGTATTCAATGCAGTGAATGGCATGATATTTACTGTAGCTCCATTATCCATAAGTAATATTTTCACTGGGCAACCATCGATATAGATCAAAATATCGAGCGGCCTACGATGTCACGTCATTTTTCCGATCGGTTTCTCAAACACAATCTTTTCAGGCGGGTTAATTATAGTGGGAAAGTGGTTGCTTGAGTTTCAAACTCTATTTTGTGCAGGATTCATTGTTATGTTTCGTAACTGAAAAAATTCCCCCCCAAGGTTCCTCTACCTCTGCCCCTATCATCTGTGGTGGTTCAATTATTGCTCCAAAAACCTTTGGCAAAAATGGACGATGTTGCAGGTGATAGTCATTGAAGGCATTGACCCAAACTAAACGACATTGAGATCATCATTATCGAAATGGAGCCAAATCAGCTACGGTGATAACCGGATTTGTCAAATCCGGTTATCACCCTAGAGGTCACCACGTGTCTCCTTTGACACCCCTTAACTGTGGGTAAGGTTCACCCATCCCTAGGGTTCACCCATCCATTTTTTGTTTTTTTTTTTAAATATTAATTCTTTTTTTAAAATTAAAAAACTGTTTTTCATATTAAAAAAAACTCTAAAAACAGTTTTTTAATTTTAAAAAAAGAATTAATATTTAAAAAAAAAAAAACCAAAAATGGGTGGGTGAACCCTAGGGGTGGGTGAACCTTACCCATGGTTATGGGGTGTCAAAGGAGACACGTGGCGACCTTTAGGGGTGATAACCGGATTTGCCAAATCCGGTTATCACCATAGAGGATTTGACTCCTATCCAAATCAGTAAAATCAGACAGACAATTTTGTCCTTTCTTTAAACTCAACCATTATATTAGTGGCATCAAGTAGGTCATCGACCCTTGGAATTTGTCCCTCTTCAGATTGGTGCATGACCAAAGCAGGGGTAATCAGTCTGACTTCCATATTCAATGTTGTGTTCATGTCTTGTTGTCTTTGCCATCTTTTTTTTTTTTGAGTTTTGATCCTATTTCTGTTTGCCATCCTCTTAAGATTCGGCATAGGCATGCGCTTCTGGAGGGTTTTGATCATCTGTTCGAGTTGCCTCTTTTCCTTTAGGGCTTGTCGGAGCTTGCAATCCATTTCCGTCTTCTCTCGCCAAACAAGTGCTTTCGATTTCCAAGGCCTACTATACATAGGAATTTGTTATTCTTATTTCTTGAACATTAATAGTATTGAATGGGTATGTATTAAATAATTTTGTTTATGATATTGGGTAATTTTAGTTTTATAGTTAAATTACGATTGTGTTATTATATACTACTTACAGGTGGAAAGAAACCGTCAATGATAACTTTATTAAAATAATTAATTTTTCTGAGACTATTTTAGCAATGGCTTCATAACTGCCACTATAGATTATATTGAATTGATGGTATTGCTCTTAATTAACCGTCGGGGAAAGATAACGATACCACCGATAATGCCATCGACTTTTAGCGGCCATTTTGCCCGACTATCGCTAGAACCGCCACAAAAGCTTTTCCCAACTTTGGTTTTATAAGTGGTTCAGTGAACCGCCGCTTAAGCCTTTAGCGGCGATTTGTAGTCTGTTAGCAGTCATTTGTAACTGCCACTAAAAATCATTAATTTGTAGTGAATGAAAATGTCGCGATCCAAAATCCCACATAGGAGCATCTGAGATTTTGGCACGTGCTTATCATATCAAACCATCCTGTAAAAAGATACAAGACATGCTAAAAGTGGAAGCCAAAAATTTCTTTATAATATAAACATATATTGTATTCCAAGTTTGCATAAGTTCAATGAGTCTAAGTAGAAAGTGGACATTCCCACTTAAAAAATATATATATTTCACTCCCTCACATCTCTTAACAATAATTGAGATAGGCCTCTCCTCATGAGGTTGGTCTTGAACAGGATCCTCCTCCACGTAGTCCTCCTCGACCCATGGTCCCAGAGCACATATGTTGAATGGACCTATCGAAGATAACAGTTCAGCTGAGCATTGATGTAACTCCCCAAAATCCCCCCTACGAGTTCGGTGAGACTTTAGACGTTACTGTCATAATCTGGCAAACCATCCTGCCAAATATACAAGGCATACTATAGTGAAAACTGTAAGCACCCAATTTTTACACCCCTGCCCTAACTATGGTTAAAACTTTTAACCATGGTTATCCCCAACTAAATCATAGGAAACCCTAGTAGCCCTAGGTAAACCCTAATCCAAACCCTAGTCAAACCTAGGTACAACCCTAAATCCTAGAACAAACCCTAAGTCAAACCCTAGGTTTAACTCTAGGTAAACTATGGTTAAACCCTAGGTAAACCCTAGGGTCCACCCAAGCCCATTTCAGGCCCAAAAACCATAGCCCAACCTTCCCTATAGGCCCAAGTATGGGCCTACAAGCTTTTTGGTCCATTGCAGTGGGGCCCACCTATATTTTTCAAAAATTTGAATAATGGCGGTAATAACTTTACCGTCATTATAAAAAATAAGCAGATGTACAGTGTTTACAGCCCAAGTGTGTGGAGGTTTAGCCTTTTTTAGCAAAAACCCTGAATGGCGGTAATTGTATTGTCGTCATTCTCATATTATACTAAGATAGGAATTGCAGTAATGCAATTAGCGTCATTACCTGATCTTCTGTAAATTCGTATCAGCAGCCTTCCTGGCCACCCTGGGTCCTCTCCAATTGGTTCCCCATGCCTCCGGTAATGCCCAGAGTGCCCCAAAGGCCTTCCCCTTATTCTATTTAAACCCCCCTCACCCCCATGGGTTGAGCACTCCACAATCTCCACACCAAACCCCTGCCTCAGTTCGGTTAGCCTACCTCCCTACTCTTTCAATCCCTGTCCATCATCTTGAGACCACCCCAGGCCCTCCAAGTAGCTATCCCAGCTCTGCTCCAGCTCCACCACCCTCACACCAAAACTGCTGCACCACCGTGAGTCTACCACATAAGGGTAGCATCCCTGCCCCTTACTGCTTTTTTATTTTTCATTTTGTTCAAGCACTGTAAGGACCCCTGGTCCCATTCCAGGGGTCCATTATCTTTATTTTCATGTATCTAGCATAGTTGCAACCCAGGATAGGGACCCCCAGCCTTCCTCATAGGCATGGGGGATCCCCTCGAGGCTTATAAATCGGGTTCAAGACCCCCTACCCTTACGGTACTGTCCCTATCTTGCTGGGGGACCCTCAGGCAATGAGGAAACCCCTGGAAGTCAGCCTGGTCCAAGCCCAGAAGGGCAATATCATTTTCAGGTGAAAACCAGGAATAGCGATAGAATAATTACTGTAATTCCTGGGGTCTTCGTTTGGCAGTGTCTTAACCATAGTTAGGTTAGACCCTGGTCCATTTCAGGGCCATTGTTAGACAGCTCTAACCCTTGACTATCTCCCATAGTCATCCCAGACCTTAACCAGTAGTTAAACCCTGGTTAAATTGCCCTCAAAGCTCAGGTAAGTTAATGGCGGGTAGACTATCTACCGCCATTTCAGACTTTTAACCACAGTGCCTTTATGCCAATGCCAGACCCATTTCAGATCATCATCTAGGTCCACCTGAGCTCCAGGAGCTCCCCTGGAATCTGATCTTCACCTCTGTGGGTCCAGAGCCCTGTGAGACCACCCTTAACTCTAGTTACAGCCCTGCAAACCAGGTTAGTTTGAAACTGGAAATGGAGGTAATCCATTTACCTCCATTTCTAATTTTTTGGGCTTTGTACAGGGCTCAGACCAGGTAGGAAGCTAGTCTAGGCCCTGCCATGCTCCCTGGGCCCAATCCTGACCAGACTAGACCCTTAATCGTGGTTAAACTGACCCTTGGTTAACATTTAACCTTGGTTAAGCAGTCCTTAACCCACAAAATTATGAAAAAATGCTCAAAAATTCAGAAATATTTTGAGCTGCCCCAAAAATTTAAAAAAATGGCGGTAATAACTTTATTGTCATTATAAAAAATAGGCAGATGTATAGTATTTATGGCCCAAGTGTGTGGGGGTTTAGCCTTTTTTGGCAAAAACCCTGAATGGCGGTAATTGTATTACCGTCATTCCCATATTATACTAAGATAGGAATTGCAGTAATCCAATTAGCGCCATTACCTGATCTTCTGTAAATTTGTATCAGCAGCCTTCCTGGCCACCCTGGGTCCTCTCCAAGAAGTCCCCAAGCCTCCGGTAATGCCCAGAGTGCCCCTAAGGCCTTCCTCTTATTCTACTTAAACCCCCCACCCCCATGGGTTGAGCACTCCACAATCACCATACCAAACCCCTGCCTCAGTTAGGCTAGCCTACCTCCCTACTCCTCCAATCCCTGTCCATCATCTTGAGACCACCCCAGGCCCTCCAAGCAGTTATCCCAGCTCTGCTCCAGCTCCACCACCCTGACACCACCACTGCTGTACCACTGTGAGTCCACCACAGAAGGGTAGCATCCTTGCCCCTTGCTGCTTTTTTATTTTTCATTTTGTTCAAGCACTGTAAGGACCCCTGGTCCCATTCCAGGGGCCCATTATCTTTATTTTCATGTATCTAGCATAGTTGCAGCCGAGGATAGGGGCCCCCAGCCTTCTTCATAGGCATGGGGATCCCCTCGAGGCTTATAAATCGGGTTCAAGACCCCCTACCCTTATGGTACTGTCCCTATCTTGCTGGGGGACCCTCAGGCAATGAGGAAACCCCTGGAAGTCAGCCTGGTCCAAGCCCAGAAGGGCAATATCATTTTCTGCTGAAAACTAGGAATAACGGTAGAATAATTACCGCAATTCCTGGTGTCTTCCTTTGGCAGCCTCTTAACCATAGTTAGATTAGGCCCTGGTCCATTCCAGGGCCATGGTTAGACCGCTCTAACCCTTGACTATCTCCCATAGTCATCCCAGACCATAACCAGTAGTTTAACCCAGGTTAAATTGCCCTCAAAGCTCAGGTTAGTTAATGGCGGTAGACTATCTACCACCATTTCAGACTTTTAACCACAATGCCTTTAGGCCTATGCCAGGCCCATTTCAGACCATCACCTTGGTCCACCTGAGCCCCAGGAGCTCCCCTGGAATCTAATCTTCACCCCTGTGGGTCCAGAGCCCCATGAGACCACCCTTAACTCTAGTTACAGCCCTGTAAACCAGGTTAGTTTGAAACTGGAAATGGAGATAATCCATTTACCTCCATTTCTAATTTTCTGGGCTTTGCACAGGGCCCAGACCATATAGGAAGCTAGTCTAGGCCCTGCCATGCTCCCTGGGCCCAATCCTGACCAGACCAGACCCTAAATTGTGGTTAAACTGACACTTGGTTAACATTTAACCATGGTTAAGTAGTCCTTAACCCATAAAATTCTTAAAAAATGCTTAAAAATTCAGAAATATTTTGAGCTGCCCCCAAAAATTTCAATAACGATGGTAATAACTTTACCGTCATTATAAAAAATAGGCAGATGTACAGTGTTTACGGCCCAAGTGTGCGGAGGTTTAGCCTTTTTTGGCAAAAACCCTGAGTGGCAGTAATTGTATTGTCGTCATTCTCATATTATACTAAGATAGGAATTGCAGTAATGAAATTAGCGCCATTACCTGATCTTCTGTAAATTCGTATCAGCAGCCTTCCTGGCCACCATGGGTCCTCTCCAATTGGTTCCCCATGCCTCTGGTAATACCCAGAGTGCCTCTGAGGCCTTCCCCTTATTCTATTTAAACCCCTCTCACCCCCATGGGTTAAGCACTCCACAATCTCCATACCAAACCCCTGCCTCAGTTCGGCTAGCCTACCTCCCTACTCTTCCAATCCCTGTCCATCATCTTGAGACCACCCCAAGCCCTCCAAGTAGCTATCCCAGCTCTGCTCCAGCTCCACCACCCTCACACCACCACTGCTGCACCATCGTGAGTCTACCACTGAAGGGTAGCATCCCTGCCCCTTGCTGCTTTTTTATTTTTCATTTTGTTCAAGCACTGTAAGGACCCCTGGTCCCATTTCAGGGGTCCATTATCTTTATTTTCATGTATCTAGCATAGTGGCAGCCCAGGATAGGGGCCCCCAGCCTTCCTCATAGGCATGGGGGATCCCCTCGAGGCTTCTAAATTTGGTTCAAGACCCCCTACCCTTATGGTACTGTCCCAATCTTGCAGGGGGACCCTCAGGCAATGAGGAAACCCCTGTAGTCAGCCTGGTCCAAGCCCATAAGGGCAATATCATTTTCTGGTGAAAACTAGGAATAGCGGTAGAATAATTACCGTAATTCCTGGGGTCTTCCTTTGGCAGCCTCTTAACCATAGTTAGGTTAGGCCCTGATCCATTCCAGGGCCATGGTTAGATCCCTCTAACCCTTGACTATCTCCCACAGTCATCCCAGACCTTAACCAGTAGTTTAACCCTGGTTAAATTGCCCTCAAAGCTCAAGTTAGTTAATGGCGATAGACTATCTACCGCCATTTCAGACTTTTAACCACAGTGCCTTTAGGCCTATGCCAGACCCATTTCAGACCATCACCTTGGTCCACCTGAGCCCCAGGAGCTCCCCTGGAATCTAATCTTCACCCCTGTGTGTCCAGAGCCCCATGAGACCACCCTTAACTCTAGTTACAGCCCTGTAAACCAGGTTAGTTTGAAACTGGAAATGGAGATAATCCATTTACCTCCATTTCTAATTTTCTGGGCTTTGCACAGGGCCCAGACCATATAGGAAGCTAGTCTAGGCCCTGCCATGCTCCCTGGGCCCAATCCTGACCAGACCAGACCCTTAATCGTGGTTAAACTAATCATTGGTTAACATTTAACTATGGTTAAGCAGTCCTTAACCCACAAAATTCTGAAAAAATGCTCAAAAATCAGAAATATTTTGAGCTACCCCAAAAATTTGAATAATTGCGGTAATAACTTTACCCTCATTATAAAATATTGGCAGATGTACAGTGTTTACGGCCCAAGTGTGTGGGCGTTTAGCCGTTTTTGACAAAAACCTTGAATGGCAGTAATTGTATTGCCGTCATTCTTATATTATACTGAGATAGGAATTGCAGTAATGCAATTAGCGCCATTACCTGATCTTTTGTAAATTCGTATCAGCAGCCTTCCTTGCCACCCTGGGTCCTCTCCAATTGGTTCCTCATGCCTCCGGTAATGCCTAGACTGCCCCTAAGGCCTTCCCCTTATTCTATTTAACCCCCCCTCACCCCCATGGGTTGAGCACTCCACAATCTCCATACCAAACCCCTGCCTCAGTTTGGCTAGCCTACCTCCCTACTCTTCCAATCCCTGTCCATCATCTTGAGACCACCCCAGGCCCTCCAAGTAGCTATCCCAGCTCTGCTCCGACTCCACCACCCTCACACCACCACTGCTGCACCATCGTGAATCTACCACAGAAGGGTAGCATCCCTGCCCCTTGCTGCTTTTTTAATTTTTCATTTTGTTCAAGCACTGTAAGGACCCCTGGTCCCATTCCAGGGGTCCATTATCTTTATTTTCATTTATCTAGTATAGTTGCAGCCCAGGATATGGGCCCCCAGCCTTCCTTATAGGTATGGAGGATCCCCTCGAGGCTTATAAATCGGGTTCAAGACCCCCTACCCTTATGGTATTATCCCTATCTTGCTGGGGGACCCTCAGGCAATGAGGAAACCCCTGGAAGTCAGCCTGGTCCAAGCCCAGAAGGGCAATATCATTTTTAGGTGAAAACCAGGAATAGTGGTAGAATAATTACCGCAATTCCTGGGGTCTTCCTTTGGCAACCTCTTAGTCATAGTTAGGTTAGGCCCTGGTCCATTCCAGGGCCATGGTTAGACCCCTCTAACCCTTGACTATCTCCCATAGTCATCCCAGACCTTAACCAATAGTTAAACCCTGGTTAAATTGCCCTCAAACCTCAGGCTAGTTAATGGCGGTAGACTATCTACCGCCATTTCAGACTTTTAACCACAGTGCCTTTAGGCCTATGCCAGACCCATTTCAGACCATCACCCAGGTCCACCTGAGCCCTAGGAGCTCCCCTGGAATCTGATCTTCACCCCTATGGGTCCAGAATCCTGTGAGACCACCCTTAACTCTAGTTACAGTCCTGCAAACCAGGTTAGTTTGAAACTGGAAATGGAGGTAATCCATTTACCTCTATTTCTAATTTTCTGGGTTTCGCACAGGGCCAGACTAAGTAGGAAGCTAGTCTAGGCCCTGCCATGCTCCCTAGGCCCAATCCTGACCAGACTAGACCCTTAATCGTGGTTAAACTGACCATTAGTTAACATTTAACCATGGTTAAGCAGTCCCAAAATGGTTTATTTCGGCCATTTAACCATGGTTAGCAGGCCTAACCATAGTGACCTACCCCCTTAACCATGGTTAAACGATCCTTAAAAAATTCTAAAAACATTTAAAAAACATTAAAAGCCCAAAAATATAGTTTTTAGACCTTTTTACCCGGGTTAGGAGTCCTAACCATGGTTAACACCTATTTTAACTCCGATTTGCAACCCTAACCTCAGTTAAATCCACTTTGGCCTACCGGGCCTAATCCCCTAGCCTACTGGGCTTACCCTTGGCCTACCAGACCCAATTTCAGCCTACTGGGCTTGACTATACCATTTTAACCATGGTTAGCAACCCTAACCATGATTAGTTTGACCCAACCCTGCTTAGCAACCCTAACCTTGATCAAACTTTGCCTCAATCTCCGGACTCAACCCCTTAGCCTACCGAGCTTGAACCACATACTTGATCCACCTCGGTCAACCAAAACTCTAGTCTATCGGACTAGTTTGTTAGCCACCCTCGGTGCACACACACACTCATGGCCTTGGCAGAGGCTCATGTGCCAGAACTACGATTGGTCTGATCTCACCCTAATATGAGTACATAGGCAACCCAACCTAGGTTCGACCTTAGTTTTTCTTTTTTAAATTAGTCTTACTTTAAACACTTAGGCATTTTAACAAAGCTTTGACATTAATTGGCTTAAACTTAGGGAGTAGGGAACTGTTGTAAAACAGAAGCTTAGGGGTGGCTAACACCTTCCCCGGACTTAACCAAACCTCTTGCTCTAAAACCCGTGAGATTTTTTTAGAGTTCCTGAAACCTGTGCTCACAGTTCTGGCGACTCCGCTGGGAATGCTTAAATAAGGTTCAACCCGGAACCTAGGATTAAGCCACTTAATCTCAAAATTTGCTAAATTGAGTAAGTGTTTAACCTAATACTAATCATTTTACATCTCTTGTTTAATTATGTATTGTTCATCCATACGTGTCATAGTAGTATAATTATCTCATTAAACTCATTAGATAGACTTATTGCGTCAACAGCTGGTGAATGATCATCCTCAGTGTCAGTGGCTTAACAGCCTTGGAGGTCCGCGGAGTTTCTCTTGGTGGGTGATTACCCTCAAAAAAGGATTCTGAAAGTTTCTGCTTACACCAATCGTCCATTTTCAAGGAAGTCGCATATACGGTGTTAAATGATCCATTCATCCTGTTAGGAACATACTTGTATCAAACCAGCATTCATATATATAGCGTAGGGTAGGATATAGTCTACAAGCAGCTCATCTAGGAAGGATTACTTTAAATTCTAATCTGCTTGTACCCTATACCTATCCCCAATCATGGTTGACTACCCTGGCATATTCTATCCAGATAACCACTCACCCAGGGACATGTAATGAACTAAACTTATGCTTGTAATAAAACGCATCCTACCCTACTTCCCAACATAGCATATGAGGTTCAAATCCCATGCCGATAGGTCTTCACCTGACCTATCCCCAACCTTGACCTGATGGGTTCCTTGATATAAACCCAGTTTAGTTGTGGGTGCAAGTAGTATCCATCTCTGTTGTTGTTATCCCTCAGTGTGAAATGAGTTCCAACACTGGATAGCTATGTTCAAGAGGCACGAGTTCGTTTTAACCATGGATAGGTCTAGGATAGTCCCGGTTTCGTAGTACTGAATCCAAGCGATATACTGACTTTGAGTGAAAGCCTCTATTGCTTTCCGGAGGTTGTGATCACATGCCCCCTATGAAGTCAAATGCACGAACCGGACCGGTTGACCAATTGATTGGGTTATCCTTGAAGGACCTACCATCTACACTAGACAAAAGACAGACTCAATGTGAGTGTACTGTGTATGCAAATGAAAAATACAAAAGATGATGTAATATTTTTTTTTTGGATTTTTGATTGGGTATGACAAGGCACATGTGATCCAATAGGGTAGACGGACAAAGGTCTCGAAGAGTTCCCGAGCGATTCGTAACTCGCTAGCACGGGTAACCCAGCTTCTTCTTCTTCTTGATCATCGAATTCCATTTCTCTATCTTCTCGTTCTCCTTATCCAATAAATATAGAAAAAGATTAAGCTTTTCATTGCCGGTCACCAAAAAGATTCGTTACCGGCGATGGAAGCTTGTATTTTTTTTCTTCAAAAGAGTAGATAAGAGGAGGAGAGTGTGGCTTAAATTAATCCCCCTCGGTGCAGGCAGATGTGAAATAGTGACCATGCCCAATTAAAAATGATAAAATGGATGGTTTCAAACACTGAGATTGAAGTTTGACCCTGGAATTCTTACTTTAGCCATTAAATGGTGGGTCCCAACCCCTTGCTTTACAAGCTATATGTCTCAGAAGTATTGGATATAGACGAAATAGATCTGCTGATTCTCTAAATTGCGATCAAGTAGTTCTAAGCTGACCGTAGTGTCCCCGTGTCCCTTTTAACACATCTTTAACCATGATTAAACTTAATGTTGGCCTCTGTGCTAGAGGAAAGAAAAAAGAACATAGGAAGAAGATAAGGAGACCATATCCGAAGACCTGAGGTGAACTGGTACCGCGAATAGTAGAATTTGTAAATGGTTAAAAAAGACAAACATTAATTTTATTTTTAATATATGAAAAGAGTAAAAATAACGTAGTGGTTAAGGCCACTTTCACACATTGCGTGGACATCAACATTCCATATATCTTTACTATTATAATGCGAGAGACATGCGTAGATGATCATTCCATATAACTTATTAACACTTAAAATTAGTTATAAACCGGCCCAAAACCTACGGCTAGGTATTATTATCCATCTTAGTCCCACATTAGCTCTATACTACTTGACTTCGTAAGGGGTGTATAAGGGGCCATCAACCCTCCATTTGTTAGACCATTTAAGAGTAGTTGCTTAGACTCGCCCTTATGGCACCTTAGCGGTTACCTTAGGTTTGATTGCGCGTGTGTTAGCTAATAGGTTTTAAATTACCTCTTACCAAAAAACAAAAAAAAAATTGTCAAGGATTTTAGTAATTAGAGGGGTAAAATAGTTATCTTAGACTTACTCTTAGTCAAAAATAAACACCTGACTTTGCTTTAAGACAAAAACCAACATCTTTCTTTACCTTAAAAGGTGTTAATTTTTGGTGGAGAGTAAGGGCAAAGGATTATCTCTGGCGATGCTAGAAAAGGTGGTCTTGGGCTTCCACACATTGTGCGATATGTGGCGATAAAAAAGGGGCTAAATCATTTCATTTTCTCCCATGATTTTGACTTCTCTCCACTTGATATCTCTCCTCCTTTTTCTCACCACTTTATCGCCACATGTCGCATAGTGTGTGGAAACATCAAAATCATGGGAGACTGGAAGCCCGAGATCCCCGTTTCTGGCATTGCCAGAGACAATCCTTTGCAGGCATGTTTGAGAGTAGGGCTAGCATGACTATTAGTACAAAACCGGGATTCTCCTAGACCTATCCATGATGTTCCATTTTGGTAAGAATGAACAATGTCCAACACTGGAAGAGATTCAACGTATCTTAGGGTTAAACATGGATGGCAAAGCCATAGTACCGTGCTACAAGACAACATATCAGACAGACCTATCCAGCTTCTTGCATATCAAGCCTGCCTGCTTGTAGCCCGGTCCTAACGGCTCTTTTGATCAGATACCCGCCAAATTTCTTAAAAAGCGGTACAAGCACAAATGGAACCCTGACTCCATTACAATGGAACTCCCCGGTCTCAACGTCCTTGCACTGATAGCCATGTCTTATCTGGTATTCCCGAGATGTCGTACACTTATCGAATCAGTACTGATAGGGATCCTCGAGGACATGCACAACTCTGACTCGGTCGTACCAGTCATCCTATCAGAGCTTCTCAGGGCTCTCAACCAAGGAGCAGACCGTAGAAAAGACATCTTTCATGCCAGTATATACCTCTCCTGTACCTTTGGTTAGTGGGACACCAGTCTATAATCATATCAATGTCGGTCGACCTTTGTGGAGCCTATGGTCTACCTCGGAAGATTGCTCGGAATCAGGATCCGATTGCAACTACAGACGTCAGAGAGCTTTACCAGCTTCTCCAAATCCTAACAGAGGAAGATATCATATGGCAATGTGAGTGGCTTGTACTAAAAAAGCTACTTCGCATTGTCGTAACCAAAAGACGATGCATGATCTTTACCGGACTAACAGACTCCGCAGTCTATGCTCCACTTCGAGTCCTTCGCCAGTTTGGATTCCCTTAGCATATCCCCGTGATAGACCGACAGGAAAATGATTGGATCACTTTCTCAGTGCACTCCGATACCCTCACCCGACACTTATAGTCAGCTTGGTGCAGCTCCAGACGAGACCAATGGCCGGATTTTGTGGTTACATCAGGACCACCGACCAATTCAGCATACTGACAGTGGGTGGATAATCCTAACATTCTACCCAGCATGCCAGCACCTAGGGAACTACCCACACCGGTCTCAGCTCCATCACACGGAACCATACCACTAGCTAAGATGGTAGTTTCCTGGAGAGACATCTTCCTAGAGAGATAACTTCAGATCCAGCAGAAGGAAAGAAGTCTACAGAAGGCTCAATAGGCATTCGGGCTACAAGAAGCAGAGCAAAACCGCAAACTTCGGGTCATGCAAGAGCAGATCGAACATCTCAAGCGGACAGTCCGGTCTTGCCAGAAGAAGCGAAAGGGCGACGCCAAAGAAAAAACCATCATCAGGGCCTAGCTGCCCTTTTACCAAGAGCAGCTTGACAGCGCAAAGGTTGAGATGACCGCTCAGATTCGACAGTTCGGATCTCGGATGTTCAATGCTTCCGAGGTAATTGAGGTCACATCCCTCAATCAGCAGATCATGGACCTGAATGGTGTGCCCCGGCCACTTGACTTCGCTATCCCTGACGGGCCTACCTAGGATCAAGTCTTTTCCCCTCTTTTGAGTTGCACTGTCTCGTACTCATTGCACTTTGCATGCATCAATGAAAAATCCTTTTCATGGCATCTTCCTTCGGTCATCATGCATATTCATGTTTAGCCGTTGCATCATTTTCAATTTGCATGAGCCGACCCATGACTCGTTCTATGACTGCAATTCTCGCAGAAGCAGCAGCCACAGACGCAGTCCTGATAGAGGTGCCCGTCACGGAGATAATACCTTACACCGCCCCATCTGAGAGTAGCTCAGAATCAATGGCAGGACCTTCAGACAATTAGCAGAGGACCGATGAAATGGTGCAATCTCACGACCGGGATATAGCAGTCATGCAAGAAAAATTGGAGAGTGTTTTAGAATCCCTGAAGATTCTTATTGGTACTCGAACCGAAGAACTCTCCACCCGAATCTCTACCGAAGAAACCTCTGAACAACTTAATTCAGAGCCCCATCAGCCTATCCCTTTCATCATTCCTAACCCTATACCCGCAACAGGCGGAGGAGAGGAGTATGACCAGTATGATTAACAGCCCAAGTCTTCCCATGTCAATCAAGACTAGCCGTTATCCTCAGACCCTACTCTGCTCCTTAGGGACCAGCACGAGAAAATTGAGCAAATGAAGGAAGAAATGAAACTGATGAAAGGGGCATGTGCCAGTCCCTACCTATCATTAGAAGACCTAACTTTTTCTTCCAGGGATGCTATACCCCCTGGCTTCAAGGTTCCAAACTTTGACAAGTACGACGGCACAGGCTACTGAAGCAACATTTACAGCTGCGTCTGGGGGACATGCTCCAGCACAACATGAACCAGCATCTGTTTATCCAGTACTTTCAGAAAAGTTTGAAATGAGCAGCCCTTACATGGTGGATGTCAGTTAACAAATAGAGAATCAAAACTTGGAAGGATGTCATGGATAGTTTCATGGAGCAGTACTCCTTTAACCAAGAACTCGGGCCTCAAAGAAGCTAACTCGAGTAAATGAGCCAGTGCAACAATGAGTCGTTCTTGGAGTACGCTACCCACTGGAGGAAAATGGCTGTAAAAGTCTCTACTCTTATCCCCAAAAAGGAGTTGGTAAATATATTCATGAGCACTCTGAAGTAGCCCTATTCAACTCTAATGGTAACATTGCCAGTGGTAGACTTTGACATAATTGTCAAGACCAATGCCCACATCGAGACAACTATTCAAAGTGGTGTCATACACTCCAGTCTAGGATTAGCTCCCCCCAGAACAGCGGTGACATCAGCCAATAGAAACATTGGTCCCCAGGACCAGAGAAGTAAAGAAAATGTCCAGATGGTATCTTCTACAGCTCTTATTAGATTACTGGCTCCAGCCGCTCAGTCTCAACAAGCATCCAGTAGTACCCGGCTAGCAAGACAAAACCAGGGGTAAACCCGTCTCCCTAGAAACTCTACGCCTCTTCCTTATTCTCTTAGCCAGCTATTGGGTTTCTTGACCAAGCAGGGTCTTCTCACTTTGAGAGACCCTACCCCTCTCTTACCTATAGACAAACAAATCAAAAATTACAATGCCAGTCAACACTGCGCCTTTCATCAAGGCCTGGGCCATGTAACTGACTACTGCATTGGCCTGAAGTGCACTATCCAAGATCTCTTGGATAAGGGTAAGGTCGATCTAGCTCTCAGCAACACCAGTACTGACCAGGTGCCACTGCCCCCACACAACAATCAAATCAACTTTATTGAGTGGGAAGAGCCTGGGGCAGGGCAGTCGAGACCCTGTGTAGAGCCCCAGAATTTCATTTCACTAAGAATGAATAGTGTGTGAATAGTGCCCAAGTGTGGTTTTGTACACTTATGGGTCTTATGTTAATATATGTGTTTGGATTATGGCGTATATGTTCCAATGGGTCTATATGTCCTTAGGGAATGTGTTGAAAGCATAAAAGAGTGTTGGAAGTGCATTGGGGAAGATTCGAGTGGTGTAAACAAGGTTTTTCAGCAAAACAGGGGTCGACCGATCGCTCGGTCATTACCTGCGATCGATCGGTCAACTACCGATCGCTCGATAGCTGTCGCACGGTTAACTTTTTTGTATGGGGAAAAATTCCAGAGAGTGTGTTTTTGACCGATCTCTCGGTCAAAACATCGATCGACCGGTAAGCCACCGATCGCTCGGTCCATACCACCGATCGATCGGTCATACGCAGATTTTCTTCATTAAGGGTGTTTAAGACTTTAACCATCACCCTTTGCCTATAAAAGGGCTGGGTTCGTGCCTTAGGGTTTCACAAACCCTTTGTGCATTGTTTTTGAGGGATTTAAAGAAGAGAAGGACGAGAGGTCCTTGGTGATCGTTCAAGCTTGTGGAAGATCAAGTTCTTCCTTTCCATTTGGTGTTTTCCAACCAAGAACTCACTGTTCTTGCTTGTTCCAGCCATTGGGAGTCAAACTCATTGATTTCTCTAAGGTAGATACACTCTACTACAATCTTGCAATCCTACTAGTTACTAATTATGATTCTTCTTATCTATGCCCTATCTATATGTATTGCTTTCATGTATGAAAAGGTGTGATTATATACTTGGATGAAGGTTACTATTATGATGCACTCTAAGTGTTTGATAAAATACCTCTAAGGGATTCTATGCTTAAATACGATGATTTCTCTTATTAAGTGCATATGCTCGCATAAACCGATGGTTTCCATGGATTTCTCCAAGTACAAACAAAGGTTTTTAACGAAAAGACTAATAATGAATGATTCTAAGTAACTCTATGATTTCTCTAAGATCGTTTCACAAGCTCTAAGGATCATACCATGCTCACAAGGAAACTCTATGATAATGCTCTAAGATCGTCTCACAAGCTCCACGGATCACAATGAAATGCTCTAAGATCTCTAAGGTTATGCTCTATGGAAAAGGCTCTAAGGTTATTGCTCTATGCTCTATGTCTCTACGGATCATAAGGACTCTAAGTAACTCCATGAACTCACAAGAACTCATAAGGCTATGATTATCGATTGACTCACACGGTTACAGTTTTGGTTTCGAATATTATCTCACATACATTTTCACGGTTTCCATGCTTTAAGGAATTTACGGATTTCATTCTCCATGTCTTGTATGCTCCATGCCTAACCGCTTTATTGTTATTAGTTTGTATACACTGAGTATTCCATGCTCAGTCGATATTGTTATGATCGGCAGGTGCTCGGGTTCCATTCGACTTGTGTGGCGAAGAACCTTGGGTCGAGGAAGAGTACCATGACCCGGAGCCTTCCATGGATCACTATCATGACGATGGTGCTTTAGATAGAAGTCGTGACTTCGATTTCTGTTGATCGACCGACTTAGAACTTGGGTCTTTTGTTATGTGAGTGTGGGGTTTGTCCACTCCACTTTTGGGTTCTCACACATGTATACTTGTTGGTTCTTACTTGAGCCAAGTTATAGGAGTATTCATTTTGCTTCCGCTATGTTAGTATTTTATTTTCCGCTGTGCATTGTATTTCGTTTCCGCTATGTATATTCAGGTACTCTGACAGGTTTCCACGTGTGCCTTATGTATCATACTGGAGGTATGATATGGCGGTCACGAGTCAAAGTATCCTTAACTCCTAGGGGGTATTTTGGGTCGCGACACCCTGCGCACCCGCAGTTGATGACAGCATCATCAGGCCTTCTTACCAGCACCCAGTCATGATCCCATCTTCCTAGTCAAATATCTAGGCTATTTTTCCACCGGTCCAGATCTTTGTCCCCGAACAGATCGTCTACACCATCCCTTGCCCTACAAACTGGCCCACAGCTCCAGCTCAAGCCTCACCTCTTCAGGCCCTATCCGAATCCCCTACATCCTAGCACAACCTTTCGACCTCAACCCAGTACCCGCTCCTCGCTCCCTCATCCTTGAGATCGAGAGCATTGCTAACCTTACCTGATCTGGTCGGGTATACCAATCTCTCATAGCTGAGCTGGTAAAGGCCAAGGGAATAGAGAGAGAGAAAGCAGGGGTGTCAAACCCAGAGAAAGAAGCAGTAGACTCAACACTTCTACTTAAAATCCTAGAAAAAGTAGAGGAATCCAATATCACCCAGCCGCAAAGCAAAGTGCCTGCACATATTTCAATCTTGGGTCTTCTTTTAACTTCTGAGCATCACCGGAAGCAGCTACTCCGTGAATTCAATAATGCCCACGTAACACCAGACATATTGCCTGAGAGACTAGGGCATATGGTTGGGCAAGTGATTAAATCTAGAATCATCTCCTTTACAGAGGAAGAGATACCGGATAGTGACAAGGATCACACCCAGGCTTTATACATTGCAATTCAGTGTATGAACCGAACATTATCGTCAGTACTTATTGACAATGGTTCTGGCCTCAATGTATGCACTCTCTCCACACTACAAAGGTTGGGCTTAGATCTTAGTCAAATAAAGAAGAGATCGATGACCATCAGGGCATTCGACAACTCGACCAAACAGAACCTAGGTGATATTGATTTGACTATCAGGGTCGGACCAGCTCAGTTCACAATAAATTTTCAGGTCGTGAATATACCAGCTTCATTTACCTTGCTCTTAGGAAGGCCGTGGATCCACGCGGTCGGAGTCATTCTCTCCTCTCTTCATTAGAGGATCAAGTTCATTCAAGTCGACCACTTGGTCGTAATCCCTTTCGAGGAGATGACTAGTTCCTCGGGGACATCCAAGAGCTAGGGTAAGGTACAACCTTCATGACATACTAGTTCGAACAGGTTAGTTCCATCGCTCAGGCAAAAGAGCAAAATAAGCAGTTGATCCCGCCATTTGTCAAGATGATGGCCAGAATGAATTATCAACCAAGGGCAGGCCTGGGAGTCAGAAATCAAGGGAAGAAGAACAAATATAATCTTCTTCGGTACACTCCGCCATTTGGACTGGGGTATAAACCCAGGTTTTAGGATTATCTCTCCAAATTCACCAAGAAGAGCAGCTGGTTGGCGAAAACTAAACCTTGACCTCACATATCGGTAATCTTCTCGGTGGGGACATTCCAACCCTACCTAGATACACCTCTTGCACTCGTTGCTAATTCCTCAAACCCTCAACCCAGTATTGAATTTTTACGGATTCCGAATCTAGAAATATTCAGCATGACCCAGATATTCGACGAGCTAACTGTCGAAGATGCCGCAGAAATGGAAGATCAAGCGGGAGAGCAGGTCTGCACCCTCTCCAATAGCGCCGAAGCATCCTGCAATTGCTGACCACTAATTCGTTGGTGGATTAAGGTTCTCACCGTCGAGGCCGTTGAAGGCTGGGGCAACCAAGTTGCAGTGCAGGTTGGTTCGATCAAGCAGTGACCGAAGCACCATCCTTCTCCTCCTTCTATTTCTCTTTTGTTCCCATTAGCAAAATCCAAATATTGACCACTGTCGGTCTCCCTTTTTATTGAGTCATTTTTGTAAACATTCGTCTATTTTATTAATGAAAATCAAATGTTTTGACTCAAAATCATGTTTTTTTTAAAAAAAACAACATTTCATATCGGCTGATGACGAATTCACACGGACTCTTCCTCTAGAAGGCCTAGTGTCCTGAAGCCAACAAAAACAAAAAAATCATTAGTATGCTAAACTGAGCTATTGGTTTGCCAGGAAATCGCCTCCAATAAGGCTACCCCTGACACCCTCCTTGAACCTTCAGAAGTGGAGTATGACTCAAAACGTGAAAATGAACCTCCTCAAGAAATTTTGGATTTCCTAGAAAACAGTGAAGGGCTACTACAGTCGAACATTGAGGACACTGAGACTATTAACCTTGGTTCCGAGGGTACTCCCCAGCTAGTCAAGGATTTAGAGATCCTTTTGAGAGCCCCGGGCAAGTTTTCCCTTTGATATAGACCACTTAGATACCCATTGATATTTCGGCTAGTATATAATGATGGGATTTTATATATTAATTGTTAATTAATAAATCTCATGGTTTTTGACACCCTTGCTTAATAATTCTTGGAAATTAAAGTTTATTTCAATTTGAATTGATTCATGGATCATCGGATTTGTATTTAATTAGAAGAATCTATACAGTTTTGGTATTTCAGCCATAACTTTGTGACCGTAAGTTCGATTTAGGTCTATCAGTACATCGTTTCGAAGCCGTCGAAAATATCTACAACTTTCGTGAAGAAAGTTTTTCTAGAATCAATCATTTTGAGGGTCAAAACTTGAGTTGAAAATCTAAAGCGAGAAAATGAGTTTTTTAAATTAATTTTCTAAGAGGCTTTCAAATTTTTCCTAAATTCCATTATTTGATTTGAAATCATGGGATGCTATTAAATTTTTTAATGGGCTATCAATTAATTAAATAGTTTAATTATTTGATTCGAGAGCACGGGCTGAGATTTAATTAAATTGTTTAATTATCTGCTACAAGTTAACGGGCTATCATTTAATTAAATGTTAATTATGATATCTTTTATGGTTCCCTAAAAAGTTTATGGGAATAATACCATAATTATTTTAGTTGATTTGGATCAATTACATGTGCTCAGAATTACCGGCTACATAGTATTTATAAGTTTTTATTTGATTAATAGTTAATCAAGTAATTACATAAATGTCATTGGTTGAGATACAGTGTTTTATCTCAAGTGAATTTTAATTGATAGAGTTCAATTATTCTTATGGACATTTAATACTATTGTTTAGGGTATTATTTTATTTAATTGTTAAATCAAATAATCCCTAAAGCAGTTGGCCCTTATGGAAAATTTTGAATTCACCTATTATTGATTTTGAATTTAATTTTAGATTCAATATAAGGTGATATTAAAAATTAGTAATTTGCTGATTTTTATTTGGTCTTTTAATTGTTATTAGATCAAAATAATATGGTAGGGATTAGATCCCTAGACTACCCAAATTCAATTTGGTGTTTTCTATTTGTTTATCAATTGAGGAATGTGAGGATGAATTTTAGGGTTAGATTAAATCTTAGAGAAATTGTTTCTCTCAATGATTTCCCAAGCGTTAAAGGAAAATAGTTTTCTTTTAATGATAATCTAAAGCCCTAAGAATTCATTCTTGACATGCTTGCTTTCTTTACTTTAGGGTTTTTCTAATAAATGTTAATAGAGGCCTTAACTATATGGGAAAGAGTTTCCCTAAGGTTAGCAAAACCCTTGTTGAGGTTATGGAATTTCTAAGTAATTTTTCATGCCATGTTATTATTCATAGTTGATGAATAGTTAATATATATATTCTTGTTGAATGGTGGATGGATTCCATGATCATGCATTTTTCTTCTCTCTCTATTCTCTTCTGTACTCCCCTTGAGCATCCTATTTTGGGTGGTTTCTCAAGGTTTCTTATTTTGAATATGATGTAATCTTAGTATTAGGAGTTGCTGGTTTTTCCCTATGGAGAAATCGAATTGAAGATAGAAGATGATGGTGATCGCATGGAGAATAAATCTTGGAGGACGTTCTACAAGAGTAGTTATAGGATTTCTAAGATAACATGATCATGTGTACCCATTTTGTGGCTATATTATATTTCATGTGATGATTTGTTATAGTTTTTAGTTGCTTAGAAAAGTTCATAACCCTTGTGATAATATGATTATCATTTTTGTGCAAATTTTGGATAATTAGATCAAACCCTACAATATGTGTTTTGTTGAAACATAAAAAGTTTGTGTTTAAATACAAAACATTATTATAGCCCTTTTGGACGTGATGCATGTAGTCCATGTTGAAATTTTTACGTGGAATATGTTACTTGCATGATTATGAGATAATTGTGCCTCAATCGGCATAGATGTAAGCTAACAATATTCACGATTATGGGAAGTACTTGAGTGACATTTATAGACCCTAGTAAAGGTCTTAGAGAATTGTTTAAAGACTCTCATAATTTCTTTTAGACTTAGGATTGGTGAACCCTAATGTGCTAAAAATAATTCGTAGAGAATTAAAGGGTAATATAGTCTATTCTGACTTATGGGCTTTAGTGATGCACATAGATACTTTATAATTGTTATTTTGGGCCATGGTGCTTGGTATGACCAATGGTCCATCATATGGATGAATGAACCATCTAAAGCCCATTAATGTTAAAAATGACCTTTGTACCCTTGAATTATATCCATTAAGATTTCTGGGGCTAGTGGGAGTTCATTGGAATTAGTTTGATCTAATTAAACAAAATTTGATTTATTATCATATGATGATTTTGTATATTGTTTTATACATATGATACAATGATAAATATTGTGAACGCTTTTGATATATGCATTAGATGTATAATTTGTTCATAATATTCTATTTTCGCTCAAGAAAAATATTAAGTGAATTAAATGGGTTAATTTATCCTACGGGATAATGTTGCCCTATGACCTTCCATTATCAATAAGACTAGGAATTAATTAGCTTGAGTCTTGTCTCTCTGACAGGAATTAGACATCATTCAGTCTAAATTAAACTCCTAGTGCTTTATTTCTATAATAGATAAGAATGTGTATGGCCTGATAGGGAGTGTCAACTAACATGGGGGCATATTCCTACTTGATCATGTGACAACAAAGAATAATGAGTTTCACTTAACCAAGGAACATGACGACTGACACAGTGAAAGTCATGTTGTCCTTTGAGGTCACAAGAAAATTGAGAATCACTGATTAACATAAAGAGTTATGCATGAGATGGTCAGTGATGGATAGCTACTACCCACCTTGTGGTGCATGTGTAATACTACTATCCTAGCATGGAAGATTGCATGTGTATTATAAGGCACCCAATGCTCATCAGAAATAGGAAGTAGCATATTTCCTAATTTTATAGATTGAGGGGTCTATGAAATTTGACTAAATGATGAGCAATATCATAAAAGATTGAAAGCCCTGATCTAATGATATTATAATATGTGAAATTATAATGCATGTTTTATTAATTGTCATGTCATTCTATAACCATCTTACCAAGACTTTAATGAGAATCTCTTGAACAATTCAAAGTGTTTGGAATAGAAAATGAATCTCAAGTTTGTGCTTACCATCTAAAGAATTACCCAAGTTCTCACTACTAATGGTAAATATCATTTGAGATGTTTACAGAATACAATAGAACTGCTAAGCAGCTTACTATATAAAAGGACAAGTGGACACCAAGTTGATTAGGGAAACCCAGTCACAAATAATATGATAGAGATCATGGGATTCATAAATCTCAATTCTTAGTGCTGAGATAAATTGAGATAAATTTATGGGATTAGAGGATATGATCTTTGACAAACTCTCGTAGTCCTTTAATATGGTTATGTTGAACAAGTAGGAAATTAGATTGTCTGAAATCCCACATGTTGCATATGGCAATGAACCTTTGAAGAGTTCAATGCTACTTGCAAAGATGTTCAAAAGAGTTGGATTTTCTAAATCCTGAGCATTTATACAAATGAAGGAAATCCAAGATTTCTATTAGAAATATATTCTGGTAGTATTGACAAGGGCTCTTCTGAGAGGAAAGGAAAGTATAAGGATTGTGCTTCATAGTGAAACAGTTGGTCATTGGATACAGGACAAACCTTTGGAAGGATTGTCCAACTTGTATACTCATCAAGTCCAGCTTAATTGTTGGAACCTCCAGCTCCTAATGGTTGGTATGACCTTGCATAAGTGCAATAGTTGCATGTTTGTTCAGGAGAATGAGAAATTCAAGTAGATAAAACTTCTACTTGGGAATGGGAGAAAAGTTGGATGATTGTAACCATATGAATCTTCCATTAAGGAATTCTGAATTGAAATAAAGAAACAACTAGGTAAGTCTTCCATGATTGAGAAGAGTACCTCTTAATAGAAATTTCATAATTTACTCTCATTACATATTGTCTCAGATAATTCCCATAACAAACCATAGCATGATGGTGTTGTTAAATCGAATTATATTGGATATGATTCGATGGAAGATGAGCTTAGGATTCATATTAGAGACATTTAGTCTCTATTCCTGGATAACAAAAGATATTTGTAAACAGGAATGCAAGTTTCTTAGTAGAGAAACTGAATCTAGAATTGTTCTAAAAGCGGAAGCCCAGTAGATCGATAACTATGAGAATTGATAGAGATCAACTCTCTACTCTCACTATACCTAAATACACTAGAACCCATAGGTCCTAGAATCTATAGTTGGACTAACTTTTATTCTAATGAAGTAATCAAACTGTTTGATTTTCATCTAAGAATGAAAGTATCATTTATGTGCAAATTGGTTAATGGGAGCATAATTACTTTCCTGGCTCTATGCAAAGATAATATTCTTTTCATTGTAAATGAAGTATGAATATTATTCTTCTCTTAGATTTGATCTAGCAATTTTGCAATGAAGGACAAAAACTTTGACATTATGTTTTCTTAGTCTTAAATGGTTTATAGACAAAAGGAAAATGATATTGTTATTCTCCCAATAACAATTATGTTTTTGTGCAAGTAGATTCCAAGAAAAGAGTTTCTACCTTGATGGAATGGAATTTATTTCTCTTAGATATGTGATATCATGAAATCGTATACTTGTACTGGACCGAATATTCATCACATGTTGATGTGATAAAATATTGGTCAGATTAATCCAGAGCATTGTACAATGGTAAAACACAAGCATGTTAACTTCTGAAAATGACTGTTGGACAGTATCATGTTTGTTTATTCTTTTAAGACTGTGGTTATTGATAATAAATTTGCAAGAGTTGCAAGTGTTATTGCATTACTACAATAGTTGTGATAAAGTAGACATGACAGACCCATGTATATTAAGTTATGCTTCAGCTGGTGTTTGAGAAAAATCACTGAGAAGATGGGCATTACATCTAATTGGCTTAGAGTGCAAGTGGGAGATTGTTGGATATATATGCCCTCGAAAGGCAATAAGAGAATTTTCAATGTTGATTAAACAAGCATCATATTCAGTCAACCAACTATAAAGGATATTTATATTAATTACTGTCTCATTTAATGATGACATAAAGTTCCATAGGTAACATTGTAGGAAAATCATGCAAAGGTTGCGAGGGATATGATTTTCTAGTTCTTTGTAAACCTAATAATGTTTGAAGCCTCTAGAGTACTGGTTGGGCACCATACTTCATCATGGCTTGCACATGTGTAGTTTTATGAGATAGTGTGATGAATCTTATTCACAGAGAGTGGTGACTCTTGACTAACATGTGAGTATATGTAGTAAGTACATAATACTGAACGGGGTCACTAGTTAGGTCATATACACAATGTCTGGAGAAGTGTGTAAACACTCAATAAGGAATCCACAACTCCTTAATTGGAGATAATGATATCAAGGTGATACTTGTTGAACTGAACTGTTAAATCCAATACTGGTGCCTTTCAATAAAATGGTCTTTATCAAAGTTGATATTTTCAATATGAAAAAGTATATATAAATATATATATGTCAGTTCTTTTCTAGTGTTTCTTTAAAAGTGTTTTGGAGGTTCAGTTCAATGAAAAAATAATCATGAGAAAGGGTTCTATTCATAAGCTAGGGACTAGACAGTGGAATTGTTCCAATCCCGGAAGCTTACAAGTGATATTGGAATGTGGAAGGATTTATTTGTAAATATATTGTGAGATGGTACTTACAAGTAATTCTCTAATTTCTGGAAGTTAGTCACACTGTGTTAATGGACATTAATGTGATTAGTGGAAGTCCAGGGACTTAGATAACATTCTATGATCCTAATGGAGTTTTAAGAAAGGTGTTTCCTAGTAACAATGTTTTAACCAAAAGGTTGAGTACTTGGTCTCACAACCGGAAATAAGAGATCCCTTTAGATCCCACACACAAGGACCTTCTTAAAGTATCTAATTTAATTATTAATTAAATTAATTAATTTCTCTAAGTAATCACTATATGATATAGTGAAGCTCTAAAAGGTGGAATCACATTAGACGTGAAAAACCAAATGGGTAGGACCCATTGGGGATTATTTTAAAAGAATAATTGAAGTGATCAAAAAGGGTTTAATACCCTAGAGGGCGTGTGGAGTGGGACCCACCTAGGGTGGGATGCCCACTCCATGAGGGAATAATAATTGTTATTATTTTTAAATTGTTTCTAATAACTAATATCCTTATTAGATAAGGTTAGTTAGTTAGTTAGAGTTAGTTACTAATTAAAGATTCCTTGTTGGACAAGGATTCTATTAGTTTCTTACTAATCAAAGAATCCTAATTGGATTAGGATAAAGATATGATTAGTTGGTTACTAATGGATTAGGTTAGTTTCTATTTTGATTAATCCTAATTAATTAGGAGATATCAATAAATGAAACAATTGAGGATATCCTAATTGGATTAGAATAAAGATAAGATCCAAGATGGATCTATATATAAGGGTTGGACGTCCACCATTAAAAGGACAATTAAAAATTCCAGAATTTTTAATCTTTCTTTCCCTCCCTCAATACCTCACGCCCCTCTCTCTCTCCTCAAAGGTGTACGGTCACCTCTCCTCCTTTTCTTCTTCTATTTTTGTTTTCTAGTTTAAAAATAAAGAAGAAAAAATATCAAAGATCTTGGTAATCAAGAAAGAGTTCTTAATAATAAAGATTTGATCTTTATTTCAAGATCCTAGAGATGGGAATTTGGAAGGGTCATTAGCTTCCATTAGAGAAAGCTTTAAAGGAAAAAGAAGATTCGTGTGGATTGTGAAGGAGACTTGACACTTGTGAATTTTTGTGAGTATTGTTCTTATGTGGATTTGACTTAACAATTTCAAAGTCGCAAAGGTGATTGTTATTCTAACCTTCATTAAATAAAATCAATTAGAATCTTAGTCAGATATTGGGATTCGATGTATGCCCCCCAAGAATTATTTTTCTAAAATTAAAAAGATGCATACTTTCAAA
Organism: Tetracentron sinense; assembly: GCA_015143295.1. Taxonomy (NCBI): domain Eukaryota; kingdom Viridiplantae; phylum Streptophyta; class Magnoliopsida; order Trochodendrales; family Trochodendraceae; genus Tetracentron; species Tetracentron sinense. The sequence continues at coordinate 41,812,289 of CM026551.1, read as the reverse complement.
GACATGACAAGACAAGCATGACAAGTGATTCCAAACAAGAGCAAGACAAGACATGTGTGATTCCTACAAGACAAGAACAAGTTTTAACACGACAAGCAAGTTTGAAAATCACGAAAAGCTAATTTCAAGAACAAGTCATGACTTTTAAGTATGAGTTTTATCGAAGGTTTTGCATTGTTCCATGCATGTTATGATCATAGTATCGCTTTAAATTTGTTGTTATAAATTGTGTTTGTTTATTCCTATTGTGGTTAGTTATTATTATTGTTAGCTAGTAGCTTGTACTCGCTGAGTATTTCATACTCAGCCGTATATTTCATGTCGGCAGGTTTAGTGGATACCTTCAATCCTGAGCCTTGAGTTGAGGAAGGGTACGTGAAAGAAAGGGAGCTGCCTATCCCGTAGCAGCCACAGGAGGATAGAGATCTAGATGTGTGGCCATATCTAGACTACTGTGAGTAGGGTGTCATAGAGAGAGAGAGACTTTTATGTTTTGTATTTCGATGGTGGGCATATCCACCTTTACTTATGATGTTTTGTACACGAACTTGGAATACAGACTATACATAGAAAAAGAAAAAGTTAGTTTACACTTCCATATTGTTTTTAGCTTCCGCACTCTATTCATGTTTCTATTATAATATGTTTTACCATGTTCATTGCAGAATGGTTTTCTAGGTTAAGTATAGTCACACCTAAAGTATCTCTTAACTCCTAGGAGATATTTTGGGGCACGACAAGGTGGCCTCTGTGACTGCATCAGCTTGGGTACCTGCTATAGGGCTGTTCTAGCCCTCTTCTCTGGTGACCCCGAGCCACTAGACTGGCCTTGATTCACCTCTCTCCTCCTGAAGAATTCCTCAGAATTTTTCTTGGCAAGCTTCGCCTTGCTCACCACTTCTCCCCAAGTGACCACCTGGAACATCGAGACCTTGTCTCGAATGGAGGGTTTCAACCCTCGCTCAAACTTTCTGACCCGCATGTGTTCCAATACAATCAGGTGAGATGCGAACCTCGACAACTCTACGAACATAGCTTCATAGTCGGCCACGCTCAACTCTCCCTGCTCGAGAGTCATAAACTCGATCTCCTTCTGCTCTCTGACCGCAGTTGGAAAATATTGTTTATAAAATACATCCAGAAATTCTAGCCATGTCCACAGCTCCCCAACCCTGATGGATTTCCTTTGCCTCTGCCACTCTCCACCAGTGCTCAGCTGCACCTTCCATCACGAAGGTGGCCCAGTCCACACGCTACTCATCCATGCAGTGGAGTGCTCTGAAAATCTTCTCTAACTGCATCACCCATGCCTCTATGACCATGGGGTCAGTAGTACCAAAGAAAGTAGGAGGATGCAATCTCTTAAATGCCTGAAGTCCTAAAGTATGGTGGACAAGAGGAGGTGTAGGTGTAGCAGGAGTAGCAGCAGCAAACCTGTTTGCCAGCATAGCCAAGGTCTCTGCAATAGATGCAAAGGCCTGTGCAAAATCGGGCGGTGCATCTCCCGATGGAGGAGGAGACGTCTCATCACTCCTAATCTGATGTCCTCGACTCCGATTACCACGCCTCATGACTGAATCCTGAGAACAATAGCAACCATAAGTCTAACTTGGATATATGTTTCAATAACCATACTAACTCTATTTCAATCATAACTTCAAGGTCATTCCATATTCATTAGGTACATATTAATAATACATCGAGGTATACATTGCAATAGTATAAGTATACAATTTGTGTTTCTAGCGTAGGATACTGGGTTCGGTTGGGTCTCAACTGGTTATGGACTAAGACTAAATAATTAGTCTATACTTGGAATACAACTCTTTTCTTACACCTACTGTCTTGTTTCACTTATGGTATCAAATACTAAGTGACTTGAAGGAAATCTAAAGCCTAGGCTTTGATACCAATTCTGTCGTGACCCAAAATACCCCCTAGGAGTTAGGGATACTTTAGCTCGTGATGTGTCATATCCTATACAAAACCATCTTGCAAAATATCTAAGGCATAATATAATAGAAACGATAATCATAACAGAAGAGTAAACTAAAATTTTCTTTAACATATATGATCTGTATTCCCAAGTTTATACATACCTAACCAAAAGTAAAGGTGCACATGCTCACCTATCAAAAGACAAAATGTAATCCCACTATCACTCCACTCAGCAATAGATAGGGTCACGCATCTAAATCACTATCCTCCTGTGTCTGCAACGGGATAGGCGGCTCTCTTTCTTCCATGTAATCATTTTTAACCCAAGGCTCTGGGTTGCAATTGTTAAATGAACCCGCTGACATAAAATGTACAGCTGAGCATGGAATACTCAAGGTGTAAATGATACTAGCTAACATTATTGTACAATAACCAATATCATGTGAGTATTGAAGACAGCAATTCATGACTCATGCATTAGCCGAATGTAGAACTCACAACTTAACTTAATATATACATACTTTCAAAACCTTATCTTAAGAGCTCTTGTAGAAAATAAAACATGTCTTATGAGTTCTTATAAATCTTATGAGTCTTATGAGCTTACGAGCCCTTTTGACTTCTTTGAGCTTGTGAGTTCTTATGAGACTTGTGAGCTTAGTAACCAATCTGATCCGTAGAGAATTGTAGCACGATCTTAGACTTGATCCTTAGAGTTTGTGAACCTATTAGACATGATCTTTATGAGCCTTATGAATTCTTTTGAGTCACTTGTGAGCCTTATGAGTTCTTATGGGCCTTACGAGACTTGTGAGCCCATCTTAGACATGATCCTTATGAGCATTCGTAACCGATCTTCGACTTATGATCCGTAGAGATATGGTAACCGATCTTAAACTTTGCCAACCCAAAGTTTGGCCTTGTCAAATCTTATGAGTTTATTATTTTTCCTTATGAGGTTTTTCTTAAAACTCTTCTTATGCATTTTCGAACATGATGCTTATGAGAAGCATTGATCATACAAGACACATAGTGCTTGTGGTGCTTGTGAGCACCATATTGGCATTAAAACACTTAGAAGAACAACATATATCATTCTATAGATTTGAGAGAGCTTAAATAGAAAATATAGAGGCATATTAGCAATTTGATGATTTGGGAAAAACCATAAATGTTGTGGCCCAAAATACCCCCCGGGAGTTAGGGATACTTTGGATCATGACGTGCAATATCCGATACCAAACCATCCTGTCAAAAAATACAAGGCAATACATAATGGAGACATAAAGTAATGCGGAAGCCTAATCAAAGTGCGGAAGCGTAACTCAAAAATTTCTTTCTATGTATATCAACTGTATTCCAAGTTTGTACATACATAACCAAAATAAAGGTGGACATGCCCACCTATCAAAATACAAAATGACATCTCGCTATCAATCCGGTCAACAATGGTCTAGATATAGCCACACATCTAAGTCTCTCTCCTCCTGTGGCTGCAACGGGATAGGTGGATCCATTTCTTCTTCATATTCATCTTCAACCCATGGCTCTGGGTCGCAGATGTCAAAAGGAACTCGTATACCTGCCGACATAACATGTGCGGCTGAGCATGGAATACTCAGCGAGTACAAACTAAGCGAGTACAAACTAAGAGCTAACAATACTATAACAATCATAATACCACATACCCATGCGTACAAGAATACAATTCATAAAATGTATGCTGAAAACCCGTCATAAAATACCTTTCACAAAATTTGTTCTTTTCATGGAAAACAAACCATCTAATGCATGCATTGAGTTCTTATGACTGCTTGTTAGCCTCGTGTTTTCTTGTGAGTTCTTACGAGCTTCGAGTTCTTATAACCTTCTTTTGAGCATACAAGTCCTTATGAGTACTTCACTAGTGGCGCCCTTTGTACCATCCCACTAAACACCCACCCAAAGTAGCTTAGGAATATCATATGGTTAGTGGCGCTCCCCGGGCTGTCCTACCATCTTACGAGTCCTTACAAGTTCATCCCTAGTGGCGCCCTTTGTACCATCCCACTAAACACCCACCCAAAGTAGCTTGGGAATATCAGATGGTTAGTGGCGCTCCCCGGGCCGTCCCACTAGCCTACGAGTTCTTCCAATTTCTTGTGATCATACGAGTTCTTAGGAGTTTTTTACTAGTAGCACCCTTTGTACCATCCCACTAAACACCTACTCAAAGTAGCTTGGGAATATCAGATGGTTAGTGGCGCTCCCTGGGCCATCCCACTAGCCTACAAGTTCTTCTGAGGTTATTCTTGTGGGCTTATTCTTATGAATTTCTTTGAAGAACCTTCCTTGTGTTTTTTGAAATACATTCTTATGCAAAAACGTCGGTTCATGCAATTGTACATGCTTGTACATGACAATAGGTGTTATCATGATCGTGAGCAAAATCAACATCATGTAGCATTTCTACAATTCCTTAGTCATATGAATTATTTAAGGAAAAACATGTACATATATATCATTTCACTTAATATTTACCAAATGGAAAAATACCCTAAATCATATCCTCATTTTCTTAACTTAGTCCTTATTTAAGCATTTCATCAAACATGTAGTATTCAACTCTTTCTTAGGTCTTTTCACACGTGATTTCATATTCACATTTCATCAACATCATAGGTGTATTCATTATTGGTACAATGCTCATCCACCATTTTTATCACACGACACCCATCACATCATACTTGGCATCAATTCGCCTTAACCTCCATACATTCACCACACATCTATTACATTTCCTTTAATCTTATTCTTTTAGGTTATATGATTAATTTCCTGAAAATAACTCAAAATATACGGTAATACTAGGTTAACTATGAGAGTGTACTCACCTTGAGATCAAGGCTTGATCTTGAAGAAAAACCCCTTTGATTTGGGACTTCAAGTTTGAGGAAGAAGGAACCCTTTGAGAATAGAGGATTCTTTGCTTGATGAGGAAGAAGACCTTTGAAAATGCCGTAAGAAACATTGCCGAGCTTGGAGAAGAAGCTCCACGTGTTGCTTGAGGTTGGATTTGAAGAATCCAAGCCAAAGGGATGATCTTGGGTTCTCAACCCTTGATTTCTCTCGCAAAAAGGGAAGAAGACTTAGGAGCCCTAGTTTCCGTCTCCCTCTCTCTCAAAATATTGCTAAGGGTGTTTATGAATACCCTTGGCTTGAGCCAACCCTTGAAAGTAAGGGTAGAGTAGCCCAAAAGACCAAAAAACCCTTGATGAAATTTCTACAAAACGCGAAGGACCGATTGATACCAATCTACCAGTAATGGACCGATCGACTAGTGCTTATGACCGAGCTACCGGTAGTGGACCAAGTGATCGGTGTTTTGACCGAGCTCTCGGTCGAAAATCACCTCTCTGGAATTTTTCCCCATACAAATTTTTGGACCAAGCGATAGATAACGATCGACCGGTAGTGGACCGAGTGATCCCTAGTGACCGGTGCTCTGCAGAAACGCACTTCGGTATTTCGGCCATAACTTTTGACTCCCTTATCGTATTTTGACGATTCAACTTGCGTTGGATTCGTCTTTCAAAGAGGAACAACCTTGATGTTTTATAAAAATTTAAATTTTGAGTTTTAATTTACAAACAATGGCTCTAAAGATGACTGATATGCAAATGGGTTTCATTAACCCATTTTTGCAACAGATCCGATTTTGGAAATCGGACATTAGACTTAACCCCGACTCAAATCTAAGAAAAGTGATCAACATGAACCTCAAAGAGGGATCTATTACCTTTCCAAAAATTTGAGAATCGCTCTATTCCAATCAGCAATGAGAGAACTAGAGCTTTTCAAAGATGAAGGTATGCCAGAGCATAACCCTTGTTAATACTTAAGAGTATTTTATACTCTTACTCTCTTCATTCCAAACACCTATACACTAAAATATACTCTTAAAAGCTTTAATATATTATATCATTCATCATACTAGGCCATCAAGATCCAGGGTTCTACATCCTCCCCCCTTACAAAAATTTCGTCCCCAAAATTTGAACGATACATAAGTATAGAAAACAAAAATTACATGGACACATCCCTTATACAAACAAATGAGGGTACTTCTCCTTTACCTCGGCTTCGCGCTCCCACATAGCTTCTTCTCGCGCATTATGTTGCCATCGAATAAGAACTAAGGGAATAACCTTGTTACGCAAAACTTGATCTCTACGGTCTAAAATCTCAACAAGCTCTTCTACTAAGATGAGGTCCTCCTGGATTTCCAATGAATCAAGATCTATGACATGTGAAGGATCCGGGATGTATTTCCGAAGCATGGACACATGGAAGACATCGTGAATCGCCACCATGAGAATGGGTAGAGCAACTCGATAAGCAACCTCACCAACTCTGGTGATAATCTCAAATAGACCCACATACCGCAGACTAAGCTCCCCTCTTTTGCCAAACCTCATAATACCCTTTGTCGGTGAAACCTTCACAAACACCATATCGCCAACTCGGAACTTAAGATCTCGTCTACGGGTGTCGACATAGCTCTTTTGCCTGTCTTGAGCCGTCTTCAATCTCTCCCTGATGATTTTGACCTTATTCGCGGTTTGCTCAATCAATTTCAGCCCAATATCTTTCTCTCTCCAACTTCATCCTAATACAGGGGAGACCTACAACTTCGACCATACAAGGTCTCGAAAGGTGACATTTGGATGCTCGCCTGATAACTGTTATTGTAGGCGAACTCCACCAACGGCAAGTGATCCTCCCAACTACCCTTGAAGTCTAGCATACAAGCCCAAAGCATGTCCTCTATTACTTGATTCACTCTCTCAGTTTGCCCGTCAGTCCGTGGATAAAAGGTGGTGCTAAAGTCCAAATGGGAACCCATAGCACTCTGGAAACTCTTCCAGAACCTAGAAGTGAATCTTGGATCCCTGTCAGAGACAATACTTACTGGCACTCCATGCAACCGAACCACTTCCTTGATGTACAATGCCACTAGTTGGTTTGAGTTGAACATGGTCCGATACGGTAAGAAGTGAGCGGACTTTGTCAACCGATCAACCACTACCCAAATTGCATCGGATTTCCTTGCCGTCCTTGGCAATCCAACAATGAAGTCCATGGAGATGTTCTCCCATTTCCACTCAGGAATAGGAAGAGATTGCAAAAGACCTGCCAGCCTCATATGCTCGGCCTTCACCTGTTGGCATACCAAGCATCTTGACATATACTTGGCGACTTCCCTCTTCATGTTCCGCCACCAATAATGCTTCTTCAAATTCTGGTACATCTTAGTACCACCAGGATGGACCGTGTATTTGGACCGGTGAGCTTCTCTAGAATCTCGCCCTTCAACTCTGCATCTGCAAGAACACACAACCTTCCTTTAAATGTGATTGCTCCGTTACTATTCAAAGAGAACTCATCACTCCCCTTGCTAATTACCTTATCTCTATAAGCAAGTAGCTCCGCATCCAAATTCTGCAACTCTTGGATCCGAGCTAGAATATAAGGCCTGACTGTGAGATTAGCCATGACTGGCCCATAGGTGGGAACACTGAAACTGGTGTCGAGGTTTGCCATGACCTCCAACATCTTCCACTCGTGAACCATCATGTGGGCTACAAGTCCAGTCGGCTTTCTACTCAAAGAATCTACCACCATGTTAGCCTTACCTGGATGGTACTGGATCAAACACTCATAGTCCTTCAAGAACTCCATCCATCGGCGTTGTCGCATATTCAACTCCTTTTAGGAAAATAGGTATTTTAAGCTTTTGTGATCCTTGAAACTATCAAACACTTCCCCATAAAGGTAATGCCGCCAAATCTTTAACGTGAATACCACTACGGCCAACTCCAAATCGTGAGTAAGATAGTTCTTTTCATGATCTTTCAACTGCCAGAAAGCATAGGCAATGACATTCCCACACTGCATAAGAACACATCCTATCCCGATGTTCGAGGCATCATTGTAAACCATGAAACCTCCACTCCCAAATGGCACTGTGAGAACGGGGGCCGTAGTAAGCCTCTTTTTCAATTCCATAAAACTTGCTTCACACTTATCACTCCAAGCGAACTTGGCATTCTTCCGCATCAAATACATGAGTGGTGCAGCTAAGCTGGAGAATCCCTCTACAAATCTCCTTTAGTATCCTGCCAAACTGAGGAAACTGCGTATCTCGGTAACACTTCTGGTTCTCCCCCATTTCATCAGAGCTTCTATCTTGGCTAGGTCTACTGAAATTCCTTCAGCAGAAACCACGTGGCCAAGGAATGCCACTTTCTCCAACCAAAATCCGCACTTACTCAACTTAGCATAAAGTCTATGCTCTCGAAGAGTCTCAAGTGTAAGGTGAAGATCTCGGTCATGATCCTCCCTTGTCGGGGAATACACTCAGATGTCATCAACAAAAACAATAACACATCTGTCGAGACAAGGCTTGAACACCCGGTTCATCAAATCCATGAATGTCGCTCGTGCATTTGTTAAGCCAAAAGGCATAACCAAGAACTCGTAGTGTCCGTACCGAGTTCTAAAAGCGGTCTTTAGAACATCTTCGGCCTTGAATTTCAACTGATGGTACCCTGATCGTTGATCAATCTTGGAGAAGAACTTTGCTCCTTTCAGTTAGTCGAACAAATCATCTATCCGTGGCAATGGATAATGATTCTTAATCGTAACTTTGTTTAGCTGTCTATAATCGATGCACATCCTCATCGATCCATCCTTCTTCTTCATGAAGAGTACCAGTGCTCTCCACGATGAAACACTTGGTAGGATGAAACCAAGCCGTTGTAACTCTTCTATCTGTTCCTTCAATTCTTTAAGTTCAATTTGGGACATCTTGTACAGAGCCTTAGAAATCGGAGCCATTCCTGGAGCGAGCTCTATTGCAAACTCCATCTCCCTATCTGGAGGCAATCCTAGTAAGTCCTCGGAAAATACGTCTAAATACTCACTCACAACCGGGATGGCTGAGGAGTCTCGTGCCTCCGGATTTGCTAGACTTAAAGCTACTAGACAGGCTATATCTCTCCTTCGAAGTCCACGAAAGTGGAATGACTTAACGCCCTTTAGTTGAATTTCACAATCTTCTCAAAACAAGCCACATGCCCGTGGTGTGCAGCTAGCCAATCCATCCCAAGGATGACATTGAAATCTAGGTCGTGGAAATCAAGGATGATTAAATCGATCGGCAATTCATACTGCCAGACTTGAACTATACAATTCCAGTATCCACGGTCTGTATCAACTGACTTGCCAAGCGAAGTCGAAATAGTTAACTCGTGACGTAGGCGACTCGGCTTAGACGCGAAACCTCTGCTGAAGCTAGGTGATACAAAGGAATGTGTTGATCCTGTGTCGATCAACACATGAGCTAGACACTCATTTACTAACAATACGCCTGTACATTATAATTAGCTACATCAATAAATTTCAAGCAACACATACATAGATTTTAAGTAATATAATATACGCATGTGCAACATAACATATAAAATATAATACTCATCAATTCATACTTGAATAATTTAGAATTTTCGCATACCTTGCACAACATCATCAGATGCCTGGCGTCCCTTTCGATCAAGGCAAAGACTCGGCCCTGGTTAGCCCTGCGAGGCTGCTGTGTGGGCCGTGTAGGTCTAGGTGCTGAAGCTTGCGAAGATCCTTGTAGAGCAGTCAGCCGAACTGGGGGACCTGCTTTCCTAAGGTTAAACCCACGACTGTAGGCGTGGGCAATCTCTAACCATGTGGCCTTGCTCGCCACAATGGAAGCATCCTCCAGATGCTCTCCGACACTCTGTCGCCAGGTGTCTTTGACCACAGTAGTTGCACTCCTCGAAAGATGAAGAGGATGAAGGTGGCACATATCGAGTGCCCTAAGAAAAAGAGGAGCGAGGTGCCTGTGAAGTCATAGGATGAGGCACTGGTGGTGCAAAAGGAGGCCTCTGTGTCTGTGAAGGCCTAGGAGCTGGGTAAGGTAAAATCCTGGTCCTCTTCTTATGTGGTGCTAAGCCATTGGATTGACCTTTCTGCATAACTCTCCCAAATCCGCTCTCTCTTCTCTTGAGAAACTCCTCTAAATTCTTTTCGGCAATCCTTGCCTTCCCCACAATCTCTCTCCAAGACTCCACTTGAAGAATGGAAAACTCGATCCATGATGAAGGGCTTCAACCCATTCTCAAATTTCCGAACTCGCATCTCCTCTGTCGAGATCAAGTATGGTGCGAATCGGGATAACTCCATCATGAAGGCAGCCCCGTCCATCCTTTGCTCATCGGTGCACCGAAGAGCACGAAATATTTTCTCTAGTTGCATGATCCATGCCTCTGCAACCATGGGATCTGTGGTCCCATAGAAAGTAGGTGGATGAATCCTTCAGAATGCCTCAAGTCCCAAAGTGTGATGAGGCGGGGGTGGGTGCACTAATGTCGTAGTAGTAGCAGGCTGTCGGGCTGCTAGCATGGTGATGGTTTCCACCATTGTATTTAGCAACTGAGATATATCGGGTTGTTTATCACCCGATGGAGCATCACTTCCACTTCCCCTTGTATTGTATCTACGACCCCGAGCACCGCATCTCACGATTGAATCCTAAGAACAACAGTACCACATGAGTCTAACTTGAATACACATATTCAATAACTATTCCACAATTATTCAACACACATCAAGCATACAATTTTGTGTTTCTAGCGTAGGGTACTAAGTTCGGTTAAACTCCAACCGGTTTTGACTAAGACTAAATGATTAGTCTATATTTGGAATACGAATCATTTCTCGTTCTAATGCCTTGTTCAAATCATGGTATCAAGTACTAAGTGATCCTATGGACACTAATGCCTAAGCTCTGATACGACCTCTGTCACGGCCCAAAATTCCCCCTGGGAGTTGGGATACTTTGGATCGTGATGTGCAATATCCAATACCAAACCATCCTATCAAAAAATACAAGGCAATACATAATGGAGACATAAAGTAATGCGGCAGCTTAATCAAAGTGCGGAAGCGTAACCCAAAAATTTCTTTCTATGTATATCAACTGTATTCCAAGTTTGTACATACATAACCAAAATAAAGGTGGACATGCCCACCTATCAAAATACAAAATGACCTCTCGCTATCACTCCGCTCAACAATGGTCTAGTTATGGCCACACATCTAAGTCTCTCTCCTCCTGTGGCTGCAACAGGATAGGCGGATCATTTTCTTCTTATTCCTCTTCAACCCATGGGTCTGGGTTGCAGATGTCAAAAGGAACTCGTGTAACTGCCGACATAACATGTGCGGCTGAGCGTGGAATACTCAGCGAGTACAAACTAATAGCTAACAATACTATAAGAATCATAATACCACATACCCATGCGTACAAGAATACAATTCATAAAATGTATGCTGAAAACCCGTCATAGAAAACCTTTCACAAAATTTTTTCTTTTCATGGAAAACAAACCATCTAATGCATGCTTTGAGTTCTTATGATTGCTTGTTAGCCTCGTGTTTTCTTGTGAGTTCTTACGAGCTTCGAGTTCTTATAACCTTCTTTTGAGCATACAAGTCCTTATGAGTACTTCACTAGTGGCGCCCTTTGTACCATCCCACTAAATACTCACCCAAAGTAGCTTAGGAATATCATATGGTTAGTGGCGCTCCCCAGGCCGTCCCACTATCTTACGAGTTCTTACAAGTTCATCCCTAGTGGCGCCCTTCATATTATCCCACTAAACACCCACCCAAAGTGGCTTGGGAATATCAGATGGTTAGTGGCGCACCCCGGGCTGTCCCACTAGCCTACGAGTTCTTAAAAGTTCTTGTGATCATACGAGTTCTTACGAGTTCTTTACTAGTAGCGCCCTTTGTACCATCCCGCTAAACACCCACCCAAAGTAGCTTGGGAATATCAGATGGTTAGTGGCGCTCCCCGGGCCATCCCACTAGCCTATGAGTTCTTGTGAGCTATTTCTTGTGGGCTTATTCTTATGAATTTCTTTGAAGAACCTTCCTTATGCTTTTTGAAATACATGTTTATGCAAAAACGTCGGTTCATGCAATTGTACATGCTTGTACGTGACAATAGGTGTTATCGTGATCGTGAGCAAAATCAACATCATGTAGCATTTCTACAATTCCATAGTCATATGAATTATTTAAGGAAAAACATGTACATATATATCATTTTATTTAATATTTACCAAATGGAAAAATCCCCTAAATCATATCCTCATTTTCTTAACTTAGTCCTCATTCAAGCATTTCATCAAACATGTAGTATTCAACTCTTTCTTAGGTCTTTTCACACGTGATTTCATATTCACATTTCATCAACATCATAGGTGTATTCATTATTGGTACAATGCCCATCCACCATTTTTATCACACGACACCCATCACATACTATTTGGAATCCATTCGCCTTAACCTCCATACATTCACCACATATCCATTACATTTCTTTTAATCTTATTCTTTTAGGTTATATGATTAATTTTATGAAAAATAACTCAAAATATAGGGTAATACTAGGTTAACTATGAGAGTGTACTAACCTTGAGATCAAAGCTTGATCTTGAAGAAAAACCACTTTGATTTGGGACTTTAAGCTTGAGGAAGAAGGAACCCTTTGAGAATGGAGGATTCTTTGCTTGTTGGGGAAGAAGACCTTTGAAAATGCCGTAGGAAACGTTGCCGAGCTTGGAGAAGAAGCTCCACGCATTGCTTGAGGTTGGTTTTGAAGAATCCAAGCCAAAGGAATGATCTTGGGTTCTCAACCCTTGATTTCTCTCTCAAAAAGAGAAGAAGACTTTAGGAGCCCTAGTTTTCGTCTCCCTCTCTCTCAAAATATTGCTAAGGGTGTTTATGAACACCCTTGGCTCGAGCCAACCCTTAAAAGTAAGGGTGGAATAGCCAAAAGACCAAAAAACCCTTAATGAAATTTCTGCAAAACGCGAAGGACTGATTGATACCGTTCTACCAGTAGTGGACCTATCGACCGGTGCTTATGACCGAGCTACTGGTAGTGGACTGAGCGATCGGTGTTTTGACTGAGCTCTCGATCGAAAATTACCTCTCTGGAATTTTTTCCCATACAAATTTTTGGACCAAGCGATAGATACCGATTGACCGGTAGTGGACCGAGCGATCCCTAGTGACCGGTGCTCTGCAGAAATGCACTTCGGTATTTCGGCCATAACCTTTGACTCCCTTATCGGATTTTGGTGATTCAACTTGCGTTGGATTCCTCTTTCAAATAGGAACAACTTTGATGTTTTATAAGAATTCAAATTTTTAGTTTTAATTTACCGAAAATTGGTCTAAAGATGACTAATATGCAAATGGGTTTCATTTACCCATTTTTGCAACAGATTCAATTTTGGAAATCGGACGTTAGACTTAACCCCGACTCAAAATCAAGAAAAGTGATCAACATGAACCTCGAAGAGGGTTTCACTACCTTTCCAAAAATTTAAGAATCGCTCTATTCCGATCAGCGGTGAGAGAACTAGAGCTTTTCAAAATTGAAGGTATGCCAAAGCATAACCCTTGTTAATACTTAAGAGTATTCTATACTCTTACTCTCTTCATTCCAAACACCCATACACTAAAATATACTCTTAAAAGCTTTAATATATTATATTATTCATCATACTAGGCCATCAAGATCCGGGGTTCTACATTAAATCATGCTTTCATATTCATAGGTTTAGATCCCACACATGTATTTTATCGAACACATGACATTCAACATTTCAATAAGCATTAACTCATGTTCTCAGTCATACATTTCATGAAACACTGTAAGTACATGTTTTATGTGTATATTGTCTTTCCCCATTTTCCATCATACAATAACTATCTACATTCTCCATGATATCCAAATAAGCCACAACCAATCTATACATCCCACACCATCCATATCAATATTAATTTATCTATACATTTTAGGTGAACATAGTTGATTCAAGAAAAGAGGAACCTTCAAGTTCAATCCAACATTCATGCTACATAAACCTAGGTTTTGGGTCTAGGTTAATACCAAGATAACTAGAACGGTGTACTAACCTCTTGAGGATAATTCCTTACTTTGAAGAAGCCCTTGAGTGAGAAACCCAAGCTAGGTGGTGAAGATCCAACCTTGAAGATGAAGATCCTAGCTTGAAGAAGATGATCCAAGCCATGATTTGAGCTTCTCTTGCTCTCCAACCGAAAACTCCTCTTTGGAATCCCTACTGTTCTCCCTTCTCCTTTTAAAATCTCCTTTAGGTTTAGATTAATCCCAAAACCCCCAATGTCATTCTATTTATAGCCCAAGAGGTTAAAACCCCAATTTCTGTAACTCGTCACCCGCGTGCGATCGATCGCAGATCACAGTGCGATCGATCGACCCGAAGGTGATCTATCGCACATGGACTCGAGAGCTTCTATCAAATTTCCACTGTATGCGATCGATTGCACACCAACTGCGAACGATCGCAACTTCAACCGAATGTTTTCTCAGTTTATCCTCTAACTGTGATCGATCGCACCCCTTCTGTGATCGATCGCAAATTCATTTTCTTTCATTTTTTTTCACCCGTCACCATTTTGAATGTTTTCACCTTTGTTTTCATCATCTTTACACTAACCCCCTTTATATAGTACACATATCTTGTTACTAACCAGTTCCTTCATTCATTTAAATTCAAACTATATGAAAGGCCCTTTGGCTTGGAAAACACTAGCCACCAATTATGTAACCGAGTTCTGGGGTTCTACATCCTCCCCCCTTACAGAAATTTCGTCCCCGAAATTAGGACGATACAAGAAGATACAAGAGAACCTAAAATACATAAAGCAACGAAGGAAACTAAACAGCTAGATGAGGGTATTTTTCTTTCACTTCGGCCTCACGCTCCCATGTAGCCTCTTCAGTAGAATTGTGCTGCCATCTTACAAAGACCAATGAGATAATCTTGTTGTGCAAGACTTGATCTCGTATATCCAATACCTGAACTGGTTGCTCCACTAAGGTGAGATCCTCTCGAATCTCTAATGGATCAGGTTCGATGACATGGGATGGATCCGGGATATATTTCCGTAGCATGGAAATGTGAAATACATTGTGGACGGCCGCCATTTAGGTGGGTAGGGCAACCCGGTAAGCAACCTTACCAACTCTAGTGAAGATCTCGAACGGACCCACATATCTAGGGCTGAGCTTGCCCCTCTTACCGAACCTCATGATTCCTCGGCTTGGAGAAACCTTCACAAAGACTTGATCCCTCACCTGGAATTCCAAGTCCCTGCGGTGAGTGTCCGCATAAAAATTTTGCCGGTCCTTAGCAAACTTTAACCTTTCCCTGATGATCTTGACCCTGTCTACGATCTGCTCAATCAACTAGGAGCCTAACACTTTTCTTTCCCCGACTTCATCCCAATATAAAGGAGACCTGCAACTCCTCTCATATACTGCTTCAAAAGACATCATCTGGATGCTCACCTGATAACTGTTGTTATAGGCGAACTCAACCAACGGCAAGTGATCCTCTCAGTTGCCCTTGAAGTCTAGTATGCAAGCTCAGAGCATGTCCTTTATCATGATGGCGTTAGTGTAGCACCCCGGACTTTTTCATCTTTAATGAATGGCACTCTCGTAGCTAATTGGCCATTTCGTAGTGTAATTAATAAATAAGGGAGAAATCGGAAATTCTGAAACGTCAAAAATATACGTTTTCGAGAGACGAATCCAACGCAAGTTGAATCGTCGAAATCGGACGAGCGAATCAAAAGATATGGCCAAAACAGTCGGGACCAGCAGAACACCGATCGCTCGGTCCATGGAGCGATCGATCGGTTCAAAACCGATCGATCGGTAGCTATCGCACGGTCAGAAATTTTGTATGGGGAAATTTTCCAGAGAGTGAGTTTTTGACCGGTCGATCGGTCAATAACACCGATCGATCGGTAGGCAACCGATCGATCGGTCATAACCACCGATCGCTCGGTCTTCGTGTTTTTCAGAATTTTCATTAAGGGCTTTTTCGTCTTTTGGGGGTTAAACCCTTTCTCCTTAAGGCTTGCCCGAGCCTTAGGGCATCATTCACTATACTTAGAGAGATTTGGGAGATAAGAGAGAAGAGAAAAGGGTTTCCTAAACCTAGGTTGCTTTTGGAGAAGAAATCAAAGGGGTGAAGACCTTAGATCGTCCCCAAGCACGTTTTCTTCAAGATTTCAACTCAAGCTCGGGTGGGGTGCATTCTCAAAGCTAGGGCAGCCCTCACTCACGTTTTTGAAAGGGATTTCTTCCCCAACTCAAGCTTCTTTCAAGCAAAGGCTTCATCTTTCAAGTTGGAGCTTCAATCAAGGTCCTTACCAAGGATTCAAGCCTTGATTCAAGGTTAGTACACTCTACTAACTTTCTTTAGCAATAGTCTAGATTTTCTATTGTGAAATGTGACTCTTGGTAGTATGTTTTCTTCCTTATAAAATGTATCATCTCCACTAAATATAAACAAGATAAGAAAAAGGTATGGATGTGTGGATGGGATGTCGATTGAGGCGATTGGATGCCGTATGGATGTTGTGTGATGTGTGAAATGGAAAATGGAAGATGGGCACTTTACAAATAACGAATGTACCTTGATGTCTTGATGAAAAATACGCACTAAATAAGGGAAATGGAAGGACTAAGAAATATGGCCCACCGTGTGTTTGATAAAATGACTAAACAAGGGATAAATGGACTTAATGAAGAGAATGGAAATAGAAATTGTGTAAATTTTCTTAGGAATGATAAATTGCTCAAATGTGCTATATGTTGCCTAAATTTTCATACCACTATGTTAGGGATTGAAATGCCATATTCATGTGATCCGCCCATCCAAGTATGTCATCATGATTTCCACTATTGACAAGCACACAAGCACGCATGCATGCATGAATTGGGTTTTCCAAGAGTAATTGTGCATAATAAAGCAAACAAGAAAATGAAACATGACAAGGAGGTTGGTAGCCCAGGTGAAGGGTACTACTAGCCTCTGGCTCACAAGTGAAATGGAACAAGAACATGACAAGGAGGTTGGTAGCCCAAGGAAGGGTGCTAGCCTCTGGCTCACAAGAGAAATGGAACAAGAACATGACAAGGAGTTTGGTAGCCCAAGGAAGGGTGCTAGCCTCTGGCTCACAAGAGAAATGGAACAAGAACATGACAAGGAGGTTGGTAGCCTAAGGAAGGGTGCTAGCCTCTGGCTCACAAGTATACAAGTCAAGAACAAATCAAGACATGAAATACAAGACAAGACACGACACACATACATGATTTGACCGAGACATGAAAAAGATTTCTGAGACATGAGTTTTACCGAGGTTTTTGCATTCATACACGCATGTCAAGATATGGCTATGTATCTTATGTTTTCACTATTGCTTTAAATTAATATCTTGTATTGCTCGCTGTTGTTATGCTTTCGCTATTGTTATGGTTAGCTAGTAGTTTGTACTCGCTGAGTATTCCATGCTCAGCCGTACTTTTATGTCGGCAGGTACTGTGGATGTCCTCGACCCCGAGCCTTGGGTCGAGGAGGAGTATGTAGAGGAGAGGGAGCCACCTATCCCATGGCAGTCTCAGGAGGATGGGGACTTGGATGTGTGGCCATACCTCGACTACTGTTGAGAGGAGAGGGTTAGAGAGTTCCTTTTTGTATTTTGATAGGTGGGCATGTCCACCTTTACTTTGATTGTATTTAGTATATGTTAACTTGGAATACTATATGGAGTTATAGAAGAAAAGAAAAAGTTGGCTTATGCTTCCGCACTTATGTTTAGTTTTCACGCTCTGATTATCATTGTATTATATTATGTTTA
This sequence comes from Tetracentron sinense, assembly GCA_015143295.1. Lineage (NCBI taxonomy): Eukaryota > Viridiplantae > Streptophyta > Magnoliopsida > Trochodendrales > Trochodendraceae > Tetracentron > Tetracentron sinense. The sequence continues at coordinate 41,794,502 of CM026551.1, read as the reverse complement.
GCCTCTTGCATTACAGGATGGTTTGACAGGTACACGTAGTCACCTCTAAAGTATCCCTTAACTCCTAGGGGGTATTTTGGGGCGCGACAGTTAGTCATTATGATGAATTTTCGAGAGAACTCGACTAATGATTTAGGGTACGATTTAATTGAAGGTATATCATCATTCACTCACACTCACTCACATAAAATAATTATGCACAAGCATGATAATAAGCAAGAGTACGAGAAAGTATACAAGCACGTAAGTAAATAAGCATGTATTGCATTTTGAGTTTTGCACTGCCCAAGTACCATAATAGTGCTAAGCAGCGCGCACCAGATAAATGTGTCAAGCTGAGCATACTGGATAATGTACCAAGCCGAGCGCACCGGATAATTATGAAGGGGGATCCGGATAAAAATTTATGCAGAAACTGGATCCCCTAGATCTTAACACCATAAAAAGGATCAAAATTATCTAAGAGTTTTAGTCATATCACATCGGTGAATTTTTTCACCGGTGAAGCTTAATCAACTCGAACCGTCAGAACTCTTTATAGAGATTTCTCCGAAAAAATACTAGAAGCTCGATCCTTATTCTTCGCTATCCCTATGAAGCTTTAGAATCTCCTTTGGAATTATAGAAGCAAGAGGAAGAAGATGGATCAATGGTGTAGACCTTCTATCACCAATAATACTAAGGTTCAAAACCCTAGATTTGCAAAACCCAACTAGGACCATCAATATAGCTCACGAAAATCCCTTAGGGTCTCCCCTAGGGCTCACAGTTTGGAGAGAGAGAGGAGAGGAGAGAAAAAATTCTGGAGAATTCTACTTAATGGTCTAGGGTGTTGGGGTATTTATAGACTAGGATCTTATCCTAATCCTACTCCAACTTGATCTTATCTAGTAGGATTTATTAATTAACAATAACTCTTATTATTAATTAAATAAACTCCTACTTAATCTATAACTACTTCAGTTATAGTAATCCTATTAATTAAAGAGTCTCTATTATAAGAGGATTCTTTGATTAAAAGGGATAAGTCAACATCCTACACCAAAGTAGGAAACCTAGTCAAACTAGGATTCCACAAGGGGGGCGTGAGCTTCTATGGGGCGTGGGATTTGAGGAGTTAAAACTCCTTATTGTAATCTAATTACAATAACATCTTAATCCTAACTGCAATCCAACACTTGGATTTTAATTCCATAATAAAAGGAATTAAATTTCAATAATTATTCAATTAAACAAATCCTAATCCAATTAGGATTCCTTAAGTGGGCACCCCACCCTAGGGTTTAAACCCATGGGCTTTGGCCCATATTAAAGGTCCATTTTAATGGGTTTATGGATATGGGTCAAACCCATTTCCCCTTTAATTATGTTAATCAAATAATTACTAAAATAATCCCTTAGTTTAAATTAACAATTAATTTAAACAATAGATTAACTATTAATCTATTCAATTAAATGATTAACTTTTAATCACTTAAAATAATTAATTAACTTTTAATCAATTATTGAGCTTGTATTTCTTATGTGAGCGCCTCCACAGATTGCTCTGGGACATTCTTACCCTGGCTTATCCAATGTTATCTCATTGACCCTAAATGGGAATTACATTGGAATTACAAGTGACGTGAGATATCCATGTTGCAATTGAATCCCAGTGTATGAACATTAACCATTATGGATCCCGCCACATGAACCTTTAAATTCAATATATCCTTCCAAATACATTACCCTAATGGGCCTTCGAAATTGGCATACTATCTAACTCATAACCCATTGCAAATCATCCGGGTTTCCAAGACTTATGATTAAGTCATGAGAAACAATTTCTCATAAAAAACATTTTGAAAAAATCATTTTATAAGTATAATACCTTTTAATAAAAGTATATTTCAAAACTTATTTTGTTTTCAAAATCACCTGCGCAAGATTTGAACTTAATCAACTGTCTTACCCGGAACTTGGATAATCTCTCAAATTAATGAGCATGGATTTCTTGTTTGAAATTAATCATGACTCGAACAACTTTCTGACTATCCAACTATCACTGTATTGTATTCCCTAAGTTAGAAAATATGTTGGTGGAATTAAAACAGTTAGATCACTGCCTAGTCATAGATGAACTCATCAGATCTAAGTATCATCGAAACCGTTTAATGTGAATGAGAAACCAACTATCTGATAGTATGTTTATGCAAGAGGTCTCTCATTGAATGCAATCAGTCAGTGTACATTTAAGCACCCATATGCTGATGTGTAGTCTCCACTATAATAGTTCGAGATAGAACTACATCTCAACTATTGAGAACATCTTAGCATTCTGGCAGCCATATAAGTGAAGTGCCCAGCTTCACCCACAGCTGTGACTATATAAGGTATAAGGAACCGGAAAGTTATATCTACCTGTGATAATCTAATCACATAACTTTCCTACAATATATCTTATGGACCTTTATTGATATCTCATATCATATAGATCATCTCATGATCATGGTCAATTACCCATAATGAATACACAATAGATTAAGAAGAAGCATTTATTAATCAAATTAATATGGTTCTAACAATCTAAATGACTTTTTAGGACATCATGTCCAACAATTTATTGATCAACAAGTGGTAGAGTACCATAATAGTGCTAAGCCACACGCATCGGATAATTTGCCAAGTCGAGCGTCCCGGATAATGTACCAAGCCAAGCGCATTGAAAAATTGTTGATTAACAAGTGGTATCTCGGTAAGAAGATATATGTTAGTCTTTACCCATATATAGGGTAGAGTTATTTTAAGTTATTGCACAGTGCATGTTGTTTGATTTATTCACGAATAAGAAAGGCAAGTCAAAAAAGTAAGACAAGTCGAGAAAAGTAAGACAAGAAAGAAAAGTCAAGTAATAAGACAAGCAAGATAAGTACAAGTGAACATATGAAAGAATTGAAAAGAAAAGATGTTTCCGCACTCTAATTTATGTATATGAATTATAATTGAACTGTTACTTGTATGCATGTTATCGTTATGATATTATTTACTATGGATTATTCTAGACGCGGAGTAACTTGTTACTTAGCTGATAACTTTTGTTGTCGGCAGGTTCGAGATTTGATAATTGTGCCCAGGAGCCTTAAGTTGAAGAGAAGTACGTAAGGAAGATCTTGCAGGTGATTATCCCAAAGAGGAACAAGATTTCGATGGATGGTTTTACTATTATTTTAGTTTATTAGAAATTGTTTAAATTACAGAGAGATTGTAATTGGTTTATTATGTTTTAGTTTTAATTTGGAATATTTAGATTTGATATGGTTAATTAAAGAGTTGAGAATCACGAGGATGATTTAGATTATGTATGTTTAGTTTAATTACAGATTTTAATTGATGTTCAGTTGAGGTATTAAATATTATTCCATTGAAGAAATTTTTAAGTTCCGATTTTGGTATGCCTTTAAAGCTCATTAAATGGATTAAGTCAAGTAAGTCACATGCCAAAGTTCTCAATTCTCCTAGGGGGATTTTAGGGCGCGACAATGGTGGAATGGAACACAGTAGCTATTTCACTTGCTTAACTAATGCCCAGACTATGATGGAACGGAACACATTAGCATCTTATACTTGTTTAACTAATGCCCGAACTATAATAGAACTAAACACATTAGCTATATATATTATCTTTACTTGACTAGTGCTCGGACTATAGTGGAATGGAACACACTAGCTATTTCATATACTTAACTAGTGTTCGAACTATGATTGAACGACACACATTAGCCTTGCTACACATTAAATATCACACATGAGCACGTACTTTAAACTAAATGTCCTTTTTCACAAAACCATACTTTTAGAAAACCTCTTTTTGAACACATACTTTGGATACCCCTCTTTGAACACATGCTTTGCTTTGAGCGGGATTGTACATCGACGTAAATCATACATTAAACGGAAACCCATACTTTAAAGCAAAACTCTTTTCTTCAACACTTGTATTCAATGAAAACCCGATCATATAAGTATGAGTGATCATGTATATCATTGGTGTGCAATAGGGAACACGAGGAAATCCTAAAACGTGCTTAGCCTATACATACTTTACAATAACAAGGCCTTATACCATTGGATTCATTGAAAAACATTTATAAATCCTAATATCTAACAATAGTTCACAACAAGGATAGGTAGTAGTTTGTATCTACTTCATTTTCATTAATTTATCATGCATATTCATCTTACTTTCCCTAATGAATTTCAATAAAACTAGTTGGGGAAACTATCCGTTTATTTTCATCAAAACATAGGTTTAACAACTTAGAAATCTTGAATGATTCACAACATGAAAAGTTAGTAGAATGTTCTACCTTATTTGAGATCAAATCTCCGAAGTGTAGTACTTGAGAAAAGAGAAGGTTGAATCCCCACGTTCCAGTGCTTGCGAAACACCTTGGAAGAGAGGTCCAAGCTTGAGGAGTGGAATCCAAGCTCCAATATTGCTTAGCCAAGAAAACCCTATCTTCTCCCGTTTCTCCCTCTCTAACTCTCTCAATTTTGTGCCTTGAGGGTTTATGAAACCCTCATCCACGAAATTGAGGATTTATAGACAAATGGGTAGTCACAAGACCATCCTACCCTTAATGAAATGGTGCAACAAACCAAAATGGGCAAAATTGTGGGAGCCCTGTCGACCGGCTAGGAGGGGCGGTCGACTAGCCAGGCCAAACACCCTACTATTGAGCCTTTTTGGCATTTTTGGTGACAGTCAGTCGACCCGCTAGGAGGGGCGGTCGACCGACCTTGCACACAAACTCACTGTTAGCCAATTTTTGGGCCTTTTCGAGACAGTCGGTCAACGGGGCCCCCTTCACCAGAAATTGATGATTTCTCTTGTTTTTCCTATTTTTCGCACTTAGAGTGTTTCCACTCTTCCCTTAACCCACTTAGAGTGTCTTCACTCTTTTACCTTGACTTAACATTCCTCCAACACATGTGCTTTGGTTGTAACTCTTTCATTCAACCGTCCCACACCAAATACATAGAAGGCCCTTTTGGCCAAAATTCACTATTCACTGACTATGAACCTGAGTTCTAGGATTCTACAAATGACTTGAGTTGAATATTCTTTTTGATGACTTGGACTTGATTGAATGACTTGCTCAAATCAATCCATTTGATTTTATTTGAATGATTTTCATTCTTTTATACCTTAAAAGATGTGTTAATGTTCTCATGATCTGTATTTATCAAACACTTAGAAGAATCATTAGTATTACAATTGTCATTCCATTATTGTGTTATTATCAAAATTACTAAGGGTACCCAAAGTTGTAACCTTGAGGCTAACAGTAAGTTGATATGCCCACCGAATTACTAACCTACTAAGTTAACCCTAGATAAATGATGATTGTACCAAAAAAAAAAAACACGTACAGTGAAAAATATGCATATGATTGCTAACATTTTGATTCTTTATCGTGTAAAGAGTACAAAGTGTTTGACTGCTGACCCATTGAAAATTCATACATGTAAGTATAATAGTTTCAATAATTTTACATCCTTTCAAAATTGTACTACACTGTGAATATGTGAACAATTTTTTTCTTGTGTGTGGGACTATGGTGAGAACTAAATAGTAGTGAAGATCCAACACTCTGGTGTTTTTGTGAACCAAAAAAAAGAAAGATCCAACACTGTAAAATATTGCGATTTTTATTTTGAGTCAACAATGTAGTTTCACAGTATATGAGAAATTTAAGTACTTTTGAAGCAATACAAACAAAAAAGAGAAACAAGTTCTCACCGAATATGTTAGGAGATTTAGATTTGATATAGATAAAGATGAATATCAAGATGGAAAAGTTATAAATGACGATATGCATGATATACACAGAATTAATCTTGATAATCCTGATGAACTTCTCGAAGACGTTGATGATGAATGAGAAGAAAATGAGACTAGAGAAAGCATTGCATATGATATTAGTGATATGTCATTGCTCAAATCTTCACAAACTTTTGATGTCATTGAGTTTTGAATTTTATAATTTCTTAAAAATTTAAAATACTTTGGAATGAAAAATCATTTTATCTTATTGAAATAAATGTCAATTACTTATATACTTTACTATTTCACTTTTTTTTTGGTAATCATTTATCTTGGTTAATTAGTAGTGTAGGTTAGGATAAATGTGAGATTTTCAGCCGCCACACTGACATACTTGAACTTAAGTCCTCCTCCAAGGGGGCAGGACATCTTACTATTGGAGGAAACAGTCAAAGAATTTTTTTTTAAAAATTTCAGCTATAACAGGAAAAAAAACAACAAAGCTACAGTAATTATTTGTTTAGTTATCATAATGGAGTTATTTAATTATTATTGAATTAGTTTAACTATTATGAGACATTATTTTAAGGTAAAATCATATATACTATTGGAGCAAACACTCACATTTTTAATTTCAACTATAATAGAAATAAACGACAAAGTTAAGTAATTATTAGTTTAGTTATCTTAATTGAGTTGAATTAGTCGTTTTATTATTATTGAATTAGTTCAATTATTATAACAAATTATTTTAAAGTAAAATCATATTAACCTGTGTCTGAAGTTTCCTTTTTTTGGTACTACATTTTTGGCCCCAATCTCTTGAGAGAGACAACTGGTTTTGGTAAAAAAATATTTAATTAATAAAACGTACCAAGAGATTATCCAATTTATCAAGGAATTTCGCGCGAGTATTTGTATTAAACACAATATTTAGTATTTCTAGAGAGATTCCTTAATTACGATTAGATAACCTACACAGTATCAAACACTTTTACTAACCCAGGTCACCAAATGTCTAAGATCATGACCGTCCACTAATATGCCACGTGTACAGATCAAATAAAGTATATTCTTCAAAACGCGTGAAGGCCATTTTGCCGCCTTTATGCCGAAAATGACGTGGCAGAGCTTCCAATCGTGGTTTCACGTTTACGAGGGAACCAGCCGGCATGGGCGGTATACAACCGCCACGTGTCGGTCTAAACTCATATGTCGTACATTGTTGGTCGTTACTTATCGTTATCGATACACCTGTTAGCGGGAAGCTTAAGTCGACGGCAACTCCTCTTGTCGACGTCATGATAACCTGCACGACATTTAGTGGAGACTAGGATTCTTCCGTTGACTACAATGCCCTTTCCAAAGTCAAGTGCTTTTTTAATAAAGGGAGGGTAACTTTGGTAATTTGAGTATTATTTTTTTAATCGGGGGTTTGAAGGCTACTGCTCTGGGTGGGAAAGGTGGAGAGAAAGCGCTTCGTTGATATTTGCAGAGCAGAGTAGGCCGCATTGGGAGTTGAAGAATTAGGGTTTTTCTGTTGCGATCTCTGGATCCAGGTAGGGTTTTACTGGCAGTTTGATTTACTGTTTATTTTGTGTTTTTGTGGAATTTTTTGGGGTTGAATTTGGTTCAGAAATGAGTGTTTTTCATGGAAATAAGGGTTTAACTATAGTTACTGGAATTCTGTTACTGAGGTACAATTGGTATGGATAATTTAGTATTTTTGGAGAAAATTAGGGTATTTATTTGGCCAATGGATTTAGATTGAATTTATTTTTTTTGCTATTTATTGGAGCCGAATTTGGCCGGAAAATGAGGATTTGTGGTGGCTAGTATATTTTCTTCCCGTTCCTGTATTTATGTTGGATTTTAGTTTTGAAATTTGGGAAGACAGTGTTCTAGGTAATTTCAGGCCCCCAGATGATATTTTTGAATCATTTATTGCTTGGTGCGAGAATTAGGTATTTCTGGGTTGAATTTTTGGTTAATAAAGAGGATTTTGGTATCTCATAATGTTAACTTTTCATCTGTCCTTGTTGTATTTTCTGGATTCTATGATCTCTTCAGAATAGGTTCAAATTTGTTTCAACGTAGATGATTCTGGGGTGGGGAGATATGGGACTTTTTGATTTATTGCCACACTTCTTTCTTTTGGAATTGTCCTTCAGTTCACAGTGGTTTAAGTGCTGACAATAATTTATTAATAGGTTTGAGGTTGGTAGGATTGATTTTGTTGCAGAAATTCAGAGAAGTCAGGTCTTTGATTTTGTTTAAGGTTAATCAGATTTTGTATAGTAGTTGTAGTATTACGAATTTTTCATTTTTCAAAATTTTTATTTACTTGTGTCTATTCCTTTAGTTATTTATTCTCTGAGGAATAGTGTTGTTGTTGGTATCTGATGCAGAGTCGTGGATTAAGTGATAACTGTTTAATGATGTTATTGTGATTTAAGAATGGTATTGTGATCGATAATGGATTCTGCGAGGAGCTGGTTTCGTAAATTCCAACCAAGAGCAGATAAGTTGAGAGCTGGGGCAACGAAAAGTAAGGGAACGGAAAATGTGAAGGATGCGCAGAAGCCTCCAATCGATGAGGCACCTTCGAATGTCACCAAACAAAAGGTTGCTGCCGCGAAACAGTATATTGAGAATCATTACAAGGCTCAGATGAAGTGCTTGCAAGATAGAAAGGAAAGGTACATGCGCCAATTCTTTTATCTTCCGAGATCTATTTGCCGAAATTGGTTGGTTAGTGTAAATGTTATTTTCCATTGTGGTTTATGTCATTTTTTTTTCAGACTTCATTCCATGCTTTTGGATGAATCTTTGTTTGTGATCTTGGTTGTCTCTTAAGGAAGGACTCGTCTATGGAATTTGTATCTAGTTAAACTTTCTTGTTAATGACTTTTATTCTTAGTTACCAAGAAACCTAGTTTTCCCCTTCATACCAAACTACGGGACCAGTTGTGGAGGACTATTTCAATATAAGAAAGGAAGTCGTTTTGTTGTAAAAAGTAACTTATTTTTTCTAATCGCGAAACTCGTTCATTTATTAAAAGATACTCAGTTTATATTATGACAAGAAGCTCAATTTTTAAAATAAACTTGCTTTATGATTATAGAATTAAATCCTTATTGTATGGCCATAGTTATCAAGACAAACAGGCGACTTGAGGAGACAGACCCCATATGGTATGGCTATAGAATTAGAGCTTTATTATAGGGTTATAAAATTAAGCCCCCCTCTCGTTCTACTTAGATAAAATAAGAAAGAGGTGGGATCAAGGGAGACATAGACAGCTTGAGATTTTGAGAGAGAGAGAGATAGAGAGAGAGAGAGGATATCCTTATCTCCACCTTTTTGTTCGAAGATGCCGTATCTATTTCATGTCCATTTTACCACTATCAACTGATATATTTCTTATTTTTGTTGTTCTAACATCCTACCCATTTACCTCTCCCCTCCCCCCTTCCAAAAAAAAAAAAACCCCGGCAATTTCACACTCATGTCAAATCAATATCGTACAAATTCCATACCTATGTCAATCCAATATGGTGCCAATATAAAATCTAACCAGAACTTGTTTTTGGGTTGAAAATTATTGGATTTATCATCATCGACAAATTGGAACTTTTTCGCTGCATGGTACCCAAGGTTTTTATTTTTTAAACGGTTATGGTCAGTCTCTACTGACACCGTTACATAAGACGCCATTGCTACATAAAGGCCGTTATGGATGGAACTCTCTGATTTGTTTTCTTTTCTTTTAATTGTGATATACTTACTTCTTTATGCATTGTCAAACGTGTTGGTCATAGCAACACTGTCCTACAGCTGTTGTAAATGCTGCAATTACAGCTGTTGTAACTACATAAAGGAGTGGGATACTGTGACAGCTGTTTTAGACCAGTACTATAGCCAGCCTAGTCAGGACAAAAATGATGACTTCGAACCTCCGCGTAACTCCTTTTGGTGGTGATTGTAGTTTTTTTGGTGGGTTGTATTATGTATGTTTGTATTATTATGAATCTTCCAAATTATGAATTTATGATTTATTGAGAAATGAATGAAACATTAATCAATCATACATTATCGTCACTCGTCAGCGCACATCTTTGCTCGCTTCTCATTGCATCTCTTATGTACATTGTTGTTTTTTAAAATGTTTTTGTTCTAAAATGTGTATTAACATCTATTTTAACATTTCCTGAAGTTTCACTGCAAAATTCTGTGTTTTGCCCCATCTTTTTGCAAATTTTCTAAAAATTACCGATAAACGACTTTCTTCCAATATATCTTTTTTCGGCAACTCGACATGTTGAGCGATATTGACATTTAAAACCTTGGTGACAAGATTTAGGGTTGGTGTGGTGTCCGAAGTTGAGGAGGGATCTCAACGACTGGGAAGTTGAAGAACTAAGTCGTATTATTATGCGTCTTGGATCCGCCTATTTGAGGCCTCAAAACAGGGATGTCAGAATTTGGTACAGGGGTAACAATGGTCGATTTTCAATTAGATCACTGGTATAGTGATGTAGGGACTTAACCAATACTGTAACGACCCAGAATTTTAATATAATAAAATTATGCGTTTATGGATCCTTAATGGAGGTTAATTAGTTAATTATTTGTTAAATTGATAAAAAGTGGGTTTTGTTCGGGATCTGATTGTACTGGTAAAACTTCAGTGTTTTTCCTCGAAAATCTCACACAATGCGCAGGTCGACTATCTGGACGATCACCTATCATTTTAGTTCTGTCACGTATCGATTTGTGAGACCGCGGGAGTCTTATATGTAAGAAAATCGAGAAAACCAGGAAATTCCAGATTTTTCCGAAATTTAGTGGGACTCTATAATTGTTGGGGATTCTAATAGAAATCCGTGCGGCTGGTACCACAGCGTGCCGGTCGGTTGTGAGGATGACCGTCTGTCTTTTCAGCAGTTAATTATCTCATATGAAGAAACGACAACGTATTTTGTACCCGAAATCAGAAAATTAGTGGATTTTGCAGTTTTCTTCCAGACTTTTTACCGTCAAAACTTAGTATTTTTCCTCGAAATTTCTACAGCAGGTGTCGAACTATCCTAAGTTCGGTCACCTGAAGTTTCGTTACTATCGGGTGTCATATAGTAGGGTTCGGAGGACATATGCATGAAAAAGTTGAAAAATCCAATCAAACCGGTCAAACGGTCAAAATAGTTGACTTGGTCAACTAACCACTTTCCACACCAAAGGGGTCGTGTGCTTTTGCACATGATTTAAGCCTTGGGCTATATATATATAAAGGACCAAGCCCTTATTCATTTACACAGACAGAATTTTGGGAAGGAGAGAGAGTTCTCCAGAACTCTAAAGAGAGAATTCTAGATAGAGAAAGTCTAGAGAGAGGAGAGAGAAAGAAGAGAAGAAAAGGGAGGACATCTTGGGATAATTCGACGTCCCCGACGTGTTGGCAGCATCCGATTTCGTCCTTGATACCTCAATTTACGTGTAGAGAGAGAAAAAGGTAGAGAGAGAAAGTGAAAGTTAGAGAGAGGAGCTTTACCTTGGGGTTGATCGCCCTCCCGGATGCATTGGCGGTGCCCCTTTTTGCACTAGCTGCCTCAAAAAGCATGAACCAGGTAAAATCCCTTTCTTTTCTTCTCTTTTTCCTCTTATTTTCCTATATTCTTTTATGTGGAGTATATGCATGTCTTTTTGCGTGAATGAAAAAGGGTCGGGGACCCCTAGGTGATGTGTGGAAGGTTTGGATGTGTATGAAAAATGAGTAGGGGTGTAGCCCTCGGTCTCTGGTATCAAAACCCCAGATTTAGGCTCATTGTGTGAATGACGTTGATAGAAAATGGGTTGGAGACCCCTATGTGATGTTGTGATTTTATGTGGACCTTCGGGGAGTCCAGATCGGGTCTCGGGTAAATTGTATCGGCACTCTAGGGTGACGAAGAGTTGTTTTGCAAGTCACATCAGGCTAAGGACACATCCATTAATCTGGAACGTTCCCTAACGGGACAGTGTGTTACCGGATTTGATTCACGGGCGCGAGGCCCAAGTATTTCAGTTAATCAAGTGAGGCTTGGGTTAACTAGGGTTAACCTATGGTTAGAAAACCTAACCAGGGTTAAGTATAGTCCGTGGTTCCTCTTTGACTGGGTTAGGAGAGATGGTGTCCAGTAAGGTCCGGGGTTCCTCTGTGATTGATAGTCCGGAGATGTCAGTTTGTTTGTCTAGGTCGTCCGTGATGCCTCTTGGACTAGGTCAAGAGTGGCGGTGTCCTGCATGGCCCGTGGTCCTTCGTGACTGATAGTTAGGAGATGTCAGAGTCCTAGGGAGTTTAAAGATGTCGCGGTTCCTCCATAGACTGGTCAGAAGATGACAGTTGGCAGGTTGGTTGGGGTTCCTTTTTGACTGATACTCAGGGCGATGGCGGCGAATACACGGTAGATGTTACTAGTCAATTGAATGGAAAAGTATGTCCTTATTGGGTGAATGCCCATATTGTGTGTGTAAGTTTCGGATACGAAGTTGTCTGAGTCAGTATACTCAGGGTTGGTGTACTCAGGGTTCGGTTTGGAATCGTCGGATTCCAGGTGAGTTGGGTGGTATACCTATGATTTGGTTGTATTCGGGTGATAGCCGGAACAGGGTGTGTGAGTGTAAATGGCTCTATGTATAGTTATGATTCAGAGACTTTAAGCTAAACATTTGTGGGCTGTGGCCAGTTAGTAGAGTTTCAGGACTCGAAATGAAACATGATTGATGATTGAAATGATAACTTGGTAATATGAATACATTCATAACTGAACCCCATAATTGGAAAGTAATGTGAGGTTAGGAACCTCGGTTAGGGTGACGTAACCCTAAGTGACCCTGGGTCATAGTTTATTATATACTGTTCTAGTTTACTGTAACGTGTAAATTGAATTGTTTATTATATCATTATTGATGCGTGTTATTATGTGGAAAATAGTTTAGAAAGACTGTGGTTTTATTGGGCTTCATAGCTCACTGACTTTTTATGTCAGCAGATCTCGGAGCCGCTGACCAGTAAGTGAAAAGTCCAACTGGACATTTTGGAAGATTGTATAAACTGTACTCGGCGTGATAGAGGCGCTTACTTTTGTAAAACAGACTTGATGTAAATAATACAGGTATATGGTTTGTATGATAACTATTGTGATGACAGGTATAGTATGCCTTTTGGGAGCATCTGTGAATGTTTAAATTTTCTCGTGAATTTCGTGGGTAAAGTCTTCCGCTTGCGTGATTTGACGAACTGGCGCGCGTTCTCGGAACTTGATTCCCTAAGCGCGGGTTCGGGGCGTCACAAATACTCCACAAAAAACATGACTAATGAGAGCATGAGATTAAATCTCTTTATCTTATAGCTCAGGCAACCCGGTATAGACCTCCAAGCGGGCCCTACCCCATGGGCCACCCCACCCTAGTGTGGAGATGCTCTTGCATCATCCACCCACACCGGTGAGGAGACTTGAACCCGAGACCTGCTCTGAGACCATTTGGTGGTATAGGACAACATCGAGGTAATGCTGTCTATAATCTGTTTTGGTGGGTTAAATGAAAGTACAACAACATAGAATTAAGAAGAAGAAGAAAACAAGATAAAATGTTCTAGGAATCATGCCTAGAATCTCTTAGGCATCACACCTAAGGTTAGAGTTGTCTCACACAAGCCTTAGAGCTTCAAACAAAATTCTGTAAATTGATCATCCTCCTTTCAAAACATGCCAATACACCTTATATAGACTAAGTAGACTTGAGGAGCAAGTAAACTTAGGGAGCAAGTAACTAATAAGACAAACTTACTTGAAACCCAAGTAAGCTTAGACTAGACCCATGAGGCCTAATAAATTTCGCCCAACTAAAAGAAAAGGCCACAAAACTCAACAAAATCTATGGGCTACTGCTAAAACTCATGCCCATAAAATATGAAATTCCCAAAATACCCTTGACTCCATAAAACTTAACAAAACCTAAATGAAATTTAGCAAGCAACATACAACCTTAAATAAAAGACAATATATGACTCAACCCCAATTAAACTCATTTATGCAAGGTCTTGAGTGGGCCCGACATCATCCGATATATGCCAGATTAAGGCTTGGGCCTCAGAACCTTCCTTTCCACGCCTTTTATATACCTTGAAAGGATGCTACCACTGATCTCTATCATATAGTCTCTAAGGTCAACCCCTTATGCACCTTTCCATCATAGAATTGTGTGGAATCCAAGAATTCCCTCTAAGGTATCTTTTTTTCTATGGAATGCAACTTTGAATAAAATTCTTACTTGTGATCACTTAAAATCTAGAGGATGGAGGTTGGTTAGTCGTTTTTTTTTGTGCCTTCACGCAGAAGAAACGATGGATCACTTGCTTTTGCATTGTCTTATGGTGGGTGTGATTTGCGGGTATTTTCTATCCCGAGTAGGGGTGGATTGGGTCTTCCCTTCATCCTTTCACAACTTCTTATCTTGCTGGATCTGGGTTAGTGAGGATAGTGCACAGAAGGCAATTTGGGCTGTCCTTCTAGGGGCCATCTCATGGGGTATTTGGAAAGAACGAAATAAGAGAGTTTTCGAGAACTCTCCTTCCATAAATTGCATTTGCTCTCATACATGTTTATTGGTCTTAAAATGGGCAAGCATAGGAGGAAGCAGATCTGAGAGCCATCTTGGGGTGATAGCACACCTCCCTCAACAAAAAGGACCCTTATGCTGTGCTTACTTCATGCTTGTTATGTATACTTTTATCTCACCTTTGGGTTTACAACCTTGTGAACTCTTTCTCTGTAGCTCTCTTTAATTGATTAATATATGTTTTATTGATAAAAAAAAAACATTTGGATTTTTGGAGGAATTTCGACCTTCAAAAATGGAAAGTTTCATGGGAAATTTTGCAAACATCTTGAAAATTTTGTAATTTTTCTCTATCAACTTTGCAAATATTGCCAAATTAGAAGAAGTGTGAAATATTTCTTTGTAACATTTTAAAATTAAACATAAATACTCTTAGCCCTTAAGGATAAAAAAAATGTAAGAATTAAAGACGCATTGGCTCGTTTCTTATTTCATACATGAATATAACATACACAAAGTATATAATACATCCAATACTAATGAAATGAATATAGACTCAAATGGATGTCAACAAGAACTTAAGACTCCATTTCGCAACAAAAGTTTATAAAGTAGCAAATTTATTAGGTAAAATATGAAAAAGTTACATTTTACACAATTTTGAAACATTTTCCTGACAAAATCCTTAAAATTTAACCAGTTTAAGCTCCTTTGGGTTGATTTAGCTACAAGGGAGTGAAATCAACTGAAAAGAACCAAGAAGGATAAAAAAGGAGCAAATGGGGCAAAAATTCGAACTTCTAGATTATAAAAAAATAAAGTTTGCCTAAATATTGCAAAAAATTGGAAAAATATTGAAAAAATTAGAAATAAAGAAAAATTTTATGTAAAAAATACAAAATTATAACTAATCTAAATCAAAACTTTGGGACCTTGCAAGTTATCAAAATTTTGGCCGAAATTACAAAAATTCGTGCAAATTTTAAAACATTACTCACACGTAAGTCGACATTTTCCAATGTTAACCAACATAATATAAGTTTTATATTTCAAAAATCAATTTCTCGCTGAGATAATGCAATATTTGCGAAATTATTTGATAAGTGCGTGATATATTGGCCATTACTATTTTGAAAGATAAATTCATGTGATAGATATATCCCTGGCCTATGATATTGGGATATATCGGCCGATGCAACACATTTTTCGCAGATATTGAAACTTTTCCTAGGAGATCACTAACCCAAAAATTGACACCGTCTTGTAAGCAATATATCCCTGGCCTATGACATTGCGACATGTCGGCCAATGCAATTGATGTTTCACAGATATTTAAACCTTTCCTCAAAGATAACTAACCCAAATATCTTTGGCCTATGTGTAACTATGTCCTCCTTTTTAGGGGGATTTAGGAAGTGAGGGACTATGGTTAATCATTCTAGAAATTTCTTTATTGAGTTAGAACACTAGATTTTGAGCAAACAATGTTAGAGAAGTTTGGCTATAAAGTTAGTGACATGATTTAGGGTAACATATGGTCAATTTTAAATTGCATATAATTAATTTTGGAAGGATTGCTGGGATTAGTTACTTAGGCTGAGTTAGGCCTCTAAGTTTTAGGTTCTTTTAAAATTTTTAGAAATAGATGTAATGCAAGCATTATATAAACATCTTCCAATTAATGATCAAAAAATTATATTAGGCTTTGACTTGTGATAACTTTTGGTGCCTATGCTAAAATCCATACTGAAAGTTTTTCCTTGGTTTCCCTCTAAGAAACCTAGTTTTTGATGGTCATCAAAGCTTTCTATTCCTTGCTTTCTCTTCTACTCTTCTTGTTGCTTACTAGGGAATATTTTGCTCTTGCATCACAAAATTCAGTACAAGATGAACAGTCTCAAGTATATGGAAGAAAAATATTTCCTTAAAAAAATATAGCATATGTTGAAGTTCTTTTTATACATACATTTTAAAAACACTAACCTAAGTTTCATTTTTTGCAAGATATGAGGATCAGAAAAAATACCAATTGCCTCAATAAATAGAAAAGTTCCATTTGAAAGTTTTTGATTCATTAGTCGTTAACTCATTATTATTATAGACGGTATTAACAAAGATAGAGTGACAGAGGTAGAAAAAGTTCTCATAACTACATACACGACTTGGATTATATATCTTATATTTTTAGGGAAAATTACACTTGTCTTGTCACATTGTCCTCAAGATTCTTGTTTTATATTACCTTTCTTGTAGGTTGTTAAATCGTAACCGAATTGTAAAATTATTTTAGGATCGATCCGATTTAAATTGGGATTCAACCCAAAAAAAAGATTCAACATCTTTATTTTTTTAAATTGTTAAAAAAATACAGAAAATACTTAATAAATCAGAAAAAAAAAAAGAATAATACATTATTTTAGGATCGATCCGATTTAAATCGGGATTCAACCCAAAAAAAAGATTCAACATCTTTATTTTTTTAAATTGTTAAAAAAATACAGAAAATACTTAATAAATCAGAAAAAAAAATAGAATAATACATTATCCAAAAGATTTCATTCATATCTATCTATTGATAAAAATAAGTAATGAACATTTAGTTGCATATAGCCATATACTATACAAAACACGAATGAACTCTATAAATCATAACCCCCAATATCATTAAAGATAACTCAACAAACGTAAACTCATATAATCATGTTTTATGAGATCAAGTATCAAAATACTTCTGCAATAAAAAAAACTAATAAAATAAACTATCAAGTGCTCCAAGAGTCCAACTTCAAGAGGCCTATGATTATACTGTTTTGATGTTCAGGCAACATTACTGAGTACTGAATGTTTAAGAAATCTAGTTGTTCCTTCAAAGAGGCCTACAATTATACTGGTTTTACATTCGGGCTTAGTTAGCCTTCCATTTCATTCTCTCTCTCTCTGTGCTGAGGTCTCTCTCTCGCTCTATTGATAATAATAATATTACTTTTAGACTTCTGTATTGTAATTTTATATTATGAGAAAACAGAAAGGGATAAAATAAAATCATGTTAGTCTTTTGAAAGAAGTTGATGTATTCCTTAGGAAATTGAAAGGAAGACTCCGTTTTTCAAGAGACGTATTTCTCTTCATAGTTCTTGTGCTAGGTATCTTTTCTTTTTTACCTTCTTCTATTCTCTGCCTGTTATTTTGTGTTTTGGGCTTATGTTTACGTCAGAAGTGATGTACCATGCAATTGACATGGTTTGTACATTTTTTTTGACATTATCTGTATATGGGAGCAAGAAGCTAATGAAAAATGGGTAGAAATGCGGCATGACCACTGTTTGCCCCTGTGATATGCATGTATATGCATTCGATAAGCAGTTTAATTGATAATTTGCATGGTTTTCATAGTAAAATTCCCCATGTTATTATTTCCACGAGTTTGACCTATCATAGGTTGAGCCTGCAGCTTGATTTGATTGTGCCTTGTGTTTCAGTCGTGGTGTCGCAGACTTTGAATTTTATTACCTACTCCTCACTAATGGAAAGAAGGAAAAAAAAACTTATTGCAGCAATATCAGAAAGCATAATCCTGCTGTATATATTGCCCAACAGTGTAGAACACATGTTATCCATGGGATTTGAGCAATGTTTGGATCCAACCAAGAATCCGTGAAAGTGAAATTGAAGGTTTGAAAAGATGGACAATATATCTTTAATGATCGTTCAATTTGTCATTTTTTATGGTTTTAAATTTTTATTTTTAATTTGTGCATTTTCAATTATATAGATAATTCTTTTGTTGTTCTGTAAAAAATTGTTAGGATTATTTAATTTGATGAGTTTATTTCCTTAAAATACTTTTATTATTGTTATTTTTTAATCAACTCAGACGTGGTAATTTTGTATTGTCAAATAATATGAATATAGTATAACTATCCATTGCGAATTTGCAAATGGACTTGATATCTTGAACATTTTCTGCATTTTAACTTATATTTATTTAATTATCTTGTAGCGCTGTAAAAAAAATTGTAAACTTACCACTTATTTTGAACTTGAAATTCATTTTCTCTCAATTCAGACGTTGGATCTTGGAGAGGAAGCTTGCTGATGCCGAAGTTTCTGAGGAAGAGCAAAATAATCTTCTGAAATATTTAGAGAAAAAGGAGACAGAATATATGCGTCTTCAAAGACATAAGATCGGGGTTGATGATTTTGAACTCCTGACAATAATAGGAAGGGGTGCATTTGGCGAGGTCTGTCATCTTATTATTCTCATTTGTGATTTCATTTATGTTCTTGATCCATAAAATATGTGAATTGGTCTGTATTAGAGGCTCATGATTTGTAAAATTTACTGTTTTATCTTTGCGGTGTACAATACATGAATACACTGTTTGTGTCTCAGACTCTCAGTAGATACTGCTGTTTGGAAATCTTTTCAAATACTTCTTCATACATTTTTTTCCTGTTTCATTATTCTTACAATTGGTACTCTTTAACTTTCATGAATTGGTTATAATCTCTCTCCCCCCCTCTCTTGTGTCCTTGCTTGGTTGTGCTTCTGAATCTTGAGGTTAGGCAACTGCCTTTTTGTTTTTTTTTTCCGTTTATGGGAAAGCTTGGTCAACAAGGAGAGGAACATGTGTGCCAAAGTTAGTTACACCACATTGTTCGTGATTCTTGTTTGCTCGTGAATTCATTGTTTATCTGCAAGCCTTCACGAAGATCATATCCTTTCAGGTGTAAATAAGTTTTCTAGGCCATACTTCAAAGTCCAGCTCCCTTTTACATGTTTACATCTTATTCATTCTGCCCTGGCCAATCAAAATTGTCAGTATATATGAACTTTCTTGTAACTGGACTATTATCTTTTTCTCAGTTGATTCTTTTCCTTCAGGCAGTTTTGGGACTGATGCTTTCATTTTCCTCGTCCTCCATCCAATCATACTCTAATATAGTTGTTAGAGAAACACAATGGAATTTCATAGTTTATAACGTGTTAGTAGTGAATCACATGTCTAGATTAGTGCTGAGGCTAAATAGGCAATCCATTTGCGACTCTTGGTCTTGCTCCTTGACACCTTCCCTGTCACTGTTGATCTCCAAGGTTCCCTCAACTTTAGTTTCACCCTCAGTGATCTTACTCAATTTGCAATGTTAGCCTTACTGGCAGCATAATATTTCTTTATGTTAACACCCTCTTCCACTCCCAAGAGAAAAAAATAATGATCTCCCTCTGTTTCTTTATCATAGGGATAAGTGGTTTCCACTTTCTACTAATAGAAGTTAACTATATTACATACCAAAACTACATATTTGTTATCAGTCTCTTGGTTGGTTTTCCATGTGTCCTTTTTAAGTAATCCTGCAACAACCATATCTTGCAACCACATTAATATTTGAGAAAAATGAGTCAAATTGAGCCTCCAACCAATCTGTGGATATTATCTAGGTGAATCGGCCAAGTGTGTAGAGCAACTTGCTTTTCCTGCAGTGCATTTTGTACTACTGATATTTTATTACTTGAACCTAAAGCCATATTTTGGTCAAAATCTTGGTTGGAGAAAATTGGAACTGTTTGTGAGATTTTATTTTCTTTGATATATTTCTTCCAGAATAAAATTTCAGTACTTACCAAACATACAAATAATATCTCAAATTCTTCTTAAACTCTTCAATTCGTGGGACTCTAATTTGAACATATTTTCTGTAACTATGCAGGTAAGACTCTGCAGAGAAAAAACTACTGATCATGTGTACGCAATGAAAAAACTCAAGAAATCTGAGATGCTTCGTAGAGGCCAGGTATCAATTGGGTGATGGTACTTCTCTTGCTTATTTAAATACAAACAAAAACCCCATACAATGCACGGGGTATTAACATATCATGCACATAGTTGTCAAGGTGACCAGGCGACAAACCCCATGGACGCCTGAGTCGGTAGCCTGAGGCACCCCGAGGCGTCGCCTGATGAATTTTTTGTTGCAGAAATTCCTCCTAATATGAGATCTATGTATGATGTATTTTCTATTATAAGAGGCCCTACATTCATATAAATTACACCATTGTCAAGACGTACTTTGATAGAACCATCGTTAGAGACAGTTCTAAGAATAATAAAGGGAGATTTCAAGTGTTGGAAGAAAATGAAATAAAAATTAAGTTTACAATGACTACTGAAAGAGGGGAGAGAGAGATTGTGAGTGGTAAAAACTAGACAGCCTAACAGGAAAGAGAGAGGGGAGAGGAGGGAGAATAATATAAGACTGAATAAAAACCAAAAAATAGCCCGACAGTCAAATGTGCTGCTGAACAGGGGAGAAAGAAGAGAGGGGGGAGAGAGAGATGTCGTACCGCTTACTCTCATTTATTTCTTTTTATCGATTATACTCAAGATAAGTAATAAAAATAATATTGATAAGTAAAATATATAACTATATAGGGTCTGTACTTGTTTAAATTATAAAAGACTCCTTTAAATATGAGTTTAAGAGAGTTTTTTTTTTTTTGGGGGGGAGGGGGGGCTAGAAGGAATTTGGGGCATTTAAAGGCTCTTAATTTTTTATTGGGCCACCTGAGCTAGTTGTAAGTTAACAACCATGACAAAAAACAAATGGGGACTAAATGGTTCACCCATAAACAGAGGGAGAGAGACCATTTGGTCCACCCATTGAGAGAGAGAACAAGTTAACATGATAGAAACATATTTGACACCGTTCGTCTTTTTTTTTTCTTCTATTTGCAAACTTTTTTGTAAGATAAACATATGCTAACATATTATATTGTAAAAGATATGAGAAATATATAAAATAGTATATTTTTTTGTTACCGAACAATCATATTCAAATAAAATAAATTTTTATATCCTTAAATAGTAATAATATTATGTATATATATTAGATTCTTAACAATGACCGCCTGAGGCGGCCAGTCGCCTGAACCTAACAGAGCGCCTGGTCGCTTAGGCGACCGCCTGAGGCGACGCCTTTAACAACTATGATCATGCACAGAGGAAAAGATGAAGAAAATAATTAATATTCAACAAAATTTAAAGTTATAAGCGATTATTACAAAATCTGTAAAATTTGATGAAAATATATCTATGAATGGATAAATTTTGCAATAAATAATGTGATATATCAGCTGGTGGATTTCTGACCAGGTTGGTTTTTGCCCTGATAAATTGTTAAGTGGGCCCCATCAAATGAAAGGTCCAACTACATTGAATATTGTATGTGTAGTGTGTACCATCACGTTGCATGGTATACCCGGTAGGTACTTTATATCTATGAATTAAAACTCTTCTAATCCATCAAGTAATTTTGTTTTTCAATTTTGTAATAAATAATGTGATATATCAGTTAGTAGGATTTCTGTTTTTTACCCTAATTTTTTTTCTAAGTGAGCCCCATCAAACGAAAGGTCCAACTACATTGAATATTGTCTGTGTAAAGTGTACCATCACATTGCATTAGTCTACCAATTTCTTACTGACAAATTGGTCAGGCCGTAAAAGAAATCAATTCTAAAGTAATACACCCGTATATAGACCACTTAAACTTTTCTATCAAACTATTTGCTTGTCTAAATGTGATGGCGTTCACATGCCAACACTACTATGGTATTTTCCTCTAAACTTGTTGCCAAACTGAAAGAACCCATATTGAAAATTTTCAGTCAAGTACTTACTCCTTTATGATCTCTCTTACTCCTTTATTACATACTCTACTAATAAAGAGAAATACACAACATACGCAAAATGCCCCTGCCACAGTATATGAGAAGTATTCTAAGTATTCTACAGGAGAAAAGGTAGAGCAATCTCTGTAAATGAGATGTCAAACATTTAATAATTTCAATATGGGCCAACCGACCAATCAATATTAGATTGACCTGCCAACAACCTCCCAATCGATTGCACTCAACTTTTTTTTTTTTTGTAAACTGATTTTTGCTGAAATTTTCATAGAAATTCCAAAAAAACACATCTCCATTCTCCAAAATTCCAGGGGAAATCACTAGAATTCCTGATTAATCATGATCAACAACTTGCGTCAAAAAAAAAAAAAAAAATGCTGTCGCTATAGTGTCTGCATGTCTTTGATCCTCACGCTAAATTCCATTTGGTTTTGATTCCAAGTTGGTTTGAAAAGGTAGAGTTATATGGATTAGGGTTTTGGAGAAAGAGAAGAGAAGAAAAGAAAGAGAAATTAGGGAAAGATTGGAGAGAGTTAATGATCTCCCCTTACTCCTTTATTATTTATACTCTACTAACAAAATGAAATACATAAAATACCCAATATACCCCTGGTATAGTGTGTAAGAAGTATTCTACAGAAAAAAAGGATAGAGCAATCTCAGCAAATGAGACATAATTTGGGGATATGTTTATTGCTTCCCGAGAGATGTAGAATAAGCAAAGGTTTTTCAGAGGGGGGTGTTAGATGACAAGGTGAGGAGTGTCCTTGCGAAATCCAGCATACCAATTCATCGTGAGGTAAGAAATCTCCTAAACTCCTAAACTGGGGAATGAATGATGGGATATAAATTAGTAAGGAGAGGAGTATAGGGGAGAGTAGGGGAGACCCCAAACTCAAGTGGGGCATAATTTCTTTTGGTTCCCTATGAGGATCTTGTCTGGGAATATTTAAAGGGCTTGGGGTCTTTGGAAAGGAGAACACTTTAGAGCATTAATCAGGGAGTCAAAAGAATACTTGGTGGCAATCTAATAGTCTAAGCTTGATGTGGTGATTCGAGGATTATCTCGTAGATGTGGGATTGCAATGTCCTAGATTGGGGCTGCATCCCTGCTTTTGGATCAGCATGTGGAATGATTGTAATGTGGGACACCAGGTCCTTGGAAAAGGTGGATCAGTAAGAGGGTGATTATTTGATATCCATCTTGTTTCTGCAGTTAAATGATAACTTATAGCAGGTTTTTCCATCAGAATATGGTCCCAATTCTCGGGTTTTGAGAACGGATCTTTGGTTGGAATTGGAAGTGGTTTCCAACAAAATGGAATTGTCCATAGTGCATGGTAACAGACTTTAATGTTATCAGTTTATCACATTTACGGACGAGAAGCTAGGGGGTGCTAGAAGACGAATCTTGAGTTGTATGAGCATCTTATTGGACTTTATTAATAAGAATGAGCTGGTTGATCCCCTCGGTGCTCTCTTCACGTGGTTAGATAAGAGAAACCCCCTATTTTTAGTAGGATTGGCAGGGCACTTTACTCCCTGCGTTGGGAAGCTAACTTTCCTTACACAATCCAGGAAGCCTTGCAGCATTCTATCTCAGACCACATGCCCACCTTGTTGAGAGCTTTCATCCCATCTTCAAGTTACCCTTCTGTTTCAAGAATATGTGGCTTGAGGTAGAAGGTTGCAAGGAGTTGGTCGGGGTATGGTGGGAAGAGATGCCATTCGAAGGGTACGTGCTGTTTATGCTTTCAGAATAAAGCTTAAAGCCCTAAACGAAAAGTCAAGGAGTGGAATATTGAGTTAGGAAGGTAGGGGAGGAGGAGCTGCAGGCAGAGATTAGTATATTGGACTGTTTGGAAGAGGTGAACCAACTCTCCTTAGAAAGTAGTCTTAGAAGAGGAGCTTCGTAAAAAGCTTTCTTTTCTTTTCCTTAAGGAGGGACTGGAAATAGGAGTCAGGAATCAGTGGCTAAAAGCAGATGACAAGAAGTCAAAGTTTTTTCATGCTTGTGCTAATCCCAGAGGAAGTGCAGTAGTTAGCAGTAATAAGGTGGGTGAGCGATCTTGGATGGTGAGGAAGACATTAGCAGAGAGGCGTTTGCTTTCTATGCTCTTTAGATGGAACATCTGACCTTCTTTTGAAGGCATTGGTTTTTCCCAAAATGATAGTGGGGAGGCAGGTTGGTTGGAGAGGAGGTTTGATGAGAGGAGGTTTTCCAGGCTCTCTCTAGTTTGGGTGGGGACTAGGCTCCTGATCTAGACGACTTTTCTATGGCTTTCTATAAAGCATCTTGGGGGCCAAGGGGGAATTGATGAAGTTTATGGATGAATTTCATCAGAGGGTGGGAGTAGAATAGGGCCAAAAATGCAACGTTCATTTATTTGATCCCTAAAGAGGAAAGTGCTGAGGAGCTTAGAGACATCAGACTAGTCAATTTGGTTAGCAACTTATACAAATTATGGCGAAAGTTCATTCTTCCAGGCTGAGGAATGTCATAAAAAAGGTGATAAGCGCTTACAAGGGCGTGTTTGTTCAAGGTTTAAAATTTCGAAATTTCGGTTGATTTCGGATGTCCCATTCGAAACGAAATTTTCCGAAATTTCGAAATTTCGGCCGACATCTCACCGAAATCGTATTTAATAATAAAATATTATTCCGAACTTTGATCCGAAATTTCGTCGAAATATCCCGAAATTTCGAAATATTCCGAAATTTTTATTTTTTATATAATATTAATTATATATATTATTATTTTATTTTTAAAATTAATATATAAATTTTTCGAAATTTTAGTAAAAATTTCGAAATATTTCAGAATTTTAATTAAAAAATAATAAAAAAAAATTATTTTTAAAAAAAAAATCAGGTTTTGGCCAAAATTCCGAACTTTTCGAAATTTGAAAAATAAACCCAATTTCGATATCGGTGGGGTTGTCCGAAACCGAAATTTCGCGAAATTTCAACGAAATTTTAAACCATGTGTTTGTTCATGGGAAGCAGCTAATGGATGGGGTCTTGATTTTGTGTGAATCCATTGATTCCAGTATTAGGGGAGTCATGACTGAAATTGTATGTCCATTAGATTTGGAAAATGCATATGATCATCTGGACTGTGCTTTCTTGAACTTTATGCTTTACAAGTTACATTTTAGGGATAGATGGAGAAAATGGATACATTCTTGCATATCCTCAGCATCCTTCTTGCTCCTGATAAATGGGACCCCTTCGGGTTATTTTTCCAGCTCGAGAGGCCTTAAACAATGATGTTTGTTATCTCCTTTACTATTCATCATAGTCAAAGAAGCTCTTGGTAAAATGATGTCTAGAGTTGAGTTTCTAGGATGTCTTAAAGGGCCTAGTAGACTCTGGAGGTCTATGATTTCTCATATGTAGTACACCAATGAAACTCTCCTAGTTATTGATGTGTTGAAAGATCAAGTGGCTAATGCCAGGGTAATGCTGAGGTGTTTCGAGGCGATTTTTACAGGAGTACCTTAATAGGGGTGGGAGCATTTTTTGTGCTCATGTATTGGCAAGCCTTTCGGTCTTCTGCATTTCAAATCTTAATATGCTGGTGTTTGTAGCTAAGCATATTGAGAAATTGTAAAAGAGACTTTGGCCTTGTTCGAATAATTTTATGAGAAGATGCGCTCTAAAGAACTTCCGAGAGAAGTAACTTCTAGAAAAGTTTGTAAAAGTCATTCGGAGAGTAAAAGGTGTTTGCGGTGTTTTTGGATAAACTTTTGAATTGACTTCTATTGACTTTTAGCTTTAGAGAAGTCAAATGTCATAAAAAATTGTATTTGGTTTGCTATTCATTTTTTGACTTTTTGTAGGAGTCAAAAGTTGGTAGAAGTCAAAATGACTTCTAAGAGAAGTTAGCAGGCGTGGTGACTTCTGCATGAAGTTGAGGTTTCAACTTTCATAGGAAGTCAAGGTTTCAACTTCCGTAGGAAATGACCACACGCTCGCATTGACTCACGTTCCGCAAAGATGGAGATTTAGAAGTAGCTTCTCACAAAGACGGGATGTTAGGAAGTTGCTTTCGAAATTACTTCATCACACTTATTCAGAAGTTACTTAGTGAGTTTTTCTAAAGAAGTCCCCTTCTTAGAAGAGTATCGCTTGGTTTGCACACTTGAGAAGTTACTTTTCAATCCATTTCTTTGTGAAATGTGAATCAATGCGAACGTGTGGTGACTTCCTAGGGAAGTTGAAATCACAACTTCCTGTGAAAGTAGGAAAGTTGAAATCGCAACTTCTTGTGTAAGTCATTCCCATCTAGCTTCCCTTAAAAGTCAATTTGTTTTACTTTTATTGACTTTTGACTTCTGTGGGAAGTCAAAACTGAACGGCAAACCAAACACATTTTTTCGCAACTACCATCTACGGAGCCAAAAGTCGTAGAAGTCAATCTAGAAGTTTATTCAAACACAACCTTACTTGGGGTGGGTAAGGGAGACAAGATGAAAATCCACTTGATCATATGGGGAGGTGTTTATTGACATAAGGATTATAGAGGTTTTGGGCTTCCAAAGGCTTCGGGGCATGAACAAAGCTTTATTGGGCATATGATTTGACATTTCAATGGTAATAATACGGCCCTTTGGAGAAGGGTGACCAAGACTAAGTTTGGGGAGTCTAGAAATGGGTGGAATCCTAAACAAGTTACTCTATAGGGTGGAGGTTTGGAAAGGCATTTTGAAGGTGAAGGATCAGGTGATGGGGTAGTCCAGGTCAATATTTTAAGACGTGAAAGGGTGAGGCGAGGCGTTAGGATCTCAAGATGCGTGAGGTGTAAGCCTCGAGGCGTGAGGCTTAAGCCTCACAAGAAAGCTTCATGTTCTCTTATTTTACCAAATAAATAAAATATTAAGAAAAATTACAAAAAGATTCAAAAAGTTAAAAAAGATTTATTTTAGATATATAGAGAGATAATTTATATATATATATATATTTATAATTGTGTACAAATACGCCATAGGCATTAAGGGAGCTTCAAGGCGTCAATGTCTTATTTGAAATAAATAAAGTGTTATTTGTTATTAGTTGAAATAAATAAAAAATTAAAAAAAATGACATTTAAGTCTAAGTTTTGGCTAAAAACTTAATTTTGGTTAATGTATGAGAAATACGCCATAGGCATTAAGCGAGCTTCAAGGCGTGAGGCATATGCCTCATGGGGTTTAAGCCTCATGGTTTAGCCTCACCCTGAGGCGAGCCTTGAGGCATAAGCTTCACACGTTTTTTAAAATATTGGTCTAGATGGCTGTAGGGTGCGTTATTAGGAGAATGACTGATGTAGTGAAGGCAAGTCAACTTTAATGGAAGATTAGGGTTTTAGGTTAGAAGAAAGAAAAAATAAGAAGATTAGGAGGAAGAATGGGACTGCATATGTCTCTGCACTATTCCAAGACTTTTATAATTGAAATAATGTGATGGATAGTAATGCCCTTAAACAATAACATAAAATACGTAAGACCTAGATAGAGAAGAAAGACAAATATACCCTTAAATCCTTTCTCAACACTCCTCAAGTTGGGGCATAGATATCTAATAGGAAAATAGTTAACATACCCGTGGATCCCATTTTATAAGCGAATGGCCAGTCCTCATTGGTCCACACCCCAATTTTAAATGCTCACTTACTGTGGTTAAGATTCACTCACGCCTAGGGTTAAGCAATCCAACCATGTTTTAAAAAAAAAAAACCCAAAATCTTAGTTTTAATTTTGTTAAGCTTAACCAGGGTTAAAGGGGTGTTAAAAGGGACACGTGAACAAGGGGGTAAGATATGAAACGGACCCATGGGTCCACTAAGCACTGCTCTATCTAATATGCCCAACTTTCTTGACCTTAATAAAACCCTTAATAAGAATGTCTACTACTTATTCCTCTGACTTCACAAATGGTATACAAATTTGAATTTCCTTAAGCTTTTCTTTAATAAAATACTGATCAACTTCAATGTGTCTGGTCCTATTTTGTTGTACAGTGCTGTCTTCAGTGTGTTATGCTAATAGCAGCCTTGTTATTACAGTGAAGCTTCATTGGACTTGGTGCATTAAAACCCAGATCTAATAAGATTATCCTCAGCTATCGGATCTCACACACACCATGTGTCAGAGATCTTTACACATCTTCTGCACTAGATCTGGCAACCATAGATTGCTTCTTACTCCTCTAGGTAACTAGATTACCTCCAAAAATGAACAATAACCAGATGTAGATCTGCGATCTAACTAAGTCAACCGAGTCTACATTAGTAAACGCTTCTATCCTTAGATAACCATATGATTGACAATGATTTCAAGTACTGAAGAATCCTGTATCCAACCTCAAGATAAGTCTTTCTAGGAGAATGCATATACTGACTAACATTATTGACAATAACATATGCAACTGGACAAATAAGCGATAAATAATTAGTTTTCCCACTAACATCTGAAAATGTTCAGCATCAAGCAAAGGCTGTCCATATTGGTCATTTGGTCCATGATTCAACTCAATCGGAGTGTCAACTGATTAAGCTCCAAGTTTTTCAATCTCCTTGAAGAGACTTAGTATATACTTTCTCTAAGAAATGAATATCCTCTTCTTTGATTGATAAACTTCAATCCCCAGAAATATCTTAGTTCACCAGAATTTTTAATTTTGAACTCTCTTTCAACTACCTCTTGAGTTGTTGAATTTCTTCAATTTCACTTTCTTTCATGACTATTTCATCAATTAATAAGCAATTAATGTCTTAATGTTGTTTGGTGTTCGCTTAATAAAACAATGTATGATTAGTTTGACTTTATACATAACCAGTCCTCTCTTCATAACACTAAATCTCTCGAACCAAGCTCTAGGAAATTCTTTAAACCCGTACAATTCCTTCTTCAACCGGAAATTCACTCCAAGGGAACTAGAAGCTTGGTGGTACTCTCATCTACACTTCCTCTTGTAGATACTGTGAGGAAGACATTCTTTATGTCAAATTTATGCAGAGACCACTACTGATTTGCTGCAAGAAATAGGATAAATCTGATATATAGTTCATCTTAACAACTAGCACAAAGGTTTCTTGATAAATAATTCAAAGTCTGAGTAAATCCCTTAGCTACCACTCTTGCCTTATAACTATCAATTGAATCTTTTGCTTTGTGCTTCACTGTGAGTACCCACTTACATTCAACTAGTTGTATCTCTCTTAGAAGATACACAAAATCCCATGTAAGATTTTTTCAAGAGCCTTCATCTCCTCACACATAGCTTTTCTCCACGTTGGTTGGGATAAAGCATCTGAAATGCCAAAAAGCAAGGATACAAAAGAAATAGAAGTTACAAGCGAATGGTAAGTTGGAGACAAAGAATGCTTCGAAACAAAATTAGAAATAAGATGCCAAGTACAAAACGGTTTGCCTTTACAATTGACAATCGGAAGATCTGAATCGTCCACATCAAGAATAGAAATAGGAATAGGAGGTGGAAAATTTTACCTGAGTCCTAGGGGATTAATTGCAGTGGAGGATCAACCATAGGTTTTCCTCTTGTATAAACTCGTAATTCCTTCTGGTTGTAGCCTTCAAAATTTTGAGAATCCTTAATACTACCAGAATCAAAGATAAATGAAGAGACAGAATCATGTTGAGGAATAGAAGTTCTCTCCATTTCTACGTTTCCCCTGAAGAGAGATCCGATTAGATGAAAGACATGGAACAAATTCAAAAAAAGTTACATCCATAGGTGGGTTGGTGTGCTGTCTAGGACCACGCCTCAGGAAGCGGAGGTTTTGAGCTCGATTCCCTTCTCCTTGTTGGCCACCATTAGGGATTTATCCGTGCGTGTGGATGGAAGGGTCTGTACGTGCCCGAGGGATTAGTCGGGTGCTCTAAGAGGTCCAGACCCCCCTTAGAGAAAATATCTTCCTTGATCTAGGACAATAGCATTTGTAACATTTTTGTGAATATGAGTATTAAAGAAATATGCATTGGAGAGCTTTTTGGTCAAGTTTAGAACGATGAGGACTATGAACATTCACTTAACAAACACAACTGAAGACTATGGGAGGAATAAAAAAAACCTTCAGGACAGAAGAGCTCAAAAGGAGTTTTGAAATATAAAAACTGTGAAGGCACCCTGTTAATCAAATGTAATGCAATAAGGAGAGCTTCAGACCAAAAAACGTTAGGGGCATTCATACCAAACAAAAGTTCCCATGTAACTTCAAGAATATGATGATTTTTCCATCCAACAATGCCATTTTGTTGTGGTGTGCTAACACAAGTAGTTCGATGTTCAATGCCATTTTCTGCAAGGTAAGACTTAAGACCAGATTATATATTCCCCCCATTATCTGAGGAAGAACTTTTCAAGATGTATCAAACTAGGTGCAAATCCTCATATGAAAGTTTTTGGAAATAGAATAAACTTCATCTTTTGATTTCATAAGATAAACCCATGTACAATGAGTGCAATCATCCACAAAACTAATAATATAATAATAATCGAACAAAGATGTGATTGAAGCAGGCCCCCAAACATTAGAATGAACAAGAGCAAAATGAACATATGATTTATTAGTACTCAAATAATAAAAAGTTTGAGAATATTTTGCAAATTGACAGATTTCACTTTGCATATCCAATGAAGAAGAAACAAAAAATTTAGGAAATAAATGCTACAATGACTGAAAGGACAAGTGACCAAGTTGATAGTGTCAACACATTAGTTGATCTTTATTAATACTACTAGAACTACTGGATTGATTGGCATCAGAGACGGATGGAGCGTCTCTGAGAAGATATAACCCATGAGCTTTTATGACCACTGCTAATCATCCTTCTCATACTAAAGTCCTGAAAAACACAATGTGTAGAAAAAGAGTATCACTACGATTGAAATTTTTTCTAAGACTACTAACAGATTGTTCAGAGATTAGGAACATGAAGTACTGAGGATAAGGAAAGATCGAAAAAATTTAATCTCCCTCTTTCCAGACATAGAAGAGAGAGATCCATCAGTAACCCTAGCTTTCTCTATACCTGAACATATAGAATATGAGGGAAAATGGATGACATACCCCTCATGTGGTCAAAAGAACCTGAATCAATAATCCATAACAAGGAGTCAGAAGGACGAAGAGTGGTACTAAGTGAAGATGCATTTGTACCTGAGTGAACGAAGGCAGGCGATGAAGTACTCTCCAATTTTGACATCATTTGACGGAAACTCTCAGGCTCAAGTTCAGGAGTAGTAAGTAGTAATCATCTTCTGTAGGGGTAGCAACCTGAACAGATGTATCATGAGTAGTAGATTGAGGTTAGGATGTAACTCTAGCAGATGAGACACTATGAGTAGTAGAGTATTCGGTTTGATTAAACTTCGGGGAAAGACCCACTAGGTCCCAACATGTCTCCCTAGTATGCTGAGAACGTCCACAATGAATAAACTTCTACTTATCCTTGTCATTATATGCACTGCCTGACCTTCCATGACTATGAACACCTCTATGTCCACCTCCACGTCTGGAATAAATATCAGTGGCAAGAGTTGCTCTCTTTGGAGTACTCTTAAATATACCCATGATTCTCCTGCGACTCTCCTCTCACTGAAGAAGATAAAAACTATCCCAAGTGAAGGTAGAGTCTCATGCCCTAGAATGTTAGCTCATACAACTTCATACTCCTAATTCATTCCATGAAGTAAGTCAAAACCTTTTTCTGCTCAATTCTTGTGCATTGTTCACTACACATGCTTAACATGATATGGGCTAAAAGTAATTCAGTTCATCCCATATGGTCTGAAAGTAATTTAGTTCATCCCATAAACCTTGCAACCCAGCATATATTCATTCAATATTAGCATAATTCTGCTTATAGGAATAATATTCTGCAATAGCGTCCCACAGTTCCCTTTGTTGTGTCCACAAATATGAATGTCTTATTAATAGTTGGTTCCATAGAATGCAGAAGCTATGACATTACAGTCTTGTTCTTAGAATCCCAATCTACTACAGATTTATCATTGACATCAGATCGGAGAATGGTACTATCAAGTATCAACATAACCCAACTTCTTTTTTCCCCTAAAAAAGATATGGCAGATCTAGACCACTCTAAGATAATTTGAACCATCAAATTTTACTGGGGTTATTTGAAAACCATGTCCTTCATTACTAGCTAGCACCACTTCTAATATGGGGAGATCCAATCTTAACATCAGCCACAATCAAACACCTTAAAAAAAGAAAAGCAAAACCAGCCCATACAACACTTCCGGACTTCTAGCATCACAAAAGCTGTAATCGATAAACAATGAGCTGCTTTTCAGCAAACAACAATGTTATACTATTATTAACTGATCAAGCACAACAATTTTCACCAAGCAAACAGCAACATATAAAAAAAATAAAAAAAAATTCATTGTAGTAAATATGGTCTGAAAAAACTTCACTGGAGCTTCAAAACTCAACTAAATAGTCCCATGACAACTTTTATATTTCAAGCACAAAGAAACACATCATCCAGTTGAGAACAATCTCATAAAAAAAAAACAAATTGATATGGTAAACAAATTCCTGCATATCTGTATTTTGTAAGAATTTCTTGTATCCACGGTAAAAGATCACAACTCCTTCAAAACTCATCCAAATGACTTGAAAAATGATTAAAAATTCTCCTAAAATTTATTCTCTTAAATACCTTCAGAGGCAAATTTGGAGTGCTATTCGTTGCACACTAACGTCATTTATAAGATGCTGACGTTGACACCTGCTATTGCTTTCTTTGCTGTGGATTGATTTGGATATTACCCCCCCAATACCAGCTTGAAATGGAAGATTAGGGTTTGAAAGAAGAAATAAAAATATGCCCTTACATCCCTTTCTCAACAAGTTATGCGATTTGGAAGTGGCAAGTCTCATCTAAGATGCAAGCGTTCATGTGGGTGGAAACATTGGACGATGAGATTCTTACGGTTGATCTCTGAGGAATTGTGGCATCTTAATTCCTAACATATGTTGCATGTGCATAGAAGCAGATGAAGATGTACATCACCCTCTCATCTCCTGTCTCTGAGCATGGGTTGTTTGGAGTTTCTTTTTCTCCTTGTTGGGATCGCCTAGGCGTGCCATAAGGAGATGAATGAACTAATTAGGCTAGCCTAGGGTTTTTTCGGGCAAAAGGGGCACATTCTATGGAGCATTCTTGCAGCTGCAGTCGGCTGGGGTCTTTGGTCTGAAAGAAACAACAGAATTTTTGAAGGATCGGAGTCCTCCTTGCCTAAACTATGTTCTTCTATAAAATGGTATCTCTACAGCCGATCTTCCCATCTCCCAGAGTTTATTCGGAATTTGCATACAGATGGATCCAATTAGTTTTTTGTGACTCCTGAGTATCGTGTATGACTTTTTATGGGGAACCCTCCTTAGTCCTTATTCTCCCTTGTTTATGTACATTTTTTTTTGTTAATGGTATGTATGACACTGTTATTAATAAAAAAAATCTTGTGCTAATAGACTCTATTATTTATTTAACTTTGTACAATCTCATTTGTGTGTCCAAATTTTTTGAAGGTGGAGCATGTTAAAGCTGAAAGAAATCTCCTTGCTGAGGTTGACAGTGCTTGCATTGTCAAGCTGTACTGCTCCTTTCAAGATGAAGAGTATTTGTATCTTATAATGGAATATCTTCCTGGTGGAGACATGATGACTTTACTAATGCGCAAGGATACCTTGACTGAAGATGAGGCCCGGTTTTACGTTGGGCAGACAGTCCTCGCCATTGAATCTATTCACAAGCACAATTACATCCACAGGTTTGTGAGCCACAGTTTCCGTCCTTAGTTGAGGAATCTAAGTTACCCCCTGGGTAGACCATCTAGACTGTAATGATGATATCCATATGGTATGGGTAACATATGGTGCATATTCTGGATTTGGGACTCACCATTTGATGATATCCACCTGTGAGATCTGCTCTCCCAAGAGATTGACCCTATTAGAACCCCTCTACGGAAACTTTTCTCCGAGGAGATTTCTAGTTGTAATGGATTTGAATAGTTGGTCACAACCATCAAGCATGTATGCCAGATGTACAACTATTCCATTAGCAGAACATCCTTGAAGTCTACCTGCTGGTTGTCATTTCGTCTTCTTAATTTTATGTCACAACATTTTGATACTCACATGCTGCCTGCAAAAAGTGTACTTCATAGAGATCCCAAAGTAAACATGATTTTAATGTTTTTTTCGCAGGGATATCAAACCCGACAATTTATTGCTTGATCGCTATGGCCATATGAAGCTTTCGGATTTTGGCCTGTGTAAACCCTTGGACTGTAGTAGTTTTCCAAATCTTAATGAGAATGACAATAGAATGGGAAGAAATATCAAACCTTCATTGGAGAGTGATAAGCATTCAGGCACACTTCCTGCACCAAGGCGGACACAGCAGGAACAATTGTTACACTGGCAAAAGAACAGGCGAACTCTGGTAAATTTTCTGACTTTCCTGAAACGATTGTTGCCAATTTATTATTGGTAAAGGTTGTTTAGATGAGTCAATAATGTGCAATCTCTAGATGCCTGCTTGCTGAGTTGATAAAATCTGTCTTGACTCTTGAGGGAGCAAATTGTATGCGTTACCACACTAGAAAAACTGGGCTTCTTTGTGGAACACCAAAGATGTCGCGACCCAAAATAGCCCCTAGAAGATAGGAGACCTTTTGGCACGTGACCTAAATCATATCATACCATCCTGTGCAAGACACAAGGCATACAAATAGAGGAAACTGAAAATTTCTAAATAACATCAACTATGCATGTATCCAAGTCTGAATCAACAGAGTTTCAAACAAAGTATAATTCTAAAGCGGACATTCCCTGCTTATCAAAATCTACAAATCTCTTCCTCACCCTCTCAACAGTACTCTAGATAGGGCCACTTATCTGGTGCTCTATCCTCGAGTGGATGATCCATAGTAGGCTCAGGCTCGTAGTACTCCTCCTCCACCCAAGGTTCGGGGGCAACATCAAATGGACCTGCCGATGATAACAAATCGGCTAAGCAATGAATACTCAACGTATACAAACCACTAGATAATATGTCATAATTTCACATCCTTCACATTTTCAGTTCATAGAATACACATGCACTGAAAAACATAAGAAAACCTCTTTTCAAATACACATGTGCAATACGGTAAAAGACATACACTTATCTTTCAAAATCATATTATTCTTTTCTTTTCTTTTATCTCTTTAACTTTACACATGGAACATTCCACTTGCTTTACACATGGCTTTATGAGAGTGTACACATGACTTTGACTAATGCTCTGCCTAGAGTGGTAGAAGTCCATCAGCAGTCACATGGAGCATGCCGAATGCTCTACCTAGAGTGATAGAAGTCCATTAGCAGCTTCATCCACCTCCCCGTTGATATCTTTGCACATAGTTTATCCAGAAAAAATGCCAAATGCTCTACCTAGAGTGGTAGAAGTCCATTTGCATTCTTCCCACATATAGCTTCCTTTGGGACCAAATGACTAGTGCTCTACCTAGGTTGGTAGAAGTCCACTATCATTCTCCCGATACATCTTACTTTGTTCATCATCTTTTACTTTACTTTCAGGATACAAATGCATATACAAAACTCGAATCATGCACTTTCGTGTTCATGTGGCAATTGTGAATAACATATACACAATTTAAAACACTTAACCATTAACTCATGCTTTGCTAAATTCCATTTCATTTCATCATTTCAATTCATTTTGAAATCAATTACATATGGCGTACACTTGAATTCATCATATAATCACTTTTTATTCTTTAGTTTAAAGCATAAACTCATCACATCAAAATTCACAGTTTTTCATCATGGTTTTGTAATTAATGATTATGAAATTAAAAGCTAGTAGAAAGTATCTACAACTTTTTATCATAGCACATGATTTCCCTATTCAATTTCATCCATAACATACTTTTCCTCTTTAGGTTTAAGTATAGGATCATGACAAGAGTATATAGTAGAGAGTATCTACCTTTCTAGGATCGTTTCCCTACGATCGAGTGCTTTAGAAAACACCGGTGTAGCAAGAACAGAATCGATACCAAAGCTCAAGCCAACCCTCTTTCTCTCAAAATTGCTCTAGGGTTTGTGAAACCCTTAGCCCACGAAATGGGCTTTATATAGAGGTGTTTGGGGTTTGTGAAACACCCAAAAGACCACCAAAATATCCCATAAAACATAAAGTAGGTCGGCCAAGCCAAAAGGGTGCAAAAACCCACAGTCGGTTGATCGGCTAGGAGGGGCGGTCGACCGGCCAGTGTAAAAGCCCTGAAATCCCCCTTTTCGGAGACAGTCGGTCGACCTGGAATAGAGGCGGTTGAGCGGCCTCCCTATTGTGGCCCTGTTTTTGGGTCTTTTTCATACAGGCAGTCGACTGGGACTAGGGGCAGTCGACCGGCCACTTGCAGAACTTGGCCATTTCCCCTGTTTTTCCCATTTTTCCCTCTTAGAGCGTTTTCACTCTTGTTCTAACTCAGTTAGAGTGTTTTCACTCTATTTCCTTTGCTTTTACCACACACACATAACACATACACAATTCCAAAATCCCTCATATCATTTCACCACTTCAAATGACATAGAAGGCCATTATGCATTTTGAACACTATTCACAACATATGAAATAGAGATCCGGGGTTCTACATCCTACCTCCCTTATAAGAATTTCTTCCCCAAAATTAGAATGATACAAGAGGGTACAAACAAAAACAAAAATTCATGAAAACCAACAAAGGAAAACTATACAAACAAATGAGGGTGCTTTTCTCTCACTTCGGCCTCGCGCTCCCATGTAGCCTCTTCTGCAGAATGGTGTTGTCATCTCAAGAGGACTAAAGGAATAGTCTTGGTGCACAAGACTTGATCTCTACGATCCAAGATCTGAGTCGTTTGCTCCACCAGAGTAAGATCCTCTCGGATTTCCACAGGATCAAGATCAATCACATGTGATGGTTCCGGTACATATTTCCGGAGCATGGAAATATAGAAGACGTTGTGGACTGCCGCCATGTGAGGAGGTAAGGCCACTCTGTACCAACCCTAGTGATGATCTCAAAAGGTCCCACATACCTAGGGCTGAGCTTCCCCTTTTTGTTGAACCTCATGATTCCTCGACTCGGAGAAATCTTTACAAAGACCCGATCTCTAGGTAGGGCTGAGCTTCCCCCTTTTGCCGAACCTCATGATTCCTCGACTCGGAGAAATTTTTACAAAGACCCGATCCCCAACCTGAAGTTCCAAGTCTCTGCAGAGAGTGTCTGTATGGCTCTTCTGCATGTCCTAGGCAGTCTTCAACCTCTCCTGATGACCCTGACTATCTCGGTCATCTGCTCAATCATCTCAGGACGCCGTACCTTCCGCTCACCAACTTCATCCAGTATAGAGGAGCTCGACAACTTCTCCCATACAAGGCCTCGAAAGGTGCTATCTGGATGCTCGCCTGGTAACTGTTGTTGTAGGCAAACTCAACCAATGACAAGTGATCCTCCCAATTGCCTCAGAAGTCTAACATGCATGCCCGAAGCATATCCTCTATAATCTAGTTCACCCTCTCGGTCTGCCCATTAGTCTAAGGATGAAAGGCGGTGCTAAAGTCTAACCGAGAACTCATAGCACTCTGAAAGCTCTTCTAGAACCTGGAAGTAAACCTCGGGTCTCGATAAGAAATAATGGTAACTGGCACCCCATGCAAACGAACCACTTCCTTGACGTACAAGGCTAAAAGCTGGCTCGAACTAGACGTAGTCCGATAGGATAGGAAATGCGCAGACTTCGTCAACTTGTCCACTACAACCCATATAGCATTAGAGCCCTTTGCCATCCGTGACAAACCAATTACGAAGTCCATAGAGATGTTCTCCCATTTTCATTCTGGAATAGGGAGGGATTGTAAAAGACCTACGGGCCTCTGATGCTCGGCCTTAACCTGCTGGCACACCAAGCAACGAGTCACATATTCTGCCTCTTCCCTCTTCATATTCCACCACCAGAAGTGCCTCTTTAAGTTCTGGTACATCTTTGTACCCCCAGGATGCACCGTGTACTTAGAATGGTGGGCTTTGTCCAAGATCTCAAGTCTCAACTCTGAATCGGCGGGAACACACAACCTGCCTTTGAATGTGATGACACCATCCCCATTCAAAGAAATATCCTGACTACCACTACTCACCGACTTGTCTCGGTAAGCAAGCAACTAGGCATTCGAACTCTATAGTTCCTGGATCGAATCCAACATATATGGCCTGAGTGCCATGTTCCCCATCATTGGCCTATAGGTAGCAATACTGAAATTGGTCGCATTGTTAGAAATCTCTTCTAACAACTTCCACTCATGGATCATCATGCAAGCCAAGTGTCCAGAAGACTTCCTACTCAGCATTTTCCACCACGTTCACTTTACAAGGGTGGTATTGGATATAACAATCATAGTATTTCATGAACTCCACCGATCGACGCTGCCTCAGATTTAGCTCCTTCTGGGAAAACAGATACCGCAAGCTCTTGCGATCCGTGAACACATCGAATTGCTCCCCATAAAGGTATTGACGCCAAATCTTCAGAGCAAAGACAACTGCTGTAAGCTCTAGATCGTGCGTAGGATAGTTCTTCTCGTGATCTTTCAACTGCTAGGAAGCATAGGTGACGACCTTCTCGTGGTGCATTAGAACACATCCTAGCCTGATTTTCGAAGCATCACGGTATACTACGAAACCAACCCTCCCAGATGGAACTATGAGAATAGGGGCCGTAGTAAGCCTGTCCTTAAACTTCGTGAAGCTACTCTCGCATTTGTCACTCCAGGTGAACTTAGTGTTTTATTTCGCGTGAGATGCGAAAGCGGTGCCACTAAGCTGGAGAATCCCTTTACGAACCTCCTGTAGTATCCTGCTAGATCGAGGAAACTGTGGATCTCGGTAACACTCTAACACTCTTGGGCCTCTCCCAATTCTTCACTACATCTATCTTCATAGAATCAACTGAGATATCCTCGGCAGACACCACGTGACCAAGGAATGCTACTTTCTCTAACCAAAACTCGCACTTGCTCAACTTAGCATAAAGGTTATGCTCTCAAAGAGTATCAAGTGTAAGTCGGAGGTCTTATGCATGATCATCCCGTGTCCCGAAATTCACAAGGATATCATCGACAAACACGATCACACACCGATCGAGAGATGATCTGAACACTCGGTTCATTAGATCCATGAAAGCAACCGACGCGTTCGTTAGACCGAAAGGCATGACTAGGAACTGTAGTGCCCATACCAAGTCCTGAAGGCAGTCTTGGGAATGTCCTCAGTCTTAATCTTCAACTAATGGTATCCGGATTGAAGATCATTCTTCGAGAAGAACTTCGCTTCTTTTAGCTGGTCAAACAAGTCGTCTATCCGAAGAAGTGGATAACGATTCTTGATCGTAACCTTGTTCAGCTACCTATAGTCGATCCACATCCTCATCGACCCATCATTCTTCTTTACAAAGAGCATAGGGGTTCCTTATGATGAAACACTCGGCCGGATAAAGCGAAGGCCCTGTAGCTCCTCTAACTGCTCCTTCAATTCTTTCAGCTCAATAGGGGCCATCCTGTATGGAGCCCTAGAAATCGGAGCAGTGCCTGGAGTCAACTTAATGGAGAACTCTATCACCCGATCAGGAGGCAATCCTGACAATTCATCGGAAAACACATCCAAGTACTCACTCACAACCGGGATGGCTGAGGAGTCTCGTGCCTCCAAGCTTGAGGGACTAAAAGCTGCTAAACGGGCTATGTTCTTCCTCCGAATCCCTCGGAAATGAAACGACTTCGCCCCAACAGGCTGGAAGTTCACCATCTTCTTGAAGCACGCCACATGACCGTAGTGAGTCGAGAGCCAATCCATCCCAAAGATGACATCGAAATCTTGGAAATCCAAGACAATCAGATCCACTAACAACTCCTGTTGCCCAACTTGCACTACGCAGCCCCGGTACACTCTGTCTGCATCCACCGACTTCCTAAGCGGAGTCGAAATCGATAACTCCCGAACTAACTGGCTCGGTGTAGAGAGAAAACCCTTTGCGAAGCTGGGTGATATAAAGGAATGTGTCGATCCCATACTGATCATCACCCGAGCTAGGCACTCCTCTATGAATAAGGCGCCTGAGCATTAAATTAACTACCGTCAAACAAGTACATAAAACACACATAACGTAGAGGTAGCATGTTCGTACATGACATAGCAATACAATCACATACTACTGATAATTTATAGCTTTGACAATTTAAACTTGAGCATACCTTGCACAACATCATCTGATGCATGTGCGTCCTTCTCTGTCATGGCAAAGACCCGACCTTGGTTCGCCTGATGAGGT
Source organism: Tetracentron sinense (assembly GCA_015143295.1). Lineage (NCBI taxonomy): Eukaryota > Viridiplantae > Streptophyta > Magnoliopsida > Trochodendrales > Trochodendraceae > Tetracentron > Tetracentron sinense. Next base: position 41,753,991 of record CM026551.1, on the reverse strand, counting down.
GGCTGAGTGGGTTGTGGGAGCCTAGAGACCTGAGAAGATCTCTGCCTGACTAGAGGTCTACTCTCCTGAGGCTGAGGCTGGAATGAAGGCTGTCGGCCCGGGCAATTCTTGACCATGTGCATCTGGAGACCACAGTGAAAGCATCCATCTGTGAGCTTCCGATAATCTCTAACATGCTTCCACCTGCAATGATTGCAGAATCTAGGCCTTGTATTGGATGAAGCTGGTTGCGCAGACCTGATAACCTGTGTAGTAGTAGGGCGAGGTGCCTGCGACGCAATAGGAGGCCTCGAAGCCAGTGTAGGCTCATGGCCCTCTTCTCAGGTGGTGTTGACCCACTGGACTGTCCTCTGATAATGCCTCTCCCTAGGCCACTGTCTCTCCTCCGGAAGAACTCCTTAGAATTCTTCTCTGCGAGCTTGGCATTGCTCACGACCTCTCCACAGGTGCCAACTTGGAACATGGACACCATGTCCCTGATGAAGGTCTTTAGCCCTCGCTCGAACTTCTTGACCCGCATGTGCTCTGATGGGATCAGGTGAGGTGCGAACCTCGACAAATCTACAAAAGTGGCCTCATAGTCTGCCACACTCATCTCCCCCCGCTCGAGCATTATGAACTCGATCTCCTTCTGCTCTCGGACAGCAGCGGGAAAGTACTGTCGATAGAAGACATCGAGGAACTCTCCTCATGTCCATGCCTCTCTAGCCCTAGCGGCGTCTCTCTGCCTCAAGGCAGCTCTCCACCAATGCTTGGCCGAACCCTCCATCACAAAAGAGGCCCAGTTGACTCTCTGCTCATTAGTGCATCGGAGGATCCTGAAGGTCTTCTCCAACTGCATAATCTATGCCTCGGCTGTCATGAGGTTTGTCGTCCCATAAAAGGTAGGGGCTATAGTCTCCGGAAAGCTTCTAACCCCGCAGTGTGGTGCATAGGAGGAGGTGCAGGTGTAGGTGCAGTAAGAGCAACATGAGCATCAATCCTGTCTGCTTGTCTAGTTATAGTTGCTGCTATAGCCCCAAGAACCCGATTCATGTCGAGCTGCCCATCCCCTGATGGAATCTCTCCTTCAGACCTTCGGTTCTGATAACCTCTCTCTTGATTGCCACGCCTCATGATATAATCCTGAGAGCAATAACACAACTTGAGTTAAATTTTGAATCAAGCTCGTTGAATACTGCAGTTCAATGAGCATATAATGCTTATATATAGCGCATCATATACTGCGAGGTATACACATAATAATATAATCATACCACTGGTTTCCTAGCGAAGCTAAGTTCTTGAACTTTGGTTATGTCATTAACCGATTAGGCTAAGACTATGTGATTAGTCTATGCTTGGCATATGACTCCCTATACGCACCTAATGCCTTTGCTTGATACCCGTTATGTCACGGTATCAAACTTGTAATTTAAAGTCCATCTGAGTTCTAAGTTCAACTCAAAGAACCAACATAACCTAAACCTAACTTCCGCTTAGCACTGGGAAACTAATCCCTAAGCGTTGATACCAACTCTGTTGCGACCTAAAATATCCCTATAAGATAGGAGACCTTTTGGCACGTGACCTAAATCATATCATACCATCCTATGCAAGACACAAGGCATACAAATAACAGAAATTGAAAATTTCTAAATAACATCAACCATGCATGTATCCAAGTTTGAATCATTAGAGTTTCAAACAAATTATAATTCTAAAGCGGACATTCCCCGCTCATCAAAATACACAAATCTCTCCCTCACCCTCTCAACAGTAGTCTAGATAGGGCCACCTATCCGGTGCTCTATCCTTAAGCTGATGATCCATAGTAGGCTCAGGTTCGTTGTACTCCTCCTCCACCCTAGGCTCGGGGGCAACATCAAATGGACTTACAATGATAATAAATTAGCTAAACATGGAATACTCAACGTATACAAACCACTAGATAATATGTCATAATTTCACATGCTTCACATGATCAGTTCATAGAATACACATGCACTGAAAAACATAAGGAAACCTCTTTGCAAATACACATGTGCAATACGGTAAAAGACATACACTCATCTTTCAAAATCATATTCTTCTTTTCTTTTCTTTTATCTCTTTGATTTTACGCATGGAACATTCCACTTGCTTTACATATGGCTTTATGAGAGTGTACACGACTTTGACTAATGCTTTACCTAGAGTGGTAGAAGTCCATTAGCATTCACATACACATGGAGCATGCCTAATGCTCTACCTAGAGTGATAGAAGTCCATTAGCAACTTCGTCCACCTCCCGTGGATATATTTGCACATAGTTTATCCAGAACAAATGCCAAATGCTCTACCTAGAGTGGTAGAAGTTCATTTGCATTCTTCCCGCACATAGCTTCATTTGGGACCAAATGACTAGTGCTCTACCTAGGTTGGTAGAAGTCCACTATCATTCTGCCGATACATCTTACTTTGTTCATCATCTTTTACTTTACTTTCTGGATACATTGCATATACAAAACTCGAATCATGCACTTCCGTGTTCATGTGGCAATTGTGAATAACATATAGACAATTTAAAACACTTAACCATTAACTCATGCTTTGCTATATTCCATTTCATTTCATCATTTCAATTCATTTTGAAATCAATCACACATGGCGTACACTTGAATTCATCATAGAATCACTTTTCTTTCTTTATTATAAAGCATAAACTCATCACATCAAAATTCACAGTCTTTTATCAGGGTTTTGCAATTGGGGATTATGAAATTAAAAGCTAGTAGAAATTATCTACAACTTTTCATCATAGCACATGATTTCCATATTCAATTTCATCCATAACATGCTTTTCATCTTTAGGTTTAAGTATAGGATCATGACAAGAGTATATAGTAGAGAGTATCTACCATTCTAGGATCGTTTCCCTATGATCGAGCACTTTAGAAAACACTGGTGTAGCAAGAATGGACTGTGAATCGATACCAAAGCTCAAGCCAACCCTCTTTCTTTCCTCTTTCTTCTCTCTCTTTTCTCTTCTTTTTCTTCTCTCAAAATTGCTCTAGGGTTTGTGAAACCCTTAGCCCACCCACAAAATGGGCTTTGATAGAGGTGTTTGGGGTTTGTGAAACACCCAAAAGACCCCCAAAATATCCCATAAAGCATATAGTAGGTCGGCCAAGCCAAAAGGGTGCAAAAACCCACAGTCGGTCGACCGGCTAGGAGGGGCAGTCGACTGGCCAGTGTAAAACCCTTGAAATCCCCCTAGCGGACGACCGGGAATAGGGGCACTGGCCACCTGCAGAACTTGGCCATTTCCCCTGTTTTTCCCATTTTTCCCTCTTAAAGTGTTTCCACTCTTGTTATAACTCACTTAGTGTGTTTTCACTCCCTTGCTTTTGCTTTTACCACACACACATAACACATACACAATTCCAAAATCCCTCATATCATTTCACCACTTCAATTGACATAGAAGGCCATTATGCAATTTAAACACTATTCATAACATATGAAATAGAGATCCGGGGTTCTACAAAAGATTTAGTATTCCTACTGCTAAGTTGGCAAAGACTGTGTTATGTTGAGGGCATAGACCTGAGTTCAAAACCTGTCCATCACATTTTCTTAAAGGCAGTGCATTTAATGTATCACAGGGAAGTGGGTTACTGAACTCCTGGGCTTACCTGCTGGAAACACCAATTTTTTGAAGAATGTGATCTTTCTAAGTTGGTTAAATAACTGGATGTGGAAACCGGATTTTGGGTTAAAAGCCCGTTAAATCTGGTAAGATTGCTGGGTCATGCTAGATCCACAGATATATATATATATATGAAGTTTTTAGTTTTATACCCTATTCTTTGTCTCTCTTTTTTCATTAATAGATCTACATAAAATATATTTTAAATTTTAAACAACGTTCTCTATTTCTCACCCTGTAAATCATTGCTTAAAGACTCCCTCTCTCTACCCCTCTACAAATTGTCTCAAACGTTGCCATATACTCTCTCTCTCTCTCTCTCTCTCTCACACACACACACACACACTGTGGGTGGGGTCGTCCAAATTTCTCCTGTGATTCAAGTTTCTTTTTTTCCTGTAGTTCTTGAGTTAGCTGCCATAGTTATGAGAGGATTTGAAGGTGGGTTACAGAATTATGCTTTCTGATTGATGTGTGTATATATGTCATATTACTTATTTTGAAAATGGGTGAACCACTGGTATGATGCCAGCTTATATACCGGGAAAAGGTCCATCCCTTTATGTGCATGTTGTGCTTTCCTGGGTTGCGCCAATCTTTGTTTATGATAAACTTATAAGGTTTATGTTCCATGGTCTATGTTCTTTCAATTATGTTGTTTTTATACAATGTTCTACTTGTTGGATTTTTGTCATAGTTCTGGCATTTATTGTGCTTGCTGTTCAGGCTTATTCCACAGTTGGCACTCCTGACTACATTGCTCCGGAAGTACTGTTGAAGAAAGGATATGGAATGGAGTGTGATTGGTTAGTTGCATTTCACATACTACTTCCTTTGACATTGTAACTGTTTCCATCCCCTAACCCAGATATTTCTCGTAGGTGGTCACTTGGAGCAATTATGTATGAGATGCTTGTGGGTTATCCACCATTTTATTCTGACGAACCAATGTCAACATGCAGAAAGGTAGATGTGAAAGTTGATTTTACAATGCTAATAATTATAACATTTTTGTTTATTTTGAAAGTAATATTGAAGAGTACAGTAAACAACCATGAACCTGGTGCTGACTCATATCCATGGCTTTAATGTTGATGGTAGTGGTGCTTCTTGATCTACTATGGGATTGAGGCAATTTCACTGGCCACCAGGACAATTCTGAGTTTTTACAATGGAGATTCAGAATGATCTATCCTGGACACATTTCAAGATTGAACCATGTAACCACAATGCTTGCTCATTCTCCAAGAATTAGAGCAAGATTATGCAATTATAAGTTTGAATTGGGTAATCAATCTTTGAAGGATTATGGCTGCCAGCCATAACTGTTGCCAAGAAAGATTCTCTTAGGGAGTCTTTCTTATTCTTTCAAGATCTTCCCTTTCTAACTTTTTGTTTGTTTTTCTTGTTTAGTCCTTAGTCTTGGATTTTCATGTGTTCCTTGTTCCTTTAATAAATTTATATTGCCGTACGAAAAGGAAAAAAAATCTAAAACATCAGTTCCATTTTCAAGGATATCATGGTTGGTTACTTATTCATTGTGCCTTTTGTTAATGGTAGAGGAAGTTAATGGTGCCAACCACTGCTTCATATTCCTTTGTACAACATTTGGTTGGTTCGTATAATGCAGATCGTAAGCTGGAGAACTCACTTGAAGTTCCCCGACGAAGCAAAGTTGTCTGTTGAGGCTAAAGATCTCATAAGCAAACTTCTTTGCAATGTGGAACAGAGGCTTGGGACTAAAGGGGCTCATGAAATAAAAGTCAGCATTCTTGAATTCATTTATTTTTGTTCATTTGTGGTTTAAGTTTAATAAATGGGTGGCTGACATTGTTACCCTTACTTTAGGCACACCCATGGTTTAAAGGTATCCAATGGGACAGATTATACCACATGGAAGCTGCTTTTATACCAGAGGTTAATGATGAGTTGGATACTCAGAACTTTGAGAAGTTTGAGGAGGTAAGGGATGATAGTTTCTTAAGCAGCTGGTATTTATATCTAAGGTGACTTGTTCCTGACTCTTGTGTACCCATAGTCCCATAGATGCACACTTGAAAGTTCATAGCTGCATTAAATGACAGATTGCCATAGCATCTAAGGAATTCTTTGAATCTTAACTATAGTAACCTTGTCAACTGAGAAATATTGATCTTAGACTGCAGTTGGAACTCCCAAGGACTTTATCAAATGAAGTGTTCAAATATAAGGTGGAGCTCTGCATCAAGGGCTTTAAGCGGAACTCTCCTTTTAGTGTAAAATCGGTGGCAATCTTGTAATTATGGAGAGAACTCTATTTGCAAAATTGCCACTATTTCTCTCCATAATTACAAGATTGCCACCATCTATGCATTATAAAGGGCAGCTCCGCTCAAGGCACTTGAAGCAAAGCTCTGCCTTTATTAAAACTCTTAAATGGATTACTTCCTTTTGGTCATGTACCTTGATGACAGTGTTTGCTAGAAATGCTCTATGTCCATTTCACATCTAGGAACTTACTTTTTCTTCTTTGTCAGAATGAACGCCTTAAAAAAGGAACTCATCTAGTTGCACATTTCACACCTATAATGCAGGGGAAAGTTAGTACTAAATTATTTGATCTTTGCAGTATATAAATGGAACATGTAGATCTTATTTTATAAATCTGTAATGAAGACTGAATGCCAAATTTGTGCAGCCTTGTGTGATCAATAGTACTTCTATCCTTTCATATTTAATAAAAAGTGAATTAACAGGTTTCAAACTATTGAGCATTGAGTAATTGACAAAGGAACTAGACTTTTCGTTTGTGGGATATGTCTAGTTTGTCAAAGAATCTACGATTTTGTGACTTGTTTTTTGTGATATGTTAAAATTTGTATCTATGAAACTAATTATTGGGAATTTCTTAGCAGTATGGTGGCAAATTTTTTTTTCTTGTAGAGACTGCAAAATTCACACTATTTTGAGTCATTCTAACCATATGGATGACTGGAATAGTGAAGTGGATGCCCCACACATGGTCATGTGGCCATCGATCTGGAACATTATATGTTAGAATGCTGTCTGCTTTGATTGGATATGGACTGAATTTGGTCTCACTGGATATTCCTAATTGTCTAAAGTTTTTCTTTATCATTTGTGGACCCTTTCCTAATACTTATTGTGATTCACTAGCTCTTATTGGATGATTTGATCATTCATAATGGTTTTGAAGTGTGCCAAATCCAAGGGATGACCTGACTATTTGGATAGTCAGAGATTGATGACCACGATCCTCCTTGTATGACCAATACATTGCTTCTCTCTGCCCCCCAAAATCAATGCTATTAATCACTCGGTAAGAATTTTGTCAATCAGTAAGAATTCTGGGAACTCGGCAACCCAAAGGATGTTGTATCATTTGGAAGGTTTATATTGACAACCAGATGGTCACATGTGGGGCTACTTTTGTATGCCTGTAGGGTTTTAATATTAGCATCACCTTAGGGCCTTAGGCTACCTTTGCGTGTGTACACAGTACACACATGTGTGTGCATGTATATATTATTTCTGAATAGGTACACATGCACACACACAAACACCACTTCTCTCTTGTGCAGGATTGTTTCATGTGTTTGAAGTTTTCTTGATACTCTTAAAAGTTTTGGAAATCCTTGTGACTTTGAATTGGAATGGTAACAAAATATTCAGAATCCATTCAATAGGTATTATTGAATGTAGGCCGAAGTGTTAAATCTGGTGACGACTTAATAAAATCTTATTATTAGATTTTATCTGACAAGATGGAAGTCACTGATTCAAGATTTTCTTTTTCCCTGTACTATCTGACTGTTTGGTTGCAACTATAATTCTCTTCTGAATAGACACTGTCCCGTTGTAATTATAGTTACCCGTTGGAAGGAAACAGAAATTTGGTAAAATGGGAAAATGTTGGGAATATATAAAAAATGAAAAACAAGATTATTAATTATTTAAAATACTAAACAAATATATTTTGAATATTACATATTTGTTTGCAAATATTTCAAATTGTCGTGAATAATTTACTTTTAATTTGTGAAATTTGCTACTTTTTGAAAAAGTCATGATTTTATCAATAAGTCGCGAAGTAATTATTTGACAAAAAAGCGGTGTATTATTCTGGAATTTTTGAAAAGTAGGGAGAAATTTGTTACTATGGTTGCGATAGCTATTCATTGTTTTGCTTCACGATTTTTGTGGAGTCGGAAATGCACATCTCCTCCAAAGGCTGCAATAAAGTGCAAATTTGGAGTAAAAGCATATTCTATATAATAGGCAAGGTCTCTTGTTCTTTTTTTGGGGGGGGCGGGGGAGTCCCCACAGGGGCCTTTTAACACTGTTCAGGTGGACCTTAACCAGTAGGCATTCCTCGCAGATCACAACCCGGGCACAGTATTGCAGGAATTCTATGCCTGCATGAGCTTGCGGGTATTGGAATCCCAGAGAGTCCCACGTGAGGGTTCTTGAATATTTGTTGTCTATCCAGACGAATTGTATCTGCAACCAAACACACCTTTCTGTCTTCTATCTATTGAGTTGGCATTGTTGAATTCTGCCTCACGAGGAGTGGATTTAGGCTTGAAACAAGTTTCAATTGAACTTTGCCTCTTTTGGGGTTTATGCTTTCCTTTTGCATTTATAATAATATTATTCTTTCCATTGTGAATGCAGTCAGGAACTCCAATGCAAAGTTCATCAAAATCAGGTCCGTGGAGAAAGGTAAGGTGTCATATTCTGCCTGCTCAATTCATATCTGATGTCTTAACATTTTTGTCTGAAAGATTTCAACTAGCAATTTCCTTTTGTTGGTAGTTTTACCTGGAAAAATTACTTTGTCAATATGTTATTCGCATCAGGCTGAAGGCCAATTATATGTAAAATTACTTAATTGGTTACCTGATTTCTTAAAAATGCATTGCATCGCTGATCCTGGCATTAGGATAATGAATTAAGACTTACATTAATAACTATCGCATTATTTCTATGCATAATGCTTCAAGGAACCATCTTAGTGTATGATATATACTAAACTGTTAGTTGTGAGGAGTGAACAGTAGGATTCTTTTCCCCCCTGTATATACAGAGCATTTGGGCCCATCATATCTTACCTGGGAGATCTGAAACAGAAAATTGTCCCAATATATACAGACTCTTGACGGTCTTTGTCCTTTTTGGAAACCAGTGTAGTCATTGTGAAATTACCTTGTCCTTGTTTATATTTAAATCAGGTATCTACATTTCTTATGGCTCAAAGGTCTTAATATTTTTTAATCTTTGGAGGGTAAAGATACATAACTTGATACCCATGAAAGAGTTCAAAACCTGACAAAAGAAGTGGTTTGAGTAATGATTGCTAACAAACTAGAAAAGTGAAGGGATTAGAACTTTAAAAGCAGCTAGACGTGGTGAGCAGGGCAAAAAATCCACAAAGTAGTTCCCTGTGACCAAGCTGTCATGACAACTATTCCTGATATTCAAGCACATTCATCAACTGTTGTCCGAGAGAACTGTTTTCCTTATTTTGCATTTTTTTGTGGACTATCTAGATTGAATGCATGAAGAAAGTTTATACATGTAGTTTTACCACATGATTTTTAACTTATAAACATTTTTGTTCATGATTACTAATTCATTATATGTTATAAACTTGAACTGTTCATCCATTAGTAATCTCAAGCAACTGATGCTAGTTTATTGCTTCCTACCTTTTTTTACAGATGCTTTCATCCAAGGATGTAAATTTTGTGGGTTATACATACAAGAACTTTGAAATCGTCAATGAGCATCACGTGCCTGGCATTGGTGTGTATCGACCTACCAAAATATAATAATAGTTGTTAATTATATATGAACATGGTATGTCATATGAATATGATACACCATAGTTCCATACACTGTATGAATGATTTCTATTCTGTACCACTTGCCATTTTTGTCCTGAATTTTCAAAATAAGTAGGGACAAACTTTTTTGTTGGAGGTCCACGGGTGGGATCAGTTGGATGTTGGTTTCACCCCTTGTATGTGCAATATGTGATTTTTTTTGGAATTGTTTACCGTAGTGGGGTGAAACCAGTCAGATGGTGGTTTCACCCCCTGGGTGTGAACTACAAGCATATGCTTATGAAGTTGATGTACTGTCTTTTGCAGGTGTCTTGGTTCTGAAAATATATTTCTCAGCAATCTGCTGACTATTGAAATTTTGTACTTGAATGCAGCGGAGTTGAAGAAAAAGTCTAATAAGCCAAAGAGGCCGTCGATCAAGTCATTGTTCGGTCTGTCCTCTTAAAACCTGAGCTCCCGTTAATTTCGCATAATTTTCTTTATTTACATTCTGAGACCTCTACTTGTAAATACACGTGGTTTCAACAGACACAACCGGTGCTCCCGATCAGCCTGTCCAGGGAAGCTTTCTGAACTTGTTGCCTACACAATTGGAAGTCTCCGAAAGCCCCGAGCCATCACCTCACCCTAGTAGACCCCCACCATATGAACACAAGCCTCTGCGCGGATAGCTGACAATGCAAGCTTCACAAGTAACTGTTCATAGCCGAAGCAACAGATGAAAAGGAAAAGAAGGAAAGAAAGAAAAAAAAAATTGTGTTTCTGGATTTTATATGTTCTGCAATATGAGCTTTTGGTTGTCTAGTATACTTCTCATGTTTTTATAGCAGAGCACATCCATCCCTGTACAATCACCCAAATAAGAGGGTGAGAAAAGGAGGAAATTTACAGTTTAGCTTGACTCTGTAAATTTGTTTCAAGCTGTTGTTTTTCAGTGGTTGAATTCTCATGGCCTCTATGCTTGGGTCGCAAATAGCTCTAGTTACTATGACATGAATAATATTGTATTGTTTTCTAGCGGTTGGAAATAAGTACACTGTAGATTTTCATAGCAGTTAATATCAAATTACAGGGTTAAGATGCATGGGAGAAAGATTTTGAGAAGGGAGTAAAAGTCGTGTATTTTGGAGTTCTGCTTTGCCACAGTGGAGTTGATAGAACCAGCAAATATGGTGCTTTCTTTTGAACAGTATGTGGTAAATATTAATATTCTTGGGGAAATCTAATACATTGAAGATTTGTATAACAAGCAGAACAGGTAAACCATTTGGTCCTGCCATCTCAGCTGCCACTTCTTGGAATCACTGCTCACAAAATATAAGTTCGTGGTGTCTGAACTGGCAATCCCGCATACATGTCATAAAGCCTGTTCATCAGAATTAAACCAAGCATTGTCAGGGAGGGGGTGGGGGGGCAGGCGCGCCCATTCGATCCCCCCTGATTAGTTTGAACGCCTCACCTGGAAAGAAATCACCACATTCCTCCTCATTTGTTACTGCTGCTGTCCTAGCCTGGCTCCTCGATCAGCACTTGATTGGCCTCGCAGTTTGAATGCTTGATTTGGGTAGAATGAAATTGGGCCGAGCATATCTCCTAAACATTTCTTGCAAAAGTCTGCGCCAAGTTGATATCTCGTTCAATTCTCAACTGCGAGACTCCCTCCACTTAGTCAGATAATAGGTCTGACCCTCATATGAGGGTATCCAGCCCAGCCCTAAAAAGCCCACAAAATCAGGTTCTCTTTTTTGTATCGATAAAGCCCGCAGGCCATAGTGGGCCCAAAAAATAGGTTTGCTAACATGAGGACCTGGCTTGGGCAACACCCACTAAAGTCTAGCCCTACCCTCATTATCTATACTATCTATACTAGTGGAATGCACATGCGATGCACGTGAGTCCAATCCTAATGAATTCACATAATTAGATTCAATGACACTCGAAGAGCATTAATTGAATAGATTTGGCAATCGATACATCAACAAATTTCAAAAACATTATGATTATGCTAGTGTATAAACACGGAGGTAGGGTCTTATTCTTTTTTTCTTTTTTTTTCCGGTAAACGAAACATATACACCCATACCCATCTCAACCAAAGCCTTTACCCACACACGCCTCTCAAAAAAGAGAGGTGGCTTAATAGATAATGAGATGAAAGAGAAAATATGAAAATTTATTTTTTGGTATATATACCTGCTGGTACACATAACACATGGGACCCCATCTTCTAATTCCTCTCAAATCAATGAGAGATTCTACCGTCGAAAAAAATATGAGAGAGATTCTAAGGTTTTCTAAACCCGTTTGAAGAGGCTGTAAAGTGGGCCAGTGGAGTCGGCGAACGGAAGAATTGCATTTATGTCCCAGGTCTTTGATCAGGATAAGGAACGACTGGTATTGCGTTGATCCGGCAATGGGTGGACACAGCCATGCCACCTGTGGCTGAAGCATTCATTCTGAAAAAGAGGGGGCGCTGATCACGGTAAGATGCAGGGGCATATGAGAGAGATTCTAAGGGTTCCCTAAAAAAACAAGAGAACACAATAAGTCTTTTTTTAATTATCATTAAAAGAGGTTGTGGTGGCGTAGTGGAAGTGGACTTATTTCACTCCATGGAAAAGAAAGCCGCATGGGCCACCACTCTATCAGAACTGTAAAGAGATATGAAGATGGAATGGCTGAGATTTGAAGATCTCTCTCCAAATTCTTTGATTAGAATCTAAGCTCTTTATTAGAAAGCTAGAAAATAAAAATGAAAAAATATGAGAAAAAAAAAGACACTTACCGTTGTCTAGGTTTTATTTTTTTCGGTTGAAGGTAACAACACCACTACACAAAGCTACAAGCAATAGAAGGAAGACCACACAGACAGAGACTCACGTATGCACACTCACACAGACCACAAATACCCTCAACCCATACATAAGCTTCACCCAAACACTCCTCAAAATGGGTACCGACCGTTTGAGGCGTGATAGAACTTATAAGGGTAAGAGGGCTCGGTTACACAACCGATGTGGGACTAACGATCAAGGTTTTTTTGGGTTGAAGGTAACAACACCACTAGGTAGAGATGAAAAAATACAATGAACAACAGTGAATTGAGAATTACGACAGGGGTGCTAATTTTGTTTTTTGTGAGCAATGGAAAAGGTTGGGGGTTTCATGAGGAGAGGTGGGGAGATGCATCTAACCATTTGGAAACCGTTTGCAATGGACGTGTCCATCTAAATTTGAGTGTGCGTCACATTTACAAACTTATGAGCAAGCCACGTCAACAACAGTTGCTTAATATTAAGCATAGGTTAGGGCAGTTGACATATAGTGTTCGAAATTCAAAGATTGAATACATAGTAAATTACATTGGTACCCCTAAATAATTGATACAATGTATAATATAATAGGATATCATGATTTTGGGGGTATTTTGGTAAAAAAAATTAATCTAACTCTATCACTCCTTCTCTCATTTAGTAATAAAGATTAAAAAAAAAAAATATATATATATATATATATATATATATATATATATATTTAAAGTTTTAACTTAAAATGACCTATATAATCTTTTTTAACAAAATATTTATTAGGTATGTTAGTAATTTTATTACAAAACCCCTTACTTAAATGTCACCCCACCATTAAGAGACTTATAAATATCTAATCTATCTCCCTCTCTCCGTTACTCTCTCATCTCTATTGCCGGCCTTCGCCCATTGCCATCTACCATTTCATTTATAGTTCTCTCTTACTTTGGCCCGCTGTATTACACTCTAAGGCTCTCTATTACATCTATCTCTCATCATCTACAGTTCACACTCCCCCTCTTATATTTGGTTGGCGGACTTTGATTTGACCGAGGTTGTGTCGTGCCCCAAAATCTCACTTAGGAGAATGTGAGATCTTGGCACGTGACTTACTTATCAAACTATTCTGTTAAAAGCATTTAAGACATACTAAAATATGAACCTGAAAATTTCTTCAATTAATTAATATATGTCTCAAACAAACTCCAATTAAAATTGATAATTAACTAAACATAAATAAATAGAATTGTCCCTCATGATACTTAACCATCAAACCAACATAGAAATCCAAAATAATCTTCAACGACAATTCCTTTATAATTAAAAATACCACTACCAAACCAAAACTCAATAATATGACTATCGATCAAGATCTTGTTCTTCTTCGGGATGATCACCTATTGGTTCTTCTATATATTCTTCCTTTTCCCACTGTCCAAGCGCGCAAATATCAAATCCAGAACTTGCCGACAACAAAGTTATTGATCGGCTGAGTAACAAGTTACTCCGTGTATATAACAAACTATAATAAACAATATCTTAAATATTATCATACATACATTTAACAATTTAATTTCAGCTCACATACATAAATCAATGTGTGGAAAAATATGTGAGTACATTATATTATCATTCACTTTCTTTCTTTCTTTTCTTACTATATTGTTTTATAAAAACACATCAACATGCATTGGGTAATAACTTAAAATATCACTTTACCTATTATGGAAATGTGCTACTATACTATACTTACCGAGGTAGCACTTTTCGTACATTATCCGACACGGACAGCTTACTTAATACATTATCCGGTACGACGGCTTACTTACTTTGACATAATTATCGTCTTTTTGATTATAGTCAGTCCGTGCAAAACTCATCATGCATCAATACTTTTGTGTGTCATTTTTCTCACATACTTACTTACTTTGCCTTGGTCTTACTTATGTCCTTATTAATGCCCTTAATTTTCTCTTTATACATGTTCATGTTTTACAGTAGTGAGTATTTTTAGAAATTGCTCTCACTCTTGGAATGTCTGGTATTTGAATAAACAGATTAGTAGCTTAAAAAAACTCTTCTTCTCTATATGCCATATTTTTAGAGAAGCTAATATTGTTGCAGACTCCCTCGCTAATCATGGTTGTGATATGCTTTCCTCTTGTTCTTTCTATATTATGCATGATTGGCCTTGTACCGCTCTTATTTTTCTTGATAAGGTAGGGTTGAGAAATGTAAGAATGGTCCATTCTAAATTTCCTGTTTAATGGGGTCTTGTTGTGAAGGGGTAAGGTTTATGTCCCCTCCTCTCTTTTTTTGGTGGTCTGGTTGGGGTAAGGTTTTATGTCCCCCCCTTCCTTTTGGTTGTCCTGTAGGGGTAAGGTTTATGCCCCCCCATTCTCTTTAATTTTAATAAACAGGCAGGGTTCTTCCAAACCCCCCTCCCCTTTCTAGTGGCTTTATAAAAAAAAAAAAAAAAAACTAATGCTAGTAAGGTAATGTTTTAAGCCATTAACAAGTAAAACATTTTCAATGAAGATAGATTTATGCTTACCAGCATTACCTATCCCGATGATCTTCCCTTTGGCGTTGTCTCCAAAGGTCACATGCCCTCCATCTTTAGGAGTGATTGATATAAATAGCTTCTTGTTCCCAGTCATGTGCCTTGAGCATCCGCTATCCAAGAACCATGTGGTCTTGGAGGAATTTGTCTTTAAGCATACCTACAAGACATATTTCGGTAACTCCCATTGGTACCCAAACCATCTTGGGTCCTACATGGTTAGTCTTGGGAGGGGATGTTTGTAATGACCCAAAAATTTAATATAATAAAATTATGCGTTTATGGCTCCTTAATTGATGTTAATTAGTTAGGTGCTTGTTAAATTGGTAGAAAGTGGGTTTTGTTTGGGATTGGATTGTACCGATAAAACTTCAGTATTTTTCCTCAAAAATTATACAATGTATGGGTCGACTATCTGGATGATCACCCGTCGTTCCAGTTCTGTCGTGTATCGATTCGCGAGACCGCGAGGTCTTAAATGTAAGAAAATTGAGAAAACCATGAAATTATAGATTTTTCGGAATTCAGTTGAGACTCAATATTTGTTGGGGATTCTAATAGAAATCCATGAAACTCATTCCACTGTGTGTTGGTAGACCTTCTGGGTTATTTTTGTTAGCCAGGTAATGACCCTAAAGGAGGGGTGAATAGGGTCTATGGTAGATTTAAAAATTTTGTAAACTACAAGCTCAAGATGCGGAATAAATTAAATGTGTAGCAAGCTAAACAACAGAGATATTCAAAAGAAAGAGAAAAAGAGATAATGTAATATCTTGACCAAAAAATATATATGTATGGGTCTAAGGTGGAAAACCCATGGGCCAAAAGCCTACCATTTGTTTTAAATTTAAATTAAGGAGATAGAGATTAGTTTAGATTAGATCTTTTTTAAAATCTTTAAAATCTCTTTAAATTTTAAAAGAACTAAATACAAGAGCAAGAAAGAGAGAGAGAGATCGCAGGAAAAAGAGAAAGAAAGGAGAAATAAGAATTATGGAGAAGTATAGATCAAACCCGAGAAAACGAGTGAAAAGTTCGAGTCGAAAGTTTTTGGGAAGAAATCAATAATCGAGAAAAAAATCCAGGTACGTTTTTACCATTCTTTTTTTTTATAATTAATTTGTAGTAAAAATCAAATAAATGTTTGATAGTGATGATATTGTTACTAAAAATTTTAAGGAGATGATGATATGTTATTTGAGATTTTCAGAATTATATTAGCATGCAATAATTTTATTTGTTTATTATTGCGCAAATAATATTGAAATTTATAGCATGAGATCTGTGAATAGATGAAAAATATGTGATACAATGATTGTTATGTTGTAAATAGCATGTTATGCATGATTGATGCATTAAGGATGGTTATATGATGTCGTGGGTGAGAGCTCCTAAAATGATGAGCAAGCCAGGATCATGGATCCTTGGGTGAAAGGCCCTAAAGCCCTCGAGGAAGATCCCTTGCTTGGGATAGTCAGTTTGACCGAACTAGTACTAAAATCGGTGATGATAGTATGATCGAGCTGGTGCGAAAATCGCTCCATTATACTTGCATGAATCATAATGTTAATTTATATATTTTCCAATGTATTTATATTGCATGCCTTTTTTTTATCGTAAATTAATTGTAAGAAATGGAGTAGATTTTTCCTATTGGGCTTCATAGCTCATTAGATTTTCATGTCAATATTTCCAGGTATGGAGTGATGCATACTTAGAAGTGAAGAAGAAATATGAAGACTTCTCTCATGATTTAGAATTAATTACAAAATTAATGGATAATGTATTAGTGGATATTTTTAAAGTTTTTGTTTATTTAATTGAAATTAGTGAATGATGTATGAACTTTGGAAGTAAATTTATTTTCTGGAATATGGATTAGTTTCATTTATATATCTTAGGAAAACATGATAGGTATAGAGACAAAAATTTAGTTTTAAATATTTTAAATAAAAGTAATGCGACATTGTTATTTTCTTGAAATTTTAAGTTTAGTTTCGGGAAAATAGTTACAAAATATTTTTCCATTATTAGAAAATTCTGAAATTTTATATGTAGTTCATAGACTTATAGAAGTATGTCTCTGTAAAATTTCAGGCCAAAATAATTTCATTTACTATTTATTTCATAATTATTTATATAAAAAACGAACCCAAAAAAAATAAAAAAAATAAAAACTAAATTAATATACTTGAAATACTAATTATAAATTAAATTATTAATAATCCTCACCCCCGAATTCTAGATCTCAGGCCGGACCACAAATAATGAGCTGAGTTGTGAGTTTTTAGAAATCGGGGCGTGACAGATAAGGAGAATGCAAACTCAGGATTTGTTCACGAGGTTCAGCAAACCAGCCTACTCCCCGTCTCAGCTTTTAGCTAGAGGATTCACCATGATTCCTTAATCGCATAGGCTCCTTCATAGGTGGAGTCCAAACCTTTACAATCTCTCTTATAGGTCGAGATATTACCTTTACAAGCTCTCCTTTAGGCCGAGCTAAAACCTTTCAAGAGCACAACCCTCTCTTGATAGAATTGAAGCTACAGCTTCAGAGCAAGAATCCTAGATTCTTGACATATCTCAATAAATGAGTTTTGGATTGAAAATCCAAATTGAAAGCCCCTTAAATGAGCTGGATAAGTGTGAAATACAAACTCTAATAAAGTCTCTCAAAGGAAATAGGAGTTGAATGAGCTCAAGAGAGATTTTGGGGATTTTCTAAGTGTGAGAGTGAGTGAGAATCAATAGCAATGAATGAATGATCAATAGGAGTTATTGCTGTGATCAAGAGTTATTGTTTGTTCATAAATGAACTCCTTTTATAGCATTTGATCCAATAAAGTTGTTATAGGCTCATTAAATGCAATTTGATCCGTTGAAAAATAGCCGTTACAACGATTTTCAGTTTGAGACAAGATTTCGTCGACGAAGTGGAATTCCCACTCGAATTTGTCGCCAAGTATAGAAGATAGAATTGAATTCTAAAAAACCCTGTAATGACTTCATCGCCGAATTCAAACTAACCAAAGAATTCGTCGCTGAAATCAAGAGACAGAATTGAATTTTAAAAATTCTGTCATGACTTCGTCGTCGAATTCAATCAACCCAGAGAATTTGTCGACGAATTCAGAGTAAAAGTCCTGAATTCTATTTTGGATCATACCAAAAGGGATGAGATTGATTACCTAGGTCAATTACTATATTTTTTATCATGATTTTATGATCCTTTAGGGTCTTAGAATGATTTTCAAGAGGTGTCCCAGGCTCCTATAGTCAATCTATGATTCTTGAGCTTTTCAACTTACCATTCTTTTGAAAACTTTTAGCATAAGATCTATAAACTCTCAAAATGGAAAATAAATACATTTAAATTGTTGAGAGATGATCTTGGCTTGACTTGAGTCTTGTGATTTTGACTTTTATCTTCAATGGACCTGACTTGGACTATGGTCTTATCTTGAATCTTCATCTTGTATACAATGAGTTGAACTTCCTCTTGGGTAATTTCTATCATTTTACATGATTGGAGTGCTATCAACTTGTGTATTCTGAGATGTTCAAGCACTTAAACAAGATTATTAGTACTAAATAATTTATTTCATTATTTTGTTATTATCAAAATTATTAAGGGTACCCATGGTTGTAACCCTGAGGCTAACAATCTCCCAATTTCTGATGATGACATAACAATGTAATGAATGGGGTTAGGCTCCCCCTCACAATATGCCTTTCATAAAAACTATGAGGTAAGTGTAAACACCCCAAATTTTGCACCCCTCTAGTCTCTTTTTATACTCTTAAAAACCCTTTTAAAAAACCTTCTTTCCAAGTGCTTCGATTTTCAAAAACAGCCTAAGGGTAAAAATGATCAAAATACCCCTAAAAAAGTGTTAAAAGTTTTCATTTTGTTCAAAATGATTTTAGAAATTTTTCGATGAATTTTGGCTATTTTTGGGAACAAATTGGACTTAAAATGGTGAAAAATGACTAAAATGTCCCTATGGTGTAAAAAGACTAAAATACCCCTAGAAAAGTGTTCAAAAGTTTTCATTTGGTCCAAAATGATTTTAGAAATTTTTCGATGAATTTTGACTATTTTCTGGATCAAATTGGAGTGGAAATGGTGAAAAAAGACTAAAATGCCCATGTGGTGTAAAAAGATCAAAATGCCCCTGAAAAAGTGTTCAAAATGTACCATTTGGTCCGAAATAATTTTACAAAATTTTTGGCTCCATTTGGATTATTTTCGGATTCAAAACGGAAAATGGCTTTTCGGCGAAGCGAAGCGTGATTCGTGGCAAGTCAAAAGTCAACAAAAGAAAAAAAAATATTTTGGCCCCCTAAATAGGGGCGCTACTTTAAACAGCGCCCCTAGAGGGCCCCCCTTTTTTTAGGCATGTCAGTAGGCATTTTCGGAAAATTCAAAAAGGGGAGCTACTTCAAGTAGCGCCCCCTCAATGTCGACCCCATTTTACCACCTTACTGTTCCTTGCCGCCTGATTGTTCGGGGTTTTTATCCATCAGGGCGCTACTGCAAGTAGCGCTCCCCCTGTTTTGAAAAACTATAAGTACCCCACCCCCCTCACTTCAATTTCAACTCATTCCTTCTCCTCTCTCTCCCTTTCTTCTTTAAAACATCTCCTAGCGCTCCGGATTCCCGAGAACGTTGATAGCGAAGGGTCGATTCTCGAGACCTCTTTTTAGAAATCTTTTCAGATTTCCTAGATGGTAATTCTTCTCAAAACCCTATCTTGCTTTGTCTTTTGATAGTTTAAATTGGTTTAATCATTTGTTTAAAGTTGTTTTTTAATTATTCAACTACTTAGACTGCTTGCCTAGTCGAACCTTTGACCAAATCCCGGTTCAAAACTAGCCTTGCCTAGTCGAACCTCAGCCCAAATCCCGGTTCAAAACTAGCCTCGCCTAGTCGAACTTCTGCCCAAATCCCGTTTCAAAACTTGCCTCGCTTAGTCGAACCTCTGCCCAAAAACCCTAGTTAAACCCTGATTAAAACTCAGTTAATTCTAGTTAAACCCAGCCAAACCCCAGTTAATCCTAGTTAAACCTAAGTTAACTCTAGTTAAAACCCCAATTAATTCCGGTTAACCCTAGTTAAACCCAAGTTAACCCTAGTTAAAACCCCCAGTTAATTCCAGTTAACCCTAGTTAAACCCAAGTTAACCCTAGTTAAAACCCCAGTTAATTCCAGTTAATTCTAGTTAAAACCCCAGTTAATTACGATTAACTCTAGTTAAACCCTGGTTAAGCCCTAGTTAATCCTTGTTAAATCCTGATTAAACCCTAGTTAAGCCCTAGTGAACCATAGTTAAGTCCTGATTAAACCCTGATTAAATCCTAGTTAATCCTGATCAAATCCCGGTTAAATCCTAGTTAATCCTGATTAAACCCCAGTTAACTCTAGTTAAACCCTAGTTAAACCTTGGTTAAGTCCTAGTTAACTCTAGTTACACCCTAGTTAAACCCCGGTTAAGTCCTAGTTAATTCTAGTTAAATCCTAATTAAACCCGATTAAATCCCGGTTAATCCTAGTTATACCCTAGTTAAATCCCAATTAACCCTAATTAAACTTTGGTTAAATGTAGCACCCCGGACTTTTCCATCTTTAATGAATAGCACTTCCGTAGCCAAGTGGCCTTCCACGTAGGTTAATTAATAAATAAAGGAGAAATGGGAAATTCTGAAACATCAGAAATGTTCATTTTCGAAAGACGAATCCAACGCAAGTTGAATCGTCAAAATCCGACGAACGAGTTGAAAGATGAATTAGTCTAGGGATACTCCCAAAGTGTACTCCCATATATACTCCCAAATCCTAACCATTTATCTCCATTATTAAACGGTTAGGATTCTAGCTGATGTGGCAATAGAAAAGACAAAATAAGCCAACTGAAATCTTGGCCCTTAGTTGTTGATTATAAACGGTTAGGATTAGGGAGTATATTTGGGAGTATAATTGGGAGTACCTATAGACTAACTCTTGAAAGATATGGCCAAAACAGTTGAGACCTGCAGCACACCGATCACTCGGTCATTAATAGCGATCGATCGGTCCAAAACCGATCGATCGGTCCAAAACCGATCGATCGGTCCAAAACCGATCGATCGGTAGCTATCGACTGGTTAACTTTTTTGTATGGGAAAATTTTTCAGAGAGCTTGTTTTTGACCAGTCGCTCGGTCAAGAACACCGATCGCTCGGTAGGCAACCGATCGATCGGTTATAACCACCGATCGCTTGGTCTTCGCATTTTTGCAGAAATTTCATTAAGGGCTTTTTCGTCTTTTGGGCATTTCCACCTTGCCTATAAAGGCTTGCTCGAGCCTAAGGGTTTCAAAAACCCTTAGGGCAGCATTTTGAGAGAGAGTAGAGGAGAGGAAGAGGGGTTTTCTCCTAAGGTTGCATCTTGAGAGAAATCAAGGGTTTTGGAGCCCAATATTATCCCAAAAGCTTGGATTTCTCAAATCCACCCTCAAGCACGTGTGGAGTCCCACCCCAAGCTAGGGCAGCATTCTCCACGACATTTTTCAAGGGTTTTCTCCTCTTATTCAAGGTTAGTACACCCTACTAACTACTTTGGTAATAACCTAGAATTTCTTCAATGAATATGTATTGAATCTCTCCCATTTTTCCTTTTTGGTTGAAATATGTCATTTCCCTAAAATAAACAAGATAAATGGATTGAATGTGGATGTGTGGGATGTGAATGGGTTAAGGCGATTGGATGCCTTTGGTTGTGATGCGTATTATGATAGAGAATGGTGGAGGGGCACTTTACTCATAATGAACGCACACCATGTGTTTGACGAAATATATGAACTTAAAGAACTTGAAATAATGTGGTTATGAATGTGTTGTACATTAGGTGTTTGACAAAATGCATGAATGTCAATGCCAAAAATAAATTAATGGATTTGAGAAATATGAATTGTGTAGCTTTCCTTAAAAAGGTGATTTTAGAACAAATACTCTATATGTTTTCATTTAATTCCTCATGCCTATTCAGTTACAAGAAATGTCACATTATGCTTTATTGTTTCATGTTAACTTGATTATTAAAAAGAGAATTAAAATGCAATGTGTATCCCTTGATTTATTTATGATAGTATGATCGTCACGAATGCCACACACACCAAGAATGTACGCATAAACCGAGGTTTTCACTATATGAGTAGATGAAACAACAAGAATAAGGAAAGGATATGTCAAGGAGGTTGGTAGCCCAAATGAAAGGGTGCTAGCCTCTGGCTCACAAGTAAATGAAACATCAAGGAGGTTGGTAGCCCAGAGATGTTCGGGTGCTAGCCTCTGGCTCACAAGTTAAACAGACATGAATGTCAAGGGTAGGGTATATCCCTAGGATATGTCATACCTGGCTCACAAGAAAACACGACAAGCAAGAATAAAGAAACAGGGAAGGGTGTTGGTGTACTAAGACCAGGTACGGGCACTAACATCTGTTCCCCAACACGTATGAGAGGATGCTAGTATACTAAGACCAGACACGGGTACTAGCATCTGTCTCCAAGTAAAGTGACAAGCATGAAAGGATACTAGTGTACTAAGACCAGGTACGGGCACTAGTATCTATTTCCAAGACAAGAATAATATGAAAGTATGCTATTGTACTAAGACCAGGTACGGGCACTAGTGTATGTTTCCAAGACAAGCATGAAAGGGTGTTAATGTACTAAGACCAGGCACGGGCATTAACATCTGTTTCCAACAAGTATGAGAGGATACTAGTATACTAAGACCAGGTATGGGTACTAGTATCTGTCTCCAAGCAAGAATCAAGAAATATGAAAGGGTGATAATGTACTAAGACCAGGTACGAGCATTATCATTTGTTCCCAGGCAAACAAGAAAATTCACAAGCAAGTAGACAAGAAAACACGCATGATACTCACGAGACATATAAGGAACCCACAAGAAGTATAAAATGTAAAGTATAATTTACAAGAATCACAAGGAAGGTGAAATATGTTTTAATTAAAGCATGAGCCTAGGTATGAGTTTAAATATGATGTTTAAGATTATACTTGTTATTTGTTATTGCTTCCGCACTCTGATTTTAGAAATGAAATGATGAACTGTATTATGTACGCTATTTTATTGTTAGCTAGTAGCTTGTACTCGCTGAGTATTCCATGCTCAGTCGTACCTTTATGTCGGCAGGTACATTATACGAGGTGTGGACTCTTGTTCCTTGGATCGAGGTAGCTGAGGGAGAGCAGGAGGGTATTTAGATGGTAAGCCAGATGTTAAGGGTTGGCCTGTGACCCTACGGTTGGGTTGAGGGTGAGAGACATGTATTTTTGGGGATCTTATATCTAGGGGATAATTGTATCAGTTGAGTTGGGACTCAAGTTAATGAGTCATGTACATGTTTTATTTTATATTAAGTTATTGTAGAAAATTTGTGCTTGGAATACCGTTAAGTGATTAAAGAAATTTTTAGTTCTCTATTTCGCATGCCTTGTATACTCTTTGCAGGTGAGTTTAAGTGTAGGTCACGTTGCCAAAGTATCCTAACTCCTAGGGGGTATTTTAGGGCACAACATTAAACCTTAGTAAAACTCTGATTAAACCTTAGTTGAACCTCAACCGAACCGAACCTCGGCTAAACCCTCATTCGAACCCTGGTTTAGTTTCACACTAGCAAAATCTCGCTCCTCAGCACGAGCTTAAAAGGCCGCCTCGCTCCCCAAATAGGAGCAAGAACCCTCAAACCTTTCAATCACCCACAACCCATTCCAATCAAATCAACTCAAACCATCAACCCTCTGGAACTACGTGTGGCTTGATTTTACTAACTGTGGATACGTAGGCAACCCTGATCGGGTTCAGCTCCCTAAGGATAGAATCCCTATTCCATTCTTATCCTGTCTATCTCAAATCATTTATTTTAGTCAATATTACATTTCTCAGTATATAGATCAAATTGCAAACTTTTTTTATGGATTCCTTTATTTAATTCAGACTTAGGGAGTAGGTAACCATTTTCGAATGGGAGTTTAGGGGTGCCTAACACCTTCTCCTAACTCAACTGAATCCCTTACCCTGACTTCTGACTTCCAGACTATGCCTTATCCGACAATTTCAGGGACCTATTTCCCTCAGAATTAGATAGGTGGCGACTCACAATCCCATTGTAAATTTAGCACTATTCCTTAATCGGATTTATCCTAATCGGGAAGGGAGGGTAAAATTCAGGTACTCATAGTAAGCTCCCCCTAAACATATGCAATAAAAATCACAGTTGATATTTGGATGCATATTTTAGATGGATTAAGAGACATATCACCATATTTTAATACCAAGAGAAGTTCCACAAAGATAAGTGTCAAAATGTAATTTCTATTCACAACATATTGGATCAAGACAGATTAATCAAGGATAAAGGATTGATCAATTTGAATTGTGAATTAAGTGAAGTTCATTGAATAAGATGTTATTTTTGAACAACCACAACCAAGAGAAATTTCACACAAAGATAATCATATTTGTATATATTACCAAAGATGCAAAAAAAATCAAATTTAAATGATTCAAATTTCATTTCATAATAGAATCTCAAATGTCATTACATCTACCATTATCAAATTTTCATTACATTTTCCATTCCCCCCCTATGTCAACATAAAAAAAAAATCATAAAAAATTACAATCCATCTTGTTTTTGTTTCTTGATTAATTCTGTAACTTTTGAGAGATAGTCTTGTGAGGGTTCTTCATCTTCATTATCCAGGGCCTTGGTCACTTCTTCACTACTAGAGTGAATGGGAGAGCTATCAGGAGAGTCAGAGGAAGAAGAGTCTTCATTTGAGGAGGGAAGCGAGATAATAGGAGCATTCTTCTTGGAAGGGGTCTCCTTGGTCTTCATTGGCCTCTTGCCTTTAGAAGAAGAAGGTGGAGCATGAGAGGGAGGTTGGGAAGAAGTGGCTCCACTAGCCAAGCTAACCAGGAAATTGTTCATTTTCTTCAACTCATCAGTGGCTCTCAAAGTAATGGAGGCTGATATAGAATCATGCTCTGCCATATTCAAGAGAAGCTTACCTTGAGTCTTCACCTGAAGAGCTGAGAAATCCACTTGAACTTGGATTAACTTAGTGATTTTCTCCATTATGATATTTTCTTCTGACTGATCTACTCCCAACCTATGAAAGAGTGAAGACATAGAGTTAACCATATTTTTGGTGACTGATGAATCCATGTTAACTGTCCCTAAGACTGAGTAGGTGGCATCAGCTCTCTCTCTTAAATCAACATGAACAGCAGGTAGAGAGTACTGTACTTCCTTGGGGAAGCTGATCATTCTTGTCTCAAGAGCTGCAAGTCTGGAGGAAGTGACTGATTGGAGGTTCTGAAGGCATTCTCTTGATTCTGATTGAATGGCAGTAAGGCTTGCCCTTGTCTCAATCATGAAGGAGACCATGGAAGCTCTCATCTCTTCCTGAAAAGCCTGCTAGCTCATCCTCATCTCCAGCTGAAAGTGCTCCAAGCTGGAGGACATGGAGGCAATCTGCCCTGCCATGATGTTCAATTGCTCTTCAGAGGCTGCTGGCCTGTTGGGCACCTCATAAAAATGACCAGGGTCCTCAAAGTGAGGTGACTCCTATATGTGAGAGCTCTCTGGTATCTCTCTAGCATCCATGAAATCAGACCAATCAGGCATCTCATCCCTAGGGTGCTGCTCACCCTGAAGCTCATCTGCAGGGTCCTCTACTGGAACAGAATCTGGCTACTGCTCAGCCTGGGGCTCCTCCTTTGGCACTAACTCTGGCTGTTGCTTAGCCTGATGCTCTACTGATGGTGCAACAGGAAAGGAAGGGATAGATGGAGTGGGAACAGAAGTAGGCATAGATGGAGTAGGAATAAGGACTGAGAAAGTAGAAGGAATAGTGGAGGACTGAGAGGCAGAGGATTTGGAAATCCAAACCTTCTGGGTTTCATTCCAAGTATAGCCCATTCTTTGAATGGTTGCCTTGCTATAAATGGAGGAGTCATCAGGGGTGATAAAATCTGTTTGAGAAGATAGGTGTAGCACCCCGGACTTTCCATACTTAATGAATAGCACTTTCGTGCCTAATTGGTTTTTCTCATAGTCTAATTAATAAATAAGGGAGAAATCAGAAATTCTGAAATGTCAGAAATTTTTTTTTTTGAAAGAAGAATCCAACGCAAGTTGAATCGTCGAAATCCGACGAACGAGTCAAAAGATATGGCCAAAACAGTTCTGACCTGTAGTGCACCGATCGCTCGGTCCATTCAGCGATCGATCGGTCCAAAACCGATCGATCGGTAGCTATCGACTGGTCAAAAATTTTGTATGGAGAAATTTTCCAGAGAGCAAGTTTTTGACCGATCGCTCGGTTAGGAAACCGATTGATCGGTAGGTGATCGATCGCTCGGAATTAAACACCGATCGATTGTTGTATCGTATTTTTCAGAATTTCAGTAAGGGCGTTTTTATCTTTTGGGGGTTAAACCCTTACCCATAAGGGCTTGCCCGAGCCTTTAGGGTTTCATTCACATACTTAGAGGATTTTGGGAGTTAGAGAGAGGGGAGGAGAAGACTCCAACCTAGGGTTTGCTTTTGAGAAGAAATCAAAGGGGTTTAAGAACCCTAGCTCACCCCAACTCGTTTTGCTTTAAGTTCAAGGCTCAAGCTCGTGTGGGGTTCCCTTCTCAAGCTAGGGCAGCACTCTCTATGGTATTTTCAAGAGGGTTTCCTACCCAATCAAGTATAATTCGAGTAAGGGCTTTCTTCTTTCAAGTTGGAGCTTCCATCAAGGTTTACACCAAGGAGCAAGCCTTGATTCAAGTTAGTACACCCTACTAACTTGCCCTAGCAATAATCTAGGTTTTCTATGTGATATATGATTCTTGCTACTATGTATTCTCCCTTATGAAATGTATCATATTCATTAAATATAAACAAAATAAGGAAAATGGTATGGATGCGTGGATGGGATGTTGATTGAGGCGAATGGATGCCGATGTGTATGAATGTGTGTTGTGTGTGAAATGGAAAAATGGAGGATGGGCATTGTATAAATATTGAACTCACTTTGGATGGAAAATATGCACTAAAAAGAAGAAGATTAACTATGGAGGAACCTTGCATGTTATGTGTTTGATAAACTGCCTAAACCATGAATAAATGACTTAAATTTAGAAATGGAAGTAGGTTTTATGCATGTATTCTTATGAATGGTGAATTGATTTAAATACCATGTTAATTACTCAATGGCCATATGCATGTACTATGAATTGAATGAATTGATATCATATCCCTCTTGTTATCCTCATTTTCATGATTGTACTATTGACATGTACACGAGCACGCATGTTGCATGAACCGAGATTTCAAGAGCATATGCATATAATAACCAACAGGAAAATATTGCATGTCAAGGAGGTTGGTAGCCCAAGGACATTCGGGTACTAGCCTCTGGCTCACAAGAAAACTAAACAAGTAATAAAAATCACATATTGTCAAGGAGGTTGGTAGCCTAGGGGCATTCGGGTACTAGCCTCTGGCTCACAAGAAAACCATATATCAAGGAGGTTAGTAGCCTAGGGAGATTCGGGTGCTAGCCTCTGGCTCACAAGTTACAAGATGCAAGTTTACAAGATGATGACAAGGCATTCATGCATGCACGCATACATGATTTCTACAAGGCATACCGAGATATGAAACGGGTTTTTAAGCACGAGTTTTATCGGAGTTTTCGCATTCATGCACGTACGTCAAGATGATTGCATTGTACCGTGTCTTATGCTATTTCTTTTGTGATGCTCCTATTTCTGCTTTGCATTGTACTATTGTTGTTGTGTGTTCTTATTGTTATTGTTAGCTAGTAGCTTGTACTCGCTGAGTATTCCATGCTCAGCCGTACTTTCATGTCGGCAGGTACTGAGGAAGCCCTCGACCCGGAGCCTTGGGTCGAGGAATAGTATATAGAGGAGAGAGAGCCGTCTATCCCACTGCAGTCTCAGGCGGACTGAGACCTCGACGTGTGGCCATACCTCGACTATTGTTGAGGGGAGAGTACGAGAGGGTTTTATGTAGTTTGACATTTTGATAGGTAGGCCTGTCCACCTTAGTCTTAGACATGTTTGTATATTTATGATCACTTGGGATACCATTTTGAGAACTATAGAAGAAATGAAAAGTTAGTTTACGCTTCCGCATTTATGTTTAGCTTCCGCGCTCAGGATGGCTTGGCAGGTACGTATAGTCACGCCTAAAGTATCCCTAAACTCCTAGGGGTATTTTGGGGTGCAACAATAGGGGTACATTGAAATGTTTAAAGATTTTTGTCAGAGCTTGACCAAAAGGGAGACACCCTGATTTTCTCTTAAATGCATCATCCATACAATGGTCAATGATGTAAGAGAGATCAATGGGTGTGGTGGTTAGGATACACCACGTAAGGAATACATCAAAGTAAGTAAGGTATTCCCTACCACCAGCCTTGGGAACTAGGTTATAGGTTATTATGTGATGAATGAGTCTAGATGTGAGAGTAAGGTCTTTAACTTTTGGTTGAAAAGGAGTGGTGAAATCTTGGTTTAGGCACATCATTTTTAGTGCTTCAACCACATCAAATCCTTCATGTCTGGTCCACTGACCATTCACAAAAGTTTGAAGGGTGCACTAAGGGATTTTTAAAATGGAGTGCAACTGATTTAGATGAAAGGAAATATTTTTAGCTAGGACAAAAGAAGTAATAAGTGATTCTGATTGATTGAAGTGAAAGTGGGTGTAAAAGAGTTTAACTAACTCAGGGAACATGAGTTCGCTTGATTCAAGAAATTTATCCCATTTTAGGGCAGAGAAGAGGGTTTTGATAGGTTCAAGGCCATAGGCATCAAGACTAAAGAAATTAACAACCTTACCGTAAAGAGGGGAACGAGGTAAGAATTTTTCTTTGAACAACTTCTCGAATTTTGGTTCCTTGAACTTCACAAGGACTGGAGTGGAGCTCGAGGCAGGTTCTTTCCCTTTGTCAGTTCTTGATTTCTTCTTTGGCGGTTCCACTGATGCATTCTTCATTGTAGGAGGCATCTTCACAAAGATTTGTGAGTAATTTGGAAGGAAGAAAGATGCGAGAGAAATGGAATAGGAACTAGGAGGGAAAAGATTAGGTTTAAAAAGATTCGGATTTAGGGGTTACTATTTATACACACGACTCAATTCGTCGCCGAAATGGGTTTCAGCCCAGAATTCGTCGCCAAATTAGAGTCAGGAAACCTATTTTTTTTTTCATTTTGGATTGACTTCATCGACGAAATGAATGAATCATCCAGATTCGTTGCCGAAATGGGTACAGGAAACATTCTGTTTTTCATTTTACCTACGGATTCGTCGCCGAAATCAAATTCTAGATTGAATTCGTCGCCGAATTCAGTTCTGAATTTGATGAATTGATTTTTCCTAAATTTTTCACCTATTTTTCTTCAAACCAATGGTTCATTAAGGCATCTAAAATCATCATAAGGCATTCAAATCATTCTTCTAAAGTAATTAAACAAGTTATAAGCATATCAATTCAAAGATTTTAATGTTTGATTGCTTTTGTTCTTGATTAAATTAGCTCACTAAGACTAGCCATACCCAATTCTCTTCTCAAAGCACTAAACCTATCAGATTGTAGAGGTTTGGTGAAAATATCACCAAGCTGATTAATTGTATTCACAAATTCCAAGATAACATTTCTATTTTGCACATGATCTCTAATAAAATGATATCTTATTTCTATGTGTTTAGTTCTTGAGTGTTGAATGAGATTTTTAGTCATACAAATTGCACTTATATTATCGCACTTAATAGGAATTTTAGTATAGATGAGTTTAAAATCTTCTAGCTATTGTTTCATGTAGAGAGTTTGAACACAACAAAGTCTAGCTGCCATATACTCAGCCTCAGCTGTGGATAAGGCCACTGAATTTTGTTTCTTACTAAACCATGAGACAAGAGAATGTCCCAAAAAGTGACAAGTTCCACTAGTGCTTTTTCTATCTACTTTGCATCCAGTAAAGTCTGCATCTGAATAGCTTATTAGATTTAGATTTGTGTCTTTAGGATACCATAAGCCTAAATCAATTGTTCCAAGCAAGTATCTAAAAATTCTTTTTACAGTAATTAAGTGAGATTCTTTTGGACAGGATTAGAATCTTGCACTGATGCAAACACTGAACATAATGTCAGGTCTACTTGCAGCGAGATACAAAAGGCTTCCAATCATATCTCTATAGAGTTTTTTATCAATATTTTTCTTTTTTTCATCCTTATCAAGTTTGGTTGATGGAGTTATACGAGTATCCATTACTTTAGTATTTTCCATTCTAAACTTTTTAAGTAATTCGTTAGTATATTTAGCTTGATTAACAAATGTTCCTTGTTTGGTTTGTTTAATTTGAAGTCCTAAGAAGAATGTTAATTCACCCATCATGCTCATTTCAAATTCTTTTTGCATTGTTTTAGCAAACATTTTACAAAGAGATTCATTTGTTGATCCAAATATGATGTCATCTACATAGATTTGAATTATTAGCATATCATCATTTTTGGTCATAATGAATAAAGTTGTATCAACTTTACCTTTTGTGAATCCATTTTCAATTAAGAAACTATTTAGCCTATCATACCAAGCTCTTGGAGCTTGCTTTAATCCATATAAGGCTTTAGTTAACTTAAATACATGATTAGGGAATTTATGATTTTCAAAACAAGGTGGTTGCTTTACATAAACTTCTTCATTAATATAACCATTTAGAAATACACTTTCTACATCCATTTAGTATAATTTAAATTCTTTATGACTAGCAAATGCAAGTAGCATTCTTATAGCTTCTAGTCTAGCAACCATGGTAAATGTTTTATCCCCTCTTCTTGGTTGTAACTTTGAGCTACTAGTCTTGCTTTATTCTTAACTACATTCTTATTTTTATTCTTTTTATTTTTAAACACTCATTTTGTACCAATTATAGATTTATCATTCAGTATAGGTACTAGATCCCAAACTTGATTTATGTCAAATTGATTTAATTCTTCTTGCATAGCAATGCCCCATGATTCATCTTCAATAGCTTCTAAGGCATTTTTAGGTTCAATTTGACTTAGAAATGCAAGGTTTATTAGATTTCTTCTTGTTCTAACCCCTTATTCCATATTACTAAGTATTAGATCCTTAGGATGATCTTTTATTAATTCCCAAGCTTTAGGAAGTTGATAGGATTCTTCATCTACATTTTCTTCTTCATTTTCTAATTCAATGGATTTCTCTTTTGAATGTTCCTTTTCCTGATCATCTTTGTTTTCTTCATTAATTTCTAATTTGGATATTTCTGTTTGAAGATTTTCAATTTCATCAATATCATCATTTTTAGATGATTTGTTAAATGGATTAGATTCATCAAATACCATATGGATTGATTCTTCAACAATTAAGGATTTTTTGTTAAACACTCTGTAAGCTTTGCTATTAGTAGAATATCCTAAGAAAATTCCTTCCACAGATTTTGCATCAAATTTCTTAAGATGTTTTTTATCATTAAGTATGAAGCATTTACATTCAAATACCTTAAAATAACTTATATTGAGAATTCTTCCATTCCAAAGCTTATAGGGAGTTTTATTTAACTTATTTCTTATAACAACTCTGTTAATTACATAACATGAAGTATTAATAACTTCAGCCCAAAAATAATTAGGTAGTTTATTTTCATTAAGCATAGTTTTAGCCATTTCTTGAAGAGATCTATTCTTTCTTTCTACTATACCATTTTGTTGTGGAGTTTTAGGAGTTGAAAAATTATGGTTAAAACCATTCTCATCACAAAATGATTTATGCTCTTTATTTTTGAACTCTCCTCCTCTATCATTTCTTATGTTGTTAATAGAATAACCTTTTCATTTTGAACTCTTTGACAAAAATTTTTAAATAGGGATGATGCTTCATTTTTATGAAAAAGAAATAGTACCCATGAGTATCTTGAAAAATCATCCACTATTACAAAAGCATAAGTTTTTCTAGTTAGGCTAACTACTTCATTTGGACCAAAAAGATCCGTATGCAAAAGTTCTAAAGGCTTAATGGTAGAAATTATTTTCTTGAATTTGAATGAAGATTTTATTTGTTTTCTAAGTTGGCAAGCATCACAAATTTATCTTTAATAAATTTAGTTTTAGCTAATCCTTTAACTAATTCATTTTTAGAGAGTTTAGATAAAAGATCCATACTAGCATGTCCTAGTTTTCAATGCCATAACCAACTTGCTTCATGTATAGCAGAAAAACACATCATGTTTTAAGATTTAAGTTCATCAAAATCTAAGGTGTATACATTCTCATTTCTATGTGCTATAAACAAAGTATTTAGATTATCTTTGTCCTTAATCATGCAAATATTTGAGTTAAATGAGACATTCAATCCCTTATCACAAAGTTGACTAATACTAATGAGATTATGTTTAAGACCATCAACAAGTAATATATTTTCAATAAAAACATATTTATTCTTATCAATGTTACCTATGCCAATGATCTTCCCTTTAGCATTGTCTCCGAATGTCACACGATCGCCATCCTTTGGAGAGATTGATGCAAATAGCTCCTTGTTCCCGGTCATATGTCTTGAGCATCCACTGTCCAAGAACCATGTTGTAGAGCCCCGGACCTTTTCACATTTAATGCATGACACTTTCGTTGCCATTTTGTCTTTAAAGAGGTATAATTAATAAATAAGGAAGAAATTAGAAATTCCGAAACATCAGAAATGTTCATTTTCGAAGTACGAACCCAACGCAAGTTGAATCGTCAAAATCGGACGAACGAGTCAAATGATACGGCCAAAACAGTCTGGACCTGCAGGCAACCGATCGCTCGGTCCATAGAGCGATCGATCGGTCCAAAACCGATCGATCGGTAGCTATCGAGTGGTCAAGATTTTTGTATGGGGAAATTTTCCAGAGAGTTGATTTTTGGTCGAGAGCTCGGTCAACACACCGATCGCTCGGTAGGCAACCGATTGATCGGTCATAAACACCGATCGCTCGGTCCTCGCGTTTTGCAGAATTTTCACTAAGGGCATTTTCGGCATTTGGGTGTTATACCCTTTCTTATATAGGATCGCCTGAGCCTTTAGGGCTCATTCTCAACACTTAGAGAGTTTGAGAGAATAGGAGAAAGGGGAGAAGGCGATTCCAACCTAGGGCTTGTCTTTGGAAGAGAAATCAAAGGGGTTTTGAGACCCTAGCTCACTTCAAGTCCGGATTTTCTCCAAGATCACGGCTCAAGCACCCTTGGAGAGCGTTCCCCAAGCTAGGGCAGCACCTCATGGTCGTTTTTGGAAGGGGTTTCTTCCTCATTTCTTCAAGGTCGGTACTTCTTGCTACCCTCCTAGTTTTAATTCCTTATTTTACTTTATTTCTCTTTGTTTTCTTTCATTTACACATGTGTTATGAGATGGATGGGTGTGAATGGTGAATGGAGACGGAATTGGCGATTGGATGCCGTGTGAAATGATGTGATGAATGAAATGGGGAGGGCATTGTATCCATAATGAAAAAAAACGTATGATGTGAGCATAACCCACCTAGAAAAGCATGTTGTAGGGTTAATGAATAATGAATGCACCATGTTTGATGAAATGCCAAGGTGAATGAAATGAATAATAAATTAAGAAATTGCATGTTTAAGATTTATGGAAATTGCTAGGGTCATGATAGTGTGATTGTTCGCTTTCCTTAAATGATATGAATACTAAATTGCTCAAATCATTGATGTTATGTGTTATGGATTACTCAAATGCCATATTTAATTCCAAATGCAAGTATGCACACGACCTCACGAGCACGCATACATGACATGATTTACCGAGGTTTTCAAGAATGGGATTTAGAGGTGGGGCATATCCTACGATATGTTTTACCTCGCTTTTGGCAAGGACAAGACAATCATACATTTTCATAAGAAGGGTCTCCCTTCCCTCGCAAGTGCATCTCACAAGGACATATCACAAGTGAATCTCACAAGTGGAAGGACAAGCATGAGCATTCTAGGAAGAAGGGTCTCCCTTCCCTCACAAGTAGATTACTTTTTAGAACAAGCAAGCATGATACACGCATGATACAAAGCATGATACACGCATGATATAAGCATGACACGCATGACAAGGTAGACAAGGTTTCAAGCATAAAAAGGGTAATTTCAGTCAAGTCAAGTGCACAAGATTTCAAGGGTTTTACCGGCTTTTATGAATGCAACATGATGAATTATATTGCTTTACTTATTGTCATGATATGAATCATTCCTGCTTTATATGCGTGAATTGTTTCCTACTTTATGTATGCTATCCGTATGCTATGACTGTTGGTTAGTGCTTAGTACCCGCTGAGTATTCCATGCTCAGCCGTACTTCTTATGTCGGCAGGTTCTGAGGGAGCTGCTGCTCCATTTGATGTTTGTGCTCCTGGTCCATGGGTGGAGGAGGAGTACGTCGAGGAGCCTTTGGAGGAACCTCCCGTAGAGGGTTATCAGTAGGTGGTGTTAGATTCTGAGTGGATTAGCAGTGGGTGAGCATGAGTGATTATATCCATGTATTTTGGCGGGCATGTCCGCACTTTCTTTGTTTTGATTTCTTTGTATTAAACTTGGACCATGTGTATATACTTAGAGGTTGTTAGACTTCCGCTGTGTTTTATAGTTATATTTCCGCTGTCATCCTCTATTGTATATGCTCTGTGGGTGTTTTGCAGGTGGTTTGTCAAGCAAGTCATGTAAGTCATGATTTAGTCATCCACGATTCACTCTAACTCGTAGGGTGGGTTTTGGGTCGCGACACATGTAGTCTTAGAAATCCTTGTCTTGAAACATACCTACATATTCAATTCAAGTAACTCTAAGATACTTTCCGCCCGATATCCAAACTGTTTTGAATGGAACCCAAAGTGATTTAGGTTTTGATTTGGGAGGATTAGTTCCCTTGGGAACCCATATCATTCTTGGTCCTTTATGGTCAGTATTAGTCAAGTCCTTGACTTTAGCTTTTAACTCATCACATTCACATGGTGAGTCATGAGGAACATTTTGAACATTATTCAATTTCTTACTCAATTCTTCATTCACAATAGCCAACACACTCTTTTCTTTTTGCAAAGTTTCATATGATTGGGTAAGAGTGTGGATTTCCTTTTAAAAAGATTTATTTAATTGAGCTATTCTACCAAATTCAATATAAAGTTCATGAAATGCTTCTCTTATTTCATCATATGAGAGAGAATCATTTGGGGAAGAAGTTACCTCATCCTCATTTACCATGAGGCACAAGTTTGCCACCTCTTCATCACTTGAATCTCCTGACTTGCTTCCCTCTGAGTCATTCCAAGTGACCATCATAGCTTTTTTCTTGTACTTTTGGCTCTTCTTGAGTTGAGGGTAGTCAATCCTTATGTGGCCTGGCTTTTTGCATTCATAGCAGGTGAGAGGTTCCTTCTTGCTTGATTCAGCTTTGTTCACCTCTTTTAAGAACTCTTTCTTGTATGGTCTCTTTTTGAAGTTCTTATGCTTGAGGAACCTTTTGAACCTTCTTGCCATCAAGGCTATATCTTCATCATCACTGTCTGTCGCGACCCAAAACCCACCCTAGAAGTTAGAGTGAATCTTGGACGACTAATCATGACTTGCTTGACAAACCAACCTGCATAACCCACAGAGCATATACAATAGAGGACATAAATGACGGAAACATACACTAACATAGCACAGCGG
This sequence comes from Tetracentron sinense, assembly GCA_015143295.1. Classification (NCBI taxonomy): domain Eukaryota; kingdom Viridiplantae; phylum Streptophyta; class Magnoliopsida; order Trochodendrales; family Trochodendraceae; genus Tetracentron; species Tetracentron sinense. The sequence continues at coordinate 41,718,302 of CM026551.1, read as the reverse complement.
AAGACTAACAACCTCTATGTATATATACACACATGTTCCAAGTTTATACAAAAAGATACACAAAAGAAAGTGCGGACAGGCCCCCCGCCAAAATACATGGATACATCTCTCTCAACTCACCCACAGCTACATCACTTAGAATCTACTACCATCTAAGAGTAAACCTCGACCGGAGGTTCTTCTAAAGGTTCCTCAACGTACTCCTCCTCCCCCCAAGGGCTCGGAGCACAGACATCAAATGGAGCAGTAGCTCCCTCAGTACCTGCCGACATAAGAAGTACGGCTGAGCATGGAATACTCAGCGGGTACCAAATACTAACCAATAGTCATAGCATAAAAATGGTAATACATAAATCAGGAGCAATTCAAATATGTAAAACGGGAACAATTCATGTCATACAAGGAAGTAAAGCAATTTATAATCATGCTTGCATTTTGTAAAAAGCCGAAAAAACCTGTTGAAATCATGGTGTGCTTTGAAAGCTTGTCATGTTTGTCTTGCTTGATCTTGTCGAGCGTGTTGTACATGTCATGCCATGCCATGCCATGCATGTCATGCGTGCTTACTTGTGATCATGTAACTTATGAGATACACTTGTGAGATATCCTTGTGAGATGCACTTGAGAGGGAAGGGAGACCCTTCATTATGCAATGCACTTGAGAGGGAAGGGAGACCCTTCTTTATGAGATGCACTTGAGAGGGAAGGGAGACCCTTCTTTATGCAATGCACTTGTGAGTGAGGGGAGTCCCCTCATGGTATGTTTGTTCTTGTTTTCTTGTGAAAATCGAGGTAAAACATATCGTAGGATATGTCCCACCTCTAAACCTCGTTCTTGAAAGTACCGATAAACCATGTCATGCATGCCGTGCTCGTGGAATCATGTGCATACTTGCATTTGAAATTTAAGATGACATTTGGGGATTTAACAACACCTAGCATATCACAATTTAAGCAAATAATGAATTTCACCATTTAAGGAATGTAAGAAACACACTATCATAAGTCCTAGCAATTTCATGAATATTTAAGCATGCATTATTCTTTTCAATTTATCCTTCATTTTATTCACCTTGGCATTTCATCAAACATATGGTGTGTTCATTATTTATTTAAACCTAAATCATGCTTTTCTAGGTGGGTTATACTCACATCATACATGTTTGTTCATTATGGATACAATGCCCTTCCCCTTTCTCATTCATTACATCATTCACACAGCATCCAATCGCCAAACACCATCTCCATTCACACCATCCACACATCCCAATCGTAGCACATTTATAGATGATGAAGAACAAAGAATAGGAAATGAAAAGGGAAAAACTACAACTAGGAGGGTAGCAAAAGGTACCGACCTTGACAAATGAGGGAAGGAACTCTCCTCCAAAACGTGCGTGTAGATGCTGCCCTAGCTTGAGGAGAGTGCTCCACGAGTGCTTGAACCGGAATCTTGAAGCAATCCAAGCATGAGATGATCTAGGGTTCACAAACCCTTTGATTTCTTCTCAAAAATCAAACCCTAGGTTAGGAAAACCCTTCTCTTCTCTCTTCCTCTCTAATATCTTCTAAGTGTGGTAAATGAGCCCTAAAGGCGCGGGCAATCCTATATAGGAAATGGTTTAACGCCCAAAAGATGAAAACGCCCTTAATGAAATTCTGCAAACAAACGCGAAGATCGAGCGATCGGTGGTTATGACCGATCGATCGGTTGCCTACCGATCAAACTGTTTTGGCCATATCTCTTGACTCGTTCGTCGGATTTTGACGATTCAACTTGCGTTGGGTTCGTACTTCGAAAAGAAACATTTCTAATATTTCAGAATTTCCAATTTCTTCCTTATTTATTAATTGTACTACTTTAAAGGCAAAATGGCTATGAAAGTGCCATGCATTAAGCTTGAAAAAGTCCAGGGCTCTACACTGTTATGCCCCAAAATACCCCCTAGGAGTTAAGGGATACTTTAGGTGTGACTATACATAACCTGGCAAATCATCCTACAAAGAACAAGGTATAACATGCTTTAATGGAAATATAATACAAAGTGCGGAAGCTAAAATATGGCAGAAATACCACCAACTTTTTCTTTTCTTCTATGAACTCAACAAGTATTCCAAGTTTATACAAAATATGACATGTAAATGTGGACATGCCCACCTTTCAAAATACAAAAGACAAAATACAACTCTATCTTGCTCAATAGTAACCCCGGTGGGGCCAATGGTCTAAGTCTCTCGCCTCAGTCTGAGGCTCAACTACCAAATCTTAATAAGGTTCTTCCTCACCGTAGTCCTCCTCAACCCAAGGACCCGGGGTACAAATGTCGAAAGGGACTCGTGTACCTACCGACATAAAAGTACGGTTAACCATGGAATACTCAGTGAGTACAAACTCCTAGCTAACAACAATAATAGCGAGCAAAGCATCATATGAAAGTACTGAAGAGATACAGTTCATATTCATTTAAAACAACATCATGCATAACCATTTATTATATCACAACTCTACTGAAAACCAAACCATATCTATGAAACATATGAGTTCTTTCTATAATTCTTATGAGCCAGAGGTTAGTACCCGCACAACCCTGGGCTACCAACCTCCTTGACAATACAATACTTCTGAGTCTTTTCTTATGAGCCAGGGGTTAGCACCCGTACAATCCTGGGCTACCAACCCCCTTGAAAATTCCAATACTTTTCTTATGAGCCAGAGGCTAGCACCCTTAACTGGGGCTACCAACCTCCTTGACGGTTCCATATCCTTTTCTTATGAGCCAGAGGCTAGCACCCTTAACCGGGGCTACCAACCTCCTTGATAGTACAATACTTTCGAGTCCTTTCTTATGAGCCAGGGGTTAGCACCCGCACAATCCTGGGCTACCAACCCCCATGACAATACCATTTCTTATGAGCAAGAGGCTAGCACCCTTTAACCGGGGCTACCAACCTCCTTGACGTTTCCTCCATCTCCATATGTGCTCGTGCATAGCAATTGTGAAATCATAATGGCATATACGAATTGAGGAGTACCATGTAACATTGCATTTCTTATCACAATTATATGAGAAGTAAACAAGCATATATAAATATGGGTCACAATTTGCCATTTTTGGGAGAACTACATGAAACATGCTTCTCAAACATTCATTCCATTTCAAGTATTCTCACTTATGCATTTTACCAAGCAAGTGGTGTTCTACATTTTCTTTAGTCCTTTAAGCTCATAATTTCTTTCTCAAGCATTTCATCAAGCGTCACATGTACATTTATTATGTGTACAATACCCTTCCACTATTTCCATCATTCAACACATGACAACATGGCATCCCATCGCCTCAATCCCTTCGTCCATCCATACATTTCACCATTCATTCATTTTATCTTGTTTATGTTTTAGGGATTTAGCATTTTTTCATACAAAGGATGAATGGGGAAAATACAACACACCATATTCACAAGAAGTCTAGGTTATTACCAAGGTAGCTAGGAAGAGTGTACTAACCTTGAAAGAAGAAGAGAAAAACCCTTAAAATGCCGAGGGAGATGCTGTCCTAGCTTAGAGAATGAGCTCCACACGTGCTTGAGGTTGGGTTTGATGAATCCAAGCCTTTTGGGATGATCTTGGGTGTTTAAACCCTTGATTCTCCCTCCCAAATGGAAAGGGCCTCTTGAAACCCTAGGTTCTTCTCCCTTTCCCTCAAATACCTCTAAGTGTAGTGAGTGGGGACCCAAAAACTCGAGCAAGGCTTATAAAGCCAAAGGATGCTGGCCAAAAGACCAAAAAGCCCTTAATGAAAATTCTACAAAAACGCGAAGACCGAGCGATCGGTGGTTATGACCGATCGATCGGTTGCCTACCGAGCGATCGGTCTTCTTGACCAAGCGATCGGTCAAAAACATGCTCTCTGGAAAAATTTCCCATACAAAAAAGTTAACCAGTCGATAGCTACCGATCGATCGGTTGTGGACCGATCGATTGCTAGTTTGGACCGAGCGATCGGTGCTCTACAGGTTTTTGACCCCTTTTTTTATTTCGGCTATAACTTTTGACCCGTTCATCGGATTTTGACAATTCAACTTGCGTTGGATTCATCTTTCGAAAAGGAACATTTCTGGCATTCAGATTCTTTAATTTCTCCCTTATTTATTAATTAGACTACGTGAAAGGCCAATTAGTTACGAAGGTGCTATTCATTAAGTGCAGAAAAGTCCGGGGTGCTACAATCACTGCTGGATTCCTTGTTATTATCTTCAACTTGAGTGGTTTTGAGAGCCAGCCCTTTCTTAGTTCTTGGTTCATCAGACATTTGATCCTTCATTATGACTTAATGAGTCATAAGAGATCCCAGCAGCTCATCCATAGTGTAGCGACCCAAAACCCACCCTAGGAGTTAGAGTGAATCTTGGACGACTCAATCATGACTTACATGACTTGCTTGACAAACCAACCTGCAAAAACCCACAGAGCATATACAATAGAGGATATTATAGCGGAACCATAACTATAAAACACAGCGGAAGTCTAACAAACCTCTAAGTATATACATATGGTCCAAGTTTATACAAAAAGTAACCAGAAGCAAGTGCGGACAGACCCGCCAAAATACATGGATATAATCTCTCATCTCACCCACAGCTAATCCACTCAGAATCTACAACCACCTAATGGTAACCCTCTACGGGAGGTTCCTCCAAAGGCTCCTCGACGTACTCCTCCTCCACCCAAGGGCTCGGAGCACAGATATCAAATGGAGCAGCTGCTCCGCCATCACCTGCCGACATAAGAAGTACGGCTGAGCATGGAATACTCAGCGGGTACTAAGCACTAACCAACAGTCATAGCATACAGATAGCATACATAAAGTAGGAAGCAAGTTGCATATATAGAACATGAACAATTTATATCATACAAGGAAGTAAAGCAATTTATATTCATGCTTGCATTCCAAAAGACTGATAAAACCCTCGAAAACATCGTGCACTTGACTTGACTTGAAATACCTTTTTTTTTTTCGTGATTAGGAACTTGTTAACCGTGTCATGCTTGTCATGCTTGCATTTTCATAATTTAAACATGTTCACATGCCTAGTTGCCGTTCATAGTCCGTCACAACTAGTACCCTATATGCAGATGGGTATGCCTAGTTGCCGTTCATAGCCCGTCGCAACTAGCATCCATGCGGAATGTGAATGCCTAGTTGCCGTTCATAGCCCGTCGCAACTAGCATCCATGCGGAATGTGAATGCCTAGTTGCCGTTCATAGCCCGTCGCAACTAGCATCCATGCGGAATGTGAATGCCTAGTTGCCGTTCATAGCCCGTCGCAACTAGCATCCATGCGGGATGTGTGATGCTATGCTATGCGTGTCATGCCATGCTATGCTATGCGTGTCATGCCATGCTATGCTATGCGTGTCATGCGATGCTATGCATGTCATGCGAGGGGATGGGAGACCTTTCCCTATACAATGCATGATTGTCTTGCCCTTGTCAAAAGCGAAGTGAAACATATCTTAGGAGATGCCCCACCTCTACGTCTCATACTTAAAACATCGGTAAATCACGTCATTTCATGCGTGCTCGTGAGATCGTGTGCATACTTGCATTTGGAATTAAATATGGCAATTTGGGGTAATTCACAAAGCATATCATATAACAATTTAAGCGAGTAATAATCTACGCATTTTAAGAAATGTAAGAAACACACTATCATGAACCCTAACAAATTTCAAGAGCAATTAAGCATGGGTTCCCTTAATTTATCATTTATTTTGTTCACCTTGGCATTTCATCAAACATGGGGTATGTTCATTATTCACTTAAACCTAGATCATGCTTTTCTAGGTGGGTTATGCTCACATCACACTTGTATGTTCATTATTGGTACAATGCCCTTTCCCATTCGTTCATCACATCATCCACACGGCATCCATTCGCCAACATCCATCTCCATTCACCATTCATACCACCAATCTCATAACACATATATATGTGAAGGAAAACAAGAAGAAATAAAGGAAAAGAGAAGCTATAACTAGGAGGGTAGTAAGAAGTACCAACCTTGATCAAGTGAGGAAGAAATCCCCCTTTCCAAAACGACCGTGAGTTGCTGCCCTAGCTTGAGGAGAGTGCCCCACACGAGCTTGAGCCGAGACTTGGAGAAAATAGACTTGAGGATGATCTAGGGTCTCAAACCCCTTTGATTTCTCTTCAAAATGGAAACCCTAGGTTTAGGAAAACCTTCTCCTTTCTCTCTATCTCTCAAAAGACTCTAAGGGTTGAGAATGAGCCCTAAAGGCTCGGGCAATCCTATATAAGAAAGGGTATAACACCCGAATGCCGAAAATGCCCTTAGTGAAAATTCTGTAAAACGCGCGGACCGAGCGATCGGTGGTTATGACCGATCGATCGGTTGCCTACCGAGCGATCGGTGTTTATGACCGATCGACCGGTCAAAAACTCACTCTCTGGAAAATTTCCCCATACAAAATTTCTGACCGCGCGATAGCTACCGATCGATCGGTTATGGACCGATCGATCGCTGACTGGACCGAGCGATCGGTTCTCTGTATGTCTGGACTGTTTTGACCATATCTTTTGACTCGCTCGTCGGATTTCGACGATTCAACTTGCGTTGGGTTCGTCTTTCGAAAACGCACATTTCTGACATTTCGGAATTTTCGATTTCTCCCTTATTTATTAATTAGACTACAAAAATGGCCAATTAGCTACGAAGGTGCTATTCATTAAGGATGAAAAAGTCCGGGGTGCTACACATAGGTAGTTTGGTGAGGTCCTTAGCTTCTTGAATAGCTGTTACTTTTGGAGTCCATTGGGTAGTGATCTCAGAATCTTCCTTACATTTTTTGCATTTGAATACACTTTACCCAGAGATTTTAAACCATTTAAAATGTTAGTAAATCTGGTGAACATATCACCAATAGATTCTTCTTTTTCCATTTTGAATAATTCATACTTGTGAACAAGCACGCTGATCTTTTCATCTTTAACCTGATTAGTCCCTTCATTGGTCACTTTCAGTTTATCCCATATTTCTTTAGCAGAGTCATATCCAAATACTCTGTTAAATTCTTGGGGACTTAGAGCACAGTAGAGGTTGCTAATAGCCTTAGCATTGATTTGATTGAGATTAATATCAGCTTAACTCCATTCTTCCTTTACCTTGGGGTTTCTAACATCATCCACAATTTTTGTGGGAAGATGAAGGCCATTGACTATTACTTTCCAACACTCATAATCTAGAGCTTGGATGTAATACATCATTCTAGTCTTCCAGTAGTTATAATTTTCTCCATTAAACAATGGAGGTCTAGTGGTGGACTGTCCTTCTCCTAGGCTTGTTGCAAAAACGTTATTTGCCATTAAAATCGATTACACAGATTGTTTAGATCTATTTAGAGTATTCGGCTCTGATACCAATTGTTGGCCAGGTAATGACCCTAAAGGGGGGGGGGGGTGAATAGGGTCTATGGCAGATTCAAAAATTTTATGAACTATAAGCTCAAGATGCGGAGTAAATTAAATGTACAGTAAGCTAAACACTAGAGATATTTAAAAGAAAGAGAAAAAGAGATAGGGAGAATGCAAACTCAGAATTTGTTCACGGGGTTCAGCAAACCAGCCTACTCCCCACCTCAGCTTCTAGCTAGAGGATTCACCACGATTCCTTAATCGTACAGGCTCCTTCATAGGTGGAATCCAAATCCTTACAATCTCTCTTATAGCTCGATATATTACCTTTACAAGCTCTCCTTTAGGCCGAGATAAAACCTTTCAAGAGCACAACCCTCTCTTGATAGAACTGAAGCTATAACTTTAGTGTAAGAATCCTAGATTCTTGACATATCTCAATAAATGAGTTTCAGATTGAAAATCTGAATCGAAAGCTCTTTAAATGAGCTAGATAAGAGTGAAATACAAACTCTAATAAAGTCTCTCAAAGGAAATAGGAGTTGAATGAGCTCAAGAGAGATTTTGGAGATTTTCTAAGTGTGAGAGTGAGTGAGAATCAATAGCAATGAATGAGTGATCAATAGGAGTTATTGCTGTGATTAAGAGTTATTGTTTGTTCATAAATGAACTCTTTTTATAGCATTTGATCCAATAAAGCCGTTATAGGCTCATTAAATGCAATTTGATCCGTTGAAAAATAGTCGTTACAACAATTTTTCAGTTTCAGACAAGATTTTGTTGACGAAGTGGAGTTCCCACTTGAATTCGTCGCCGAATACAGAAGACATAATTGAATTTTGAAAAACCCTATAATGACTTCGTCGCCAAATTCAAACTAACCAAAGAATTCGTTGCCGAAATCAAGAGACAGAATTGAATTTTAAAAATTCTGTCATGACTTCGTCACCGAATTCAATCTACCTAGAGAATTTGTCGACGAATTCAGAGTAAAAATCTTGAATTATGTTTTGGATCAGACCAAAAGGGATGAGATTGATTACCTAGGTCAATTAGCTATATTTTTATCATGATTTTATGATCCTTTAGGGCCTTAGAATGATTTTCAAGAGGTGTCCTAGGCTCCTATGGTCAATCTATGATTCTTGAGCTTTTCAACTTGCCATTCTTTTGAGAACTTTTAGCATAAGACCTATAAACTCTCAAAATAGAAAATAAATACATTTAAATTGTTGAGAGATGATATTGGCTTGACTTGAGTCTTGTGATTTTGACTTTAATCTTCAATGGACTTGACTTCGACTATGGTCTTATCTTGATTCTTCATCTTGTATACAATGAGTTGAACTTCCTCTTGGGTAATTTTCATCCTTTTACATGATTGGAGTGCTATCAACTTGTGTATTCTGAGATGTTCAAGCACTTAAACAAGATTATTAGTACTAAATAATTCATTTCATTATTATGTTATTATCAAAATTATTAAGGGTACCCATGGTTGTAACCCTGAGGCTAACAATTTTCTATCGTCTCGGACGCTAATCATCTCAAACGAAGAAACTATAACGTGTTTTGTGTCCAAATTCAGGAAATTTGTGGGTTTGGCAGTTTTCTTCTGGACTTACTTTTTACCATCAAAACTTATCATTTTTTCCTGAAATTTTTACAGTAGGTGTCGGACTGACCCACGTTCGGTCACCTAAAGTTTTGTCAAAATCAGAGGTCGTTCAGTGGGGTTTCGAAAGCCGTTTGTGCGGAAAAATCAGGAAAACAGTCAACTGGTTAAACGAGTTGACCCAGTCAACTCTCCACACCATTAATGGTCATGTGATTTGCACATGATCTCTGTAAGCACCCAATTTTTACATCTCCTTAATCATGGTTAAAACATCTTAACCATGATTAATCACCCTCAAATCCTAGGTAAACCCTAGTCAAACCCTAGGTAAAACCCTAGGCTTAACCCTAGGACAAACCATGACCCCAGGTAAACCCTAGTCAAACCTTAGGTAAACCCTAATCAAACCCTAGGCCTAACCCTAGGTGAACCCTAGTCTAACCCTTGGGCCCAAGAACCCCAAAATCAAAGCCAAAATCCTCTATGGGCCCAAGCATGGGCCTATAGACCCTTCAGACCCGGTGTGGGGCCCACTTTGAAAATTTTGAAAAATTTTGGAATGGTAGTAATAACATTACTGCTATTTCTAATTAGGGAAATTTGTATAGTAACCCAGACCAATTACAAAGGGGTCTAACCTTTTTTAGCAAAATTAAGGTAATGGCGGTAGAGTTTCTACTGCCATTCCTGATTTTAGCTAAATCAGGAATGGCAGTAAAAACTCTACCACCATTCCTGGTATTCTTCTTCTAAGCTTGCTGGCACCACCTGCACCACTTAAACTTCGCTCCCCTTGGGTCCTCAACCCTGTTTTCGATCCCTAAACTACCCCAGTAATAAGGGAGGTTGGTAACTCAGAAGGTTAGTAAAATAGTTCTGGAGGTGCATTTTAGCGGGTTTTTTCTTTTTTGGTGTAAGTTAGCAAGGTTTTTCGTGAAACTCTCTAGGGTGTCATGGTAGCCACCCCAATGAGAGGGAGATCCCCACCAAGGCCACCGAATAAGCAAGGTAAATCTTGTGCTTCTGTAGTCAGTAATTTCTCTAGATCGGGTAATGGAATCACTCATCTGGAAGACTTTAGTTTTGAATCCATAACTGAAGTAAAGAAGTCTTCATCATATCATGGAGAACCAGTGCTCTTTTATTCAAATGATGAACTAATCTCGTCAGCAGCAATTTTCCAACACGTTTTGATTGCCAAATTCACGTTTGGGCGATCTTTTATTGAAGCTTTGATAGAATACATAAGGGAATTGATCCACAATAAGTTAGGAATTGCTGTAGGGATTTTGGACGAGAGGCATATGCTGATTAGATTCGAAGCAGAAGTTGATTACCTATCAGTTTCGATCAAAGAGTTTGTTTATATGGAAGGGTAGCTTGTGCAGTTTATGAAATGGACCCCCTCTTCTTTCATGCTGGATTTGAACCTACGATGGTTCCCATATGGATAACATTGCCGGGGTTACCTATCAATTTTTTCAATCCGAAGGATCTATAGGCCATTGGCATTATTGTGGGGGAAAGTGTTGAAGGTAGATGGGCCAACCAAAACACTCTCGAGACCCAGTATGGCCAGGATTTGCATGGAAATAGATGTTTCTAAACCAAAAATTGATAGCTTCTGGTTAGGATTGAATACTTCGGGTAGATGGCAACAAATTCTGTATGAAAAGGAACCTATTGTTTGTGAAAAATGTTAGAGGATCGGGCATAGCAGTGAAGTGTGTAGAAGTGTTGAGAAAAGAATTTACAAAAGAGTGGCAAGGGAGAAGGAAAAACTGAGAAATCAGACGAGGAAGCTGTTCCATTACCTAAGAACAATACTAAGAAATGGGTTGAAAAAACATTCAGGAAAAAGATTGATACAGAAAATCAGAGGCCAGCAATAAATCCTTTAGAAGTGATTCCGAGTGGTGATCGGGACAGGGAAGAAAAAAAAGATGGGGATTCTTCATTAAATCACAGCTATGATCTTATAATATTAGAGGAAAATCAGAACAAGAAAGAAGGCCAAGGTAAAAATAAAGCTACTGAAGGCATTGAAATTTCAGATGAAGAGCAAGAGAACGGTAATCAAAGTAAGGAGCATAAATCAGTTGGAGAAGAAGAGACTACAATTGAAGTTTCAATGCTTCAACACTTGGGATCCAAGATATCAGTTTAGATTCAAGAAAACATGACAAGTTCTGGACCGAATGATAACATGGTTATGGTGAATCATGGGCTAGAGGCTGAGATTGGAGGGGGTAATGTTGATGACCAAGAAACTCTAGATCTACTGAATGTGTTACAATTTGAACAACCTAAGAGTGGTTGGCGTTCCAAGGAAGAAAAGGTGCCAATGAAAAAGAATACAACCGAAGTTGGGAATAGATCGGAATCCAAGAAGGGCAGAAGCAAACCGGATTAGAATAAGGAGGAGTTCCTACATAGTTGCAAGGTGTTCTCCATGAAAATTGCTGGATCAGTGTGGTTAACGAGCTATCCCATTATTCATTCGAGCAATGTGATAGAGGAAATTAACTAGCCCAAAAGTGAAGACGAGAATAACAAGATCGAAAACCAGAGCGGCATATCAGGATACCTCTCAATTATCTAATCATGTTTAGTACAATCATTTGGAATATCCGGAATATTCGTGGAGCGAGCAACCCAAATTCCCGTAGGAGATTGAAATCAGTGATAGCGGATAAAAAATTGCATTAGTAGTGATTCTAGACCCGAAGAAAAATTTAAATTTTTGAGATAAATATGGTATAGATATGGTTTTCAAAAACCATACAGAAAATAATGGAGATGGTAGCAGAATATGGGTGTTCTGGAAGGATGAGATTACAGTGTTTTCTATTCAAAAATCTCCCCAGTGTATCTCGATGGTTCTTTCGGAGAGAGGTACGAATCCGGTTAAATTTTCTTTTATTTATGCTTCGTGTGATAGATTGGAAAGGAGGCATTTATGGGAGGAATTACAAATTTTAAGTTCCGATAAATCTTATCCGTGGATTATAGGGGGTGATTTTAACATAATCTGTAATGTTGAAGAAAAAAAAGGAGGTAGAATTCCGACTCTAAATGCAATTAATGAGTTTAATAATATGATTACCCAATGTGATTTGATTGATGGGGGGTTTTTTAGGGAACCGGTTCACCTGGTGCAACGATCATGTCAGGGCTCACTGTATATGGGCAAGGCTGGATAGAGTTCTATTCAATTCAACTTGGCTAGATGTGTTTTGGCAGATTACTATTACCCACCTTCCTCGAAGCCCTTCGGATCACGCTGCTCTGCTTATTGAAGCTGCTTGTAGTCTGAGAGGAGCCCCTTCTTCGTTCAAATTTCAAAATATGTGGATAAAGGATGCAGGATTCATGGATATAGTGAAAGCGAGTTGGAAAAGTGAAAAACTAGGTAACCCTATTCTTTCCTTTTTCTTGAAATTAAAATCTCTTAAATTACAGTTATCTGCTTGGAACAAGAATAAATTTGGAAATATATTTGATAATCTAAGAGCTCATGAGAGTAAAGTGGAAGAACTGGAAAACCTTATGCAAATCAACTGGACCGAAGAGGGTCACTTGGAGTTATGCAGTGCTAAATCAAAATTGAAAGAGTTTTTAGATATGGAAGAAATTTTTTGGAAACAAAATTCTCGAGAGCTTTGGCTTAAAGAAGGGGACAAAAATACAAGGTTTTTCCACTTAGTTTATCAAAATAATCGTAAAAGGAATACGGTGCATTCTATCCAAGATAGTAATGGGCACTTGTTGACTCAAGAGGAAGATAAGGGCAAGGAAGGAAGCAGTGAAATTTTTTCAGAAAATTTTACTTTTAGAAGGGGTTTCAGGGGCTGATAGCATCGTGGAGTGTATCCCTTCCATTGTTTCAGAAGAGGAAAATGCCAACCTTTGTAATATTCCAGATAAGGAAGAAATCTAGAAAGTGGTGTTCGAGATGTAGGAGTCAGGTGCTCCAGGACCTGATGGATTTTCAGGTATGTTCTTTCAGCATTGTTGGGATATTATAAAAGAAGATCTAATAGATGCGGTTCAGTATTTTTTCATAATGGTTTAATTCCGAGAGCTGTAAATGCTACATTGCTATGTTTGATGGCAAAAATTGAGAACCTGATTACTTTTGGCGATTTTCGACCAATCAGTCTCTACAATGTTTTCTACAAAATAATAGCGAAGGTTATTGCCACCCGATTGGGTTGTATATTGCCAAAATTAATTTTAGAAGAGCAGTCAACATTTGTCAAAGGGAGAAACATTGTGGATAATATTTCGATGGCTCAAGACATGACTTCGCACATTAATAGGAAAGTGAGAGGAGGAAATGTGATCTTTAAGCCGGATATGGCTAAAGCATGATAGATTGGAATGGGATTTTCTCCTATTAGTTTTGAAGAAATTTGGATTTAGTGAAAATTTCTTAAAGCTAATAAAAGGTTGCATCAGTTCCCATTTTTTCTCGGTTATTCTTACTGGGAAATTGCATGGTTTTTTTCAGTCCTCTGGTGGATTACTTCAAGGAGACCCTCTTTCCCCGTCATTGTTCTTTCTAGCTGAAGAGGTGCTTAGCAGAGGGATGAAAATTATTTTTGCCGAAAATAAGGTGGAGTACTATAGGACTTTGAGAAGTGCTATTCCTATTTCTCGCTTACTTTTTGCAGACGACACTCACTCTTATATTTTGTAATGGGCAGAAGAGATCTATCACCCATCTGTTCAAATTCTTATCGGAGTATAAATCAGCATTAGGGCAAAGAATAAATAAGCAGAAGAGTGCTATGTATGTAGCGGAGAATAAATCAGAAAGGGATAAGACTGATTAACACTAGTGGGATTGATACTGGCATGTTTCCGTTAAGGTATTTGGGTATTCCCATCTTCATTGGTCGTATGCAAATCAGCTACTTTGATTATATCATTGAAAAAGTTAGAAGGAAAATCAAAGGTTGGAAAGGTAAACTTTTGTTTATTGGAGGGAAGCTTGTTCTTATGAAGTCTGTGCTCACTTCTTTGCCAATTTATAGCTTGATGGGGTCCAATATTCCAAAGGGAGTTCTTAATAGACTAGAAAGTATCTTTTCTTCTTTTTTCTGGAATGACTCTGAAATTCCTTATTTCAGTATACTCTTTGACCTAGAGGGGGGGGGGGGGGGGGGGGGGGTGAATAGGTCTACTCAAGATTTTCTACCAATTTTAATTTTAGGCAATCACACACAATCAATCTCACATGAACATACAAGATTTTTACGTGGAAAACCCTTCCGGGAAACATCACGGGACCTAGTCCAGCACAAAATTCATTATGAGAAGAGTTGAACAATACAAGACTCGAATCTTACCCAACCGGACACGACACAACGTTCCTCGGTATCGATTCCTTAGCTTGCAACCCACGAACACAGCACGTTCGATCTCCGCAACAGCAGCTCCGGTTCCTCACTGGCCAATCTTGCTCAAAGTGATCAACCACGATCTCCGAAGATCGATCCCTATCTTGACGGCTTTGGCTCAAGCCAACCAATGCTCACAGTAGAGCACACTATGGGTTTTAGGGTTTATGGAAGCTCTAGGGTGATCTCATTAATGGTTAAAGATCATCTAATGCAAGTTCAAAATAATGCGAGTGAAAAATTGCAAGACCTAGAGACAATCTTATGGAGATGAAGTTGAATGATTTCAAGAGTTTTCATAAACTCTAGAGGAGCTCAAAGTGCTCTAAAAACTCCCTAAGGAATAGGTTTCACGGAATGGGAGAGGTCCCATATATAGAGGAACAACCCCCAAGGTTTAGAACCTTCTAAAAACGAATTTGGCATTTTTTTTAATATCAGGGTCGACCCTGGAGGTTAGTTGGGTCGACCCAGTAGTGCAAAACATCGAACAAAGTAAAATCCATATCAGGGTCAACCCTCAAGGATACTTGGGTCGACCCAACTATGGGTTTTGGTTGACCCAACTATCCTTTAGGGTTGACCCTCAAAAAACTTGCTCTCTGCCAAAATATGCCATACATGATTTGGGCAATTCAGGGTTAACCTAAAACGCCCAGGGTCGACCCTGAGGAGGATTTTTCGAATTCTTTGGCTTCGAAACCCTTAATGCACTCCTCCATTGATCCTATGGTTTTTGGAACAAAGTTCCATGTTTTTGAGCATTTCCAAGTGGGGGATTGATGGTCTTCTAGGTCTCACTTACCATCCTAATAAATGAACCAATCTTGGATGTTAACACTTCATGTTCTTTCATGGCTTCTTCTTCACTTTGCTTCGAATTGGATGAGGACCTAAGGCGTTCTATACAACTCTTTGGGCTCGGAATTTTGCCAACACAAAACTTTGACTTTATAATCTCTCCCTTTGGCAATTCCGAGACAAAACATACAACTTACACTAAATGACATGACATTACAACTCTTTTAAACCCATGATAAACAAAGAGTATGACAATTACATGACTTTAGACTTGTTGTAAATCTTCCATGAAGCAATATGCCTTTCGAGACCATTAAGGTAGTAATCAACCCTAAAAAAACTAAAAACACAATACCTTGTGAAGCATGGGGGATTTTCATAAAATGTAAATCAATGGATACAATGAACATCATGCTAGTTTGTTTGAGATCTCCCCCTCAATCTGAAATCCCATATGACAAAAATTTCAGACTCATTAGCATGGGAACTAACCCAAGTGAGAAGCAATGCACAATACATAAAATCATGGGTGAATCAGTGCAACTTGTTGGCCAGGTAATGACCCTAAAGGGGGGGTGAATAGGGTCTATGGCAAATTTAAAATTTATGGACTACAAGTTCAATATGCGAAAAAAATTAAATATGCAGCAAGCTAAAATAGTAGAAATATTAAAAGAAAGGGAGAAGAGATAAGGAGAATGCAAACTCAGGATTTGTTCATGAGGTTCAGCAAACCAGCCTACTCCCTACCTCAGCTTCTAGCTAGAAGATTCACCACGATTCCTTAATCGCATAGGCTCCTTCACAGGTGGAGTCCAAACCCTTACAATCTCTCTTACAGGTCGAGATATTACCTTTACAAGCTCTCCTTTAGGCCGAGCTAAAGCCTTTCTAGAGCACAACCCTCTCTTGATAGAACTGAAGCTACAGCTTCAGTGCAAGAATCCTAGATTCTTGACAGATCTCAATAAATGAGTTTCGGATTGGAAATCCAAAATGAAAGGTCCTTAAATGAGTTGGATATGAGTGAAATACAAATTCTAATAAAGTCTCTCAAAAGGAAATAGGAGTTGACTGAGCTCAAGAGAGATTTTTGGGATTTTCTAAGTGTGAGAGTGAGTGAGAATCAATAGCAATGAATAAGTGATCAATAGGAGTTATTGCTGTGATCAAGAGTTGTTGTTTGTTCATAAATGAACTCCTTTTATATCATTTGATCCAATAAAGCCGTTATAGGCTCATTAAATGCATTTTGATCCGTTGAAAACTAGCCGTTACAACGATTTTTCAGTTTTAGACAAGATTTCATCGACGAAGTGGAGTTCCCACTTGAATTCGTCGCCGAATACAGAAGACAAAATTGAATTATGAAAAAATCTGCAATAACTTCATCGCCGAATTCAAACTAACCATAGAATTCATTGCCGAATTCAAGAGACATAATTGAATTTTTAAAAATTTTGTCCTGACTTCGTCGCCGAATTCAATCTACCCAGAGAATTCATCGATGAATTTAGAGTAAAAATCCTGAATTCTATTTTGGATCAAACCAATGAGATGGAATTGTTTTCCTAGGTCAATTAGCTATATTTTTATCATGATTTTGATCCTTTAGGGCCTTAGAATGATTTTCAAGAGGTCTCCTATGCTCCTATGGTCAATCTATGATTCTTGAGCTTTTCAACTTACCATTCTTTTGAGGACTTTTTTGCATAAGACCTATAAACTCTCAAAATAGAAAATGAATACATTTGAATTGTTGAGAGATGATCTTGGCTTGACTTGGGTCTTGTGATTTTGCATTTTATCTTCAATGGACCCGACTTGGACTATGGTCTTATCTTGAATCTTCATCTTGTATACAATGAGTTGAACTTCCTCTTAGGTAATTTACATCATTTTTCATGATTGGAGAGCTATCAACTTGTGTATTATGAAATGTTCAAGCACTTAAACAAGATTATTAGTACCAAATATTTCATTCAATTATTATGTTATTATCAAAATTATTAGGGGTACCCATGGCTGTAACCCTGAGGCTAACATAACTTGGTATCAACTGATAACAACATATGATATAGTAAATGATCAATTTGCACATATGATGAAAAGAACAAATTAGATGTGATCCACACACATATCCACACATCTTCTCCCCCTTTTTGGCTTGAATTGCCAAGGGAAAAAAACCTCGCAGAGGGAATAGCCAAACCTGTATCCATAAACAAAAATAGAATAGTGGAACACCAAAAAGCATAGGCACCAACAAAACATCAAATACATAGTAATAGCATCCCATATACAGCAACAAAGGTGCATAACACACAAACCAACAGACTCATAACAGAAGAAACGACTAGCCAATATCCAGCAAAACCAGTAGCAAAACGATGCTGGAAACAAAGTCGCAATGAACCCTAATCGGCCTGTCGCGGAGGAAAGGGATGAGCGATATCATCCTCATAGCGAGTACGAAAATCACGAAACTCTTGCCGAGATGCTTGCATGATGTCGAAAAGTGTGTCAATCTGGCGATTGGTCGCTGAAAAACTCTCCTGAGTAGCTGCAGCGTGGGTGTCAAGGCGAGCATAAAGGTCAGTGGCAAAGGCAGACTGAGTAGCCGACATCTCAGCGAGCATGGTAGCCATAGACTTGAAAGAAAGTGGACTCGTAGGAGCCCTAACATGGCTAGGAGATGGACCGGCAGCCGGAGCTGAAGAAGGGATATCAAAATCAGGATCCTCCTTTTGTTTAAACATCGCGACATGTGACATGCTAATCGTCAAAGTGCGAACGGCATATGGGACCAAGTGAAGACTTGGTAGCCTCAGTGGAACTAGCCCTGACGCCCTCAACAGACAAAATAGTAGTAATGAGGACACCGAAAGATCAAGTCCACAATGTGTACACCAGTGTCGATAGTGTTGCCAGTCATGATACTGTACAAAAAGCAAGCTCGATCAGCACTCAGGGATGTAGAGTGAACTCTAGGATGGATGTTGGAGCACATGATAAGGTGAAAGAGACGAGCCATATAGGACATATTAGAGTGAGGCAGATGGGGATGAGGCCATCTGAGAGAATGATCATCATATAAATTGCCGGCAACCATATCCAAGTTATGCTTATCCTCATCAGTAGGATACTGATAAGGATAATAGACGTTCGGAACCCGAGGAGCACCAATTAGGAAGGCAATGACATCTGGATTAATGATAAATTTCTTACTCCTAACCTGAGTTTTGAAGGAGAATTTGTGAGAATCAACAGAGTAAATGTTCGCATAAAATTCTCAGACAAGCTCTAAGCTGGCGTGACCAGATAAGTTCAAAAGACCAGACCATTTGCGAGAATTAATTATTTCAACAAAACCAGGATGGGTGAAATCCGAAATGAGAGTGCTCCTCTCAATGGTGACGGCCCTATGTTGGATACAATTAGTATACAAAAGTTCATTCCCAGGGGTACGAAATCACACAATGTCAGGAGCACTAGAGGAGAAAACTTGAGCTTTGCCCTTGGATTTGGCAGAGGGCTTCAAAGCGGAGGCACCCATGGCTTTCTTATGGGTGACGGAGGGTGGAGGAACCCTAGAATGGACCGCATGGCCCACATGAATCCCATGGCCAACCTCATAGGATGAATCATCAGAATGAGGAGCATCATCTTCATCCCGAGAAATGATGAGGCGGCACTTAGAGCGACCCGCCATGAAGATGGAAATCATGAGGAGAAATTGTGCTAGAATCATGGTCCAAAAATGGAAATCTCACAAAAAAGGAAAGAAGGTTACCATGGAGAGGACTTAGAGGAAAGAGGAGAGATCAAGGAGTGCTAAAAACAGTCCATGGAGTTTGGAGAGATGAACAAGACAGCTTGGAATGCACGGTGAAAGGAGTATGGTAGTTGAGAAAGAAATTGGGCAGCACTATGAGCAAGCTAGGGGCTTGAGTGATGGATCTTGATGCACTAGGAAGCAACTGGAGCTATTGTAGAGAGCTTGAATACCCAATAGAAGAGAAAATCCCAGCAGAAAATTGGGGAGTTTGGGGTGGCAAGGCACACTGTGGAGTGATCGTGGATCACTGGATGGAGCAAGATCAGACTGGATCACTGCTGGGTATGGGCAAGAACTAATGGAGTTTGCGAAGGAAAAGATCCAAAAGGGAAAGTGAATCCCAAAAGATATGAATTAGGATTTTGAAACCATCACTGCAAGGAGTTCAGCCGACCGAACTGTAGTTGGGTCGACCCACTCCCCCAAAAACATGTGAACTCTGTGGGAAGGTCTGAGTTTAACCCGTTTTTCACTTTGGTAGCTTGTGGGATTAGATTGTTGAGAGAGAATCTTCAATGAGAACTCTGAAAAATCTGCAGAAATTGCTAAATATTCCAAAACTCCATGGCACCCTAGTGACTCTAGGATCTCAACTGGTGATGGATAAAAATCAACCCTTATTTGGCATCATGAGGATCATATTGTGAGAGAAAACGTGCACTGCTTAGAGAGCTAAAAACATACAGATTAAGATCAACGAAAAAAAATTACCACCACAGAAAAATCCATAAATATGCAATTTGTCACAGTGGTAAAACTTTCATGCTCCCCAAAAGATTGGAAACTGATAGTGGCAAGTATAAAACAGCTCAAAATCATAGATTGTTCAAGAAAAGAGATTAAAGACTCTGTTTTGCAAAAAAAATTGGGACCATGAGATTTCCAAAAATCAATGGTAGTATGTCACGACCCAAAATACCCCCTACGAGTTAGGGATACAATGACTCGTGACCGCCGTATCATACCTCCAATATAATACATAAGGCACACGTGGAGACCTGTCAGAAACACAAACTTATCTAGCCGAAGCGATAAAGAATGCACAGCGGAATAACATACTAAACATAGCTGAAGCAAAACAATAACTCCTATAACTCAGTTCCCATATGAACCAACAAAAGTATATACATGTGAGAAACCCAAAAGTGGAGTGGACAAACCACACACTCACATCACAAAGTAACATCTTAAAGTTCTAAGTCTGCCGATCAACAAAAGTCGAAATCTCGACACCTATCTACAGGACCATCGTCCTGATAATGATCCATGGAAGGCTCCGGGTCGAAGTACTCTTCCTCCAACCATGGTTCCGTGCCACATAGATCAAACGGAGCCCGAGCACCTGCCGATGATAACAAATATCGGCTGAGCGTGGAATACTCAGCGTATACAAACTAATAACAATAAAGCATTAATCATAGAGCATACGAATCATGGAGAATGAAATCCAAAAAAAAACATGTAAGGGCGTAGAAACCTTGAAATAACATATGAGATGAGGTTCGAAACCAAAACCAAAACTGTAACTGTGTGAGTACATCGATAATCATAGCCTTGTGAGTTCTTGTGAGTTCAGGGAGTTACTTAGAGTCATTATGATCCGTAGAGACATGGA
The DNA here is from genome assembly GCA_015143295.1 of Tetracentron sinense. Taxonomy (NCBI): domain Eukaryota; kingdom Viridiplantae; phylum Streptophyta; class Magnoliopsida; order Trochodendrales; family Trochodendraceae; genus Tetracentron; species Tetracentron sinense. The sequence continues at coordinate 41,697,591 of CM026551.1, read as the reverse complement.
GATACCATAGAGCACAACATAGAGCCAATACCATAGAGATCTTAGAGCGTTACATTTATGATCTGTAGAGCTTATCGTAGAGTTCCTTGTGAGCATAGTATGATCCGTAGAGCTTGTGAAATGATCTTAGAGAAATCATAGAGTTACTTAGAATCGTCCCTTATTAGTCAATTTGTGAAAAACACCTTTTTGTACGTTGAGAAATCCATGGAAAACATCGATTCATGTGAGACATGCGAGCATATGAACATATGAGAGTAATAATCATATTTAAGCATCAAAATCCCTTAGAGGTATTTCATCAAACACTTAGAGTTCACCATAATGATAACTTACATCCATCATAGCATAACATCCTTCCACACCATAGCAAATCAAGGTATATGTAGCATAGAGTAAGAAGAATCATATTTAACAACTAGGAGGATTGCAAGATTGTTAGTAGAGTGTATCTACCTTGGTAAAATGAACGTCTTTGATTCCCACAAGCTGGAACAAGCAAGAACCGTGAGTTCTTGGTTGAGAATCACTAAAAGAAATGGAAGAACCTTGATCTTCCACAAGCTTGATCCACAAGTAGTTCTTCTCCTTCTTCTCCTCTTCAAAATCCTCCAAAATAATCCACAAAGGGTTTCTGAAACCCTAAGGCACGAACCCAGCCTTTATATAGGCAAAGGGTGGTGGCTAAAGTCTTAAACACCCTTAATGAAGAAAATCTGTGTATAACCGATCGATCAGTGGTACAGACCGAGCGATCGGTGGCTTACCGATCGATCGGTGGCTTACCGATCGATCGGTGGTTTCAACCGAGCGATCGATTGAAAACACCCTCTCTGGAAAATTTTCCCATACAAAAAAGTTGACTAGTCGATAGATACCGATCGATCGGTAGTTGACCGGTCGATCGAAGGATGGCACCGAGCGATCGGTGATCCCCTGTTTTGCTGTAAAACCTTGTTTCGATTGCTTGGAAGTCCTCCAACACCATTCTAACACTCTTTTATGCTTAATACATGTTCCTTAGTGATATCTAGGCCCATTGAAACATGCACACCATAATTCCAAACTCGTATATTAACATAAAGCCCACTAGTGCACAAAACCACACTTGAGCACTATTCATCACCTAGTGCAATAAAGATTCGGGGCTCTACATCCCTCCCCCCTTACAAGAATTTTGTCCTCGAAATTAGAACGACATCCAAAGCATACAAGAACCCAAAATACAAAACCAACAAGGAAAACTACTCGAACAAGTGAGGGTACTTGTCCTTCACATCGGCTTCTCGTTCCCATGTAGCCTCTTCCGTAGAATGATGCTGCCATCTCACAAGGACTAAAGGGATAGTCTTGGTACGTAATACTTGATCGCGACGATCCAAAATCTGAACTGGTTGCTCAACCAACGTGAGATCCTCTCTAATCTCCACAGGATTAAGAGCAATGACGTGAGATGGATCCGAAATGTATTTCCTAAGCATAGAGATGTGAAATACATTATGGATCGCTGCCATGTGAGGTGGTAGTGCTACCTTTTAAGCAACCTCACCAACTCTCGTGATGATCTCAAATGGTCCTATGTACCTAGGACTGAGCTTTCCCTTCTTTCCGAATCACATGATTCCCTGACTTGGCGAAATCTTCACAAAGACCCGATCTCCAACTCAGAATTCCAAATCTCTACGGCGAGTATCCGTATAGTTCTTTTGCCTATCCTGAGCAGTTTTCAATCGCTCCCGGATAACTTTCACCCTTTCTGCGGTCCGCTTGATCAACTTAGGATCAAGAACTTTCCTCTCACCAACTTCATCCCAGTATAGCGGAGATCTGTAACTGCGACCATACAGAGCTTTGAAAGGCGCCATCTGGATGCTTGCCTGATAACTATTGTTGTAGGCAAACTCAACCAACGGCAATTGTTCCTCCCAACTACCCTGAAAGTCTAGCAATCAAGCTCAGAGCATATCTTCCACAACCTGATTCACCCGTTCAGTCTGCCCATCAGTTTAGGATGAAAGGCGGTGTTGAATTCCAAACGAGAACCCATAGCATCCTGAAAAGTTTTCTAGAACCTGGAAGTAAACCTAGGATCTCGATCAGATATGATAGAAACTGGTATACCGTGCAGACGAACCACCTCCTTAACATACAGGGCTACTAACTGATTTGCATTGAAAGTAGTCCGATACGGAAGGAAATGTGCAGACTTAGTCAATCTGTCTACAATCACCCAAATAGCATCGGAGCCCTTCGCCATTCGCGGCAAACCCACGATGAAATCCATCGAGATATTCTCTCATTTCCATTCCGGAATAGGGAGGGACTGTAAAAGACCTGCCGGCCTCTGATGCTCGGCTTTTACCTACTGGCACACCAAACATCTAGCAACATACTCTGTGACTTCCCTCTTCATGTTTCGCCACCAGTAGTGCTTCTTTAGATTCTAATACATCTTGGTACCTCCCGGATGTACCGTATACTTGGATCGGTGAGCCTCGTCCAAAATTTCACCCCTCAACACCATGTTGGCTGGAATGCACAACCTGCCTTTGAATGTGATAGCACCATCACCATTCAAAGCGAACTCCTGACCGTCATTACTAACTGACTTGTCTCGGTAAGCAAGCAATTCGACATCTAAATCTTACAACTCTTTGATCTGGTTCAGAATATGTGGCCTAACCACAATGTTGGACATCATCGGCCCGTAGGTGACATGCCTGAGAGTAGTATCTAAGTTACACATATCATTCAACAACTACCACTCTTGTACTCTCAAGTGAGCCATAACCCCATAGGGTTTCCTACTAAGAGCATCGGCTACCACATTAGCCTTACCCGGATGGTACTGGATAGAACAATCGTAGTCATTCATGAACTTCATCCATTGTCGCTGCCTCATATTCAACTCCTTCTGGAGAAACAGATACTTCAAGCTCTTGTAGTCCATGAACACCACGAACTCTTCCCCGTAGAGGTAGTGACGCCAAATTTTTAGTGCAAACACGATGGCTGCAAGCTCTAAGTCATGAGTGGGGTAGTTTTGCTCATGCTCCTTTAACTGACGGGATGCATAGGCAACCACCTATTTATGCTGCATCAAAACACATCCCAGTCCAACTAGTGAGGCATCACTATAGACTTCAAAGCCACCGCTTCCGGATGGAACTGTGAGGACAGGAGCTGTGGTAAGCCTCTTCTTCAACTCTTGGAAACTCACCTCGCACTTGTCACTCCAAGTGAACTTAGTGTTCTTCCATGTGAGATAGGTAAGCGGAGCGGCTAAGCTTGAAAATCCCTCCACAAACCTCCGGTAGTATCCTGCCAGGCCGAGAAAACTACGAATCTTGGTAACACTCTTCGGCCTTTCCCAATTCATCACTGCCTCAATCTTTGCAGGATCGATTGAGATACCTTCAGCAGACACTACATGTCCAAGAAAGGACACCTTGTTCAACCAAAACTCGCACTTACTCAGCTTAGCATATAGACTATGCTCTCAAAGAGTCAGCAATACAAAGTGGAGATCTCTCGTGTGATCATCCTGTGACTGTGAATGCACAAGGATATCATCTACAAACACAATCACACACCGATCGAGAGATGATCTGAACACCCGATTCATCAGATCCATAAATGTTGCCGGCGTGTTAGTCAGCCCAAAAGACATGACTAGAAACTCATAATGCCCTTATCGAGTCCTGAACGCTGTCTTCGGAATGTCTTCCTTCTTGATCTTAAACTGATGATAACCAGATCGAAGGTCAATCTTGGAAAAGAACTTCGGACCTTTCAGCTGATCAAACAAGTTGTCTATCCGAGGCAATGGATAACGATTCTTGATCGTGACCTTGTTCAATTGCTGGTAGTCAATGCACATATGCAGAGACCCATCTTTCTTCTTCACAAAGAGCACCGGAGCTCCCCAAGGTGAGAAACTTGGCTGAATGAAACCAAGGCCTTGCAATTCTTCCAACTGGCCCTTTAACTCCTTTAGCTCAATAGGGGCCATCCTGTACGGAGCCCTAGAAATTGGTGCTGTGCCTGGAGCTAACTCAATCGCGAACTCAATTTCCCAATCAGGAGGTAATCCTGGTAAGATCTTCGGAAATACATCCATAAATTCACATACAACGGGCATGGATGTGGAGTCTCGCACTTCCACCTTCTCGAGACTGAGAGCTGCAAAACGAGCAATGTCTCTCCTCTGAAGTCCTCTGGAATGAAATGACTTCAACCCAGCGGGTCTAAAATTCACCACCTTCTTGAAACACGCCACGTGCCCATGGTGAGCTGAGAGCCAATCCATACCTAGGATGACGTCGAAATCCCAATCCTGAAATCCCAGAATAATCAGGTCTACTGGTAACTCGTGCTGCATAACTTGCACAACACTGCCCCGATACACTTCATCTATCTCTATAGATTTGCCCAATGGGGTCAAAATGGACAACTCCCGTGGTAGCTTACTCGGCTCAGATGTAAAGCCTTTTACAAAGCTAGGTGAGACGAACGAATGAGTGGATCCCGTATCGATCAACACCCTTGCTAAGCACTCATTCACTAGTAACGAACTTGATAATTTTAATCGCCCAAGTTATAACATAAACCATATACACAAACTATACATATAGATACAAGCATCGCAAAACAGCACACAGGATACATATATACCACATATCATGGCAACACTAGAACTTATACAAGACCAAACTTGCGCGTACCTTGCACAACATCATCAGATGCCTGTGCGTCTCTGTCAATCATGGCAAAGACCTTGCCTTGGTTAGCCTGACGAAGCTGTTGGGTGGGCGGCACGGATCTAGAGGCATGTGATGAAGACCCCTACAATGAAGTATGCCTGCCTAGAGGCCGAACTCCCTGTGGCCTAGTTTGTGACTGCTTACGCGGGCAATCTCGATTCATATGGCCCATCTCGCCACAGTGGAAGCATCCACCTGACATTCTTCGGCAATCCCCTGTCTTGTGCCGACGACCACAGACGGCGCATTCCTCAAAAGTCTGTGATGCGGAGGAAGCCGGAGGCATAACCCTCATAGCTTGTGATGTCGTAGGGCACGGTGCCCGAGGCACAAAAGAAGGTCTCTGAGCCAGCATCGGTTGGGAGAACTGGGAAGGTGCAGTCCTAGTCCTCTTCTTGGACGATGAACTACTAGACTGACCCCGAGACATGCTTTTTTCGAGGCCACTGTCTCTTCTTCTCATAAAGTCTTCCGCATTCTTCTCGGCGATCTTCGCTTTCCCTACTATCTCTCTCCAAGACTCTACCTGGAGAATGGACACCCGATCTTGAATAAAGGCCTTCAAGCCCATCTCAAAATTCCTGACCCGTAGGTCCTCAGTAGCAACTAAGTGCGGAGCAAACCTCGACAATTCGGTGAACTTAGCCTCATACTCGGCTACGCTCATCGACCCTTGCTCCAAAAGCATAAAATCCCTCGCTTTTTGTTCCTGAATAAACTTGGGAAAGTATTGCTCTCTGAAAGTCTCTAAGAACTCTGCCCAAGTCCAGGGCACTCTTGCCTTTGCAACGTCTCTCTGCCTTTGGGCAGCACTCCACCAGTGTTCGGCTTCACCTTCCATCACGAAGGAAGCCCATTCTACTCTTTGCTACTCAGTACAACGGAGAACCAGGAAGGTCTTCTCCAGCTGCATAATCCAAGACTCTACCACCATTGGGTCCAAAGTGCTATAGAATGTCGGAGGCCGTAGTCTCCGGAAAGCTTCAAGCCCCGCGGTGTGATGCACCGGTGTAGGCACAGGAGTAGCCGGTGGGGTAGGAGTATATCTTACTGCCAACAACGCCAAAGTCTTGGCTATGGAGTCCATCGCATTCGTGAAATACAACGGTTCCTCTACTCTCGGAACTTCACTCTCAACCCTCCGAGTATGGTAACCTCGACTCCGAGTGCCGCGTCTCATGATATCAAATCCTGAGATCCATTGGCAAAACATGAGTCTAACTTGGATACCAACCTCACACATCATATAGCAGTTCAATATACATGAATTGCTATTACGCATATCGTATACATTGAGGTATACACATAATCCAATAAGTATAACTTAGAGTGTCCTAGCGTGACTAGGTTGGGCATCTACCCTTTCTGGAATAAAATCAGGGCATAGTCTAAACTAGCGCCTAGACTAAGATCCTAGACTGATCAAAGAACTCACTTGATACCGATTATGCCGTGGTAACAAGCCTAAGACAACAAGTCCATCTGAGTTCTAAGTTCAACTCGGAGAACTACTTCTACCTACTAGAGACAACTTCCTAGAGTAAGATAACTCTAGTTCCAACTTGAAGGACACTAGCCTACGTGACCTAATGCTTTGATACCAAGTCTGTCGCGACCCAAAATACCCCCTAGGAGTTAGGGATACATTGACTCGTGACCACCGTATCATACCTCCAGTATAATACATAAGGTACACGTGGAGACCTATCAGAAACACAAATATATCTAGCCGAAGCGATAAAGAATGCACAGCGGAATAACATACTAAACATAGCGGAAGCAAAACAATAACTCCTATAACTCAGTTCCCGTATAAACCAACAAAAGTATATACATGTGAGAAACCCAAAAGTGGAGTGGACAAACCCCACACTCACATCACAAAGTAACATCTTAAAGTTCTAAGTCTGCCGATCAACAAAAGTCGAAATCTCGACACCTATCTACAGGACCATCGTCCTGATAATGATCCATGGAAGGCTCCGGGTCGAAGTACTCTTCCTCCAACCATGGTTCCGTGCCACATAGATCAAACGGAGCCCGAGCACCTGCCGATGATAACAAATATCGGCTGAGCGTGGAATACTCAGCGTATACAAACTAATAACAATAAAGCATTAATCATAGAGCATACGAATCATGGAGAATGAAATCCAAAAAAAACATGTAAGGGCGTAGAAACCTTGAAATAACATATGAGATGAGGTTCGAAACCAAAACCAAAACTGTAACCGTGTGAGTACATCGATAATCATAGCCTTGTGAGTTCTTGTGAGTTCATGGAGTTACTTAGAGTCATTATGATCCGTAGAGACATGGAGATACCATAGAGCACAACATAGAGTCAATACCATAGAGACTTACAGCGTTACATTTATGATCTGTAGAGCTTGTGAGACGATCTTAGAGCTTATCGTAGAGTTCCTTGTGAGCATAGTATGATCTGTAGAGCTTGTAAAACGATCTTAGAGAAATCATAGAGTTACTTAGAATCGTTCCTTATTAGTCTTTTTATGAAAAAAACCTTTTCGTATATTGAGAAATCCATGGAAAACATCGATTCATGTGAGACATGCGAGCATATGAACATATGAGAGTAATAATCATATTTAAGCATCAAAATCCCGTAGAGGTATATCATCAAACACTTAGAGTGCACCATAATGATAACTTACATCCATCATAGCATAACATCCTTCCACACCATAGCAAATCAAGGTATATGTAGCATAGAGTAAGAAGAATCATATTTATAACTAGTAGGATTGCAAGATTGTTAGTAGAGTGTATCTACCTTGGTAAAATGAACGTCTTTGATTCCCACAAGCTGGAACAAGCAAGAACCGTGAGTTCTTGGTTGAGAATCACTAAACGAAATGGAAGAACCTTGATCTTCCACAAGCTTGATCCACAAGTAGTTCTTCTCCTTCTTCTCCTCTTCAAAATCCTCCAAAATAATGCACAAAGGGTTTTTGAAACCCTAAGGCACGAACCCAGCCTTTATATAGGCAAAGGGTGGTGGCTAAAGTCTTAAACACCCTTAATGACGAAAATCTGCGTATAACCGATTGATCGGTGGTACAGACCGAGGGATCGGTGGCTTACCGGTCGATCGGTGGTTTCAGTCGAGCGATCAGTTGAAAACACCCTCGCTGGAAAATTTCCCCATACAAAAAAGTTGACCAGTCGATAGATACCGATCGATCCGTAGTTGACCAGTCGATCGGAGGATGGCACCGAGCGATCGGTGATCCCCTATTTTGCTGTAAAACCTTGTTGCGATTGCTTGGAAGTCCTCCAATACCATTCTAACACTCTTTTATGCTAATACATGCTCCTTAGTGATATCTAGGCCCATTGAAACATGCACGCCATAATTCCAAACTCGTATATCAACATAAAGCCCACTAGTGCACAAAACCACACTTAAGCACTATTCACACACTATTCATTACCTAGTGCAATAAAGATTCGGGGCTCTACATAGTATGTGCAACTTTTCAAGAGGCAAACAATACATTGTCCAAGAGTGTATAGCATAAAATGATGAGAAAACGAGGATGTTTCCATCGACACTAGGCACAAGGGAGATCAAGACATATTATAGTTAGTAATAGGCTTTACCAACAATGTGAAGTGTGTGAGGTGAAATTCTGACTTGACTCCTTTAGAAGTAGGGACCCTTAGACAGATAAAGACATTAGTGCATTTCAGGAACAACAAGCTTAAAAAAATACTAAGAGACTCACTTACGGTAATCCAGAAAACTTTAAGAATTTTTTTTAATGTGCTATTTTTACCCTTTTTCATATTTTGTGAACTCATAGTATTGGTGAATTTTGCTACTTTGGAGTTTATTTTTCCAGCCTTGTCTTTAGAAATTTTTGAATGCAATGGTGGCTTTCATACTGATTGGGTAGGTAGCCCTAGCTATTGGTAGCAGGGGCATTCACTCTAAGGACCCAGATAGATACCTACTGTCCACCTAGGTAGCCATTTCATACTGTTTGCATCCAATAGTGGCTTTCACACTATCCCAGAGGTAGCCCTTTCCATTGCATAATACTTTAAATTAAGGCACATTTTGAGGGATGGTACCTTCATGGTCAAGATAGACTTCATCAACCGGGAGAACCATCATGACTAATATCATTACCTATTCATAGGGATATGTACCATCTAGAGGTGACAGTCAGAGTGCAAGTGCTTGTGATAGTGCAACAGTATAAACCATATTTCTAACTATAGTTAGCAAGATAGTCTATGTGCATACTCCCAAAAGTCACTTTGGTAGGTATGATATCCTCATGAACTCAATTCTATCAAATATGTATCTTGGACAAGCATTATGAGGACAAGAAAGTTTCAGCCATGCACATCAAGGGATATCAACCAACTCCAACACAACTCTTTTTGAATTTTTGATTTTTCAATGTTTTTGGATTTTTCAATATGCCTAACTATAGAAAACAAAAAAAAAATCTTTTGGGAGTTTTTCTGATTTTTTATTGTTTTTGGATTTTCTGAATTTTTGAATGTTTTTGGATTTTTAAAATAAGGGAAACAAATAAAAGCAAAAGTAAGCAAAAACTGATAATGTACACTGGAGGAATAGAGCTAGGAAGAGATATGGATATGAGATCACCTAGTCCATCAGAAAGCACTCAATCACTCAATACCGCACACACTGATGGATTTCCTAAGAAACTCAAACCTATGGGAGTCTAGAGGTTTGGTGAGGAGATCCGCAAGTTGAGTATCAATTTGAACATATTCCAATGTCACAACACTTTGCTCAGCAAGCTCTCGAATGAAGTGGTGTCTAATGTCTATGTGTTTGGTGAGAGAGTTTGCACGGGATTTTTGGAGATGTTGATGGCACTTGTGTTATCACAATACACAGTCATGGTTCCCTGTTCTATCCTGTAGTCCTGTAACATCTGTTTAGTTGGGTACAACAACTGCCAGCTGCAATGTACTCAACCTCGGCAGTAGACAAGGAGATAGAATTCTGTTTTTTGCTAAGCCAAGCAACTAAGCAGTTTCCAACATAGAAGCATCCTCCGGAGGTGCTTTTCCTATCATCAGCATTTTCGGCCTAGTCAGAATTAGAATATCGAACAACCATGGCAGTAGTATCAAAGGAATACCGGAGGCCAAAAGATAGAGTTCCACTTACATATCGAATAATACATTTGACAGCTAGTAAGTGTAACTTTTTGGGGCTTGCTTGATAGCGAGCACAAGCTCCGATACTAAAGGTAATGTCAGGACGACTGGCAGTAAGATAGAGCAAACTACTAATCATACTTTGGTATACGGTTTGGTCGACACTTTTGCCTGAAGCATCTTTGCTAAGTTTGGTGGTGGTGCTCATAAGTGTGCAAGCATGTTTAGCTGAGCCATGCCAAATTTCTTTACAAGGTCTTTGACATATTTGGTTTAGGATACAGAAATCCCATTGCACATTTGTTTGACCTACAGACCAAGAAAAAAATTCAGCTCACCAACCATGCTCATCTCAAATTCATTCTTCATTTGTTCAGCAAATGAGTGAGCATGTGAGTCTGATGTGGAATTAAATACAATATCATCAACATAGATTTGAGCAATAACCATATCATCCTTGATGTTTTTAATGAATACGGTCTTGTCTACTGCCCCTCTCGAAAATTCCTTTTCTAAGAGGTATGTAGTCAGTCTCGCATACCAAGCTTTGGGAGCTTTTTTCAAACCATAGAGAGCCCTTGTTAATTTAAACCTGATCAAGATGATTAGGGTCCTCAAACCCTTTTGGTTGTTCCACATAAACTTCCTCTTGAAAAATGCCATTCAGAAAGGCACTCTTAACATCCATCTGAAAGAGTTTGAATTTGAGATGACATGCAACCGATAGCAAGATCCTAATAGACTCTAGTCGGGAAACAGGAGCAAAAGTTTCATTGAAATCAATGCCCTCAATCTGAGTGTATCCCTGTGCAACTAACCTTGCCTTGGTTTTTACAATGGTACCATGTTCATCAGATTTTTTCTTGAAAATCCATTTAGTACCAATAACATTTGTATCTTTAGGCCTAGGAACTAAAAACCATACATCATTCCTTGTAAACTGATTTGGCTCTTCTTGCATGACATTTATCCGGTTTTCATTTGTGAGAGCTTCAGTTACATTTTTGGGTTCGAATGTAGAAGTATAGTAAAAGTGGCTAACTTCATTTTCAACTTGTTTTTGAGTTCTCACTCCACTTTCAAGGTTTCCAATGATTTCAGTTGAGGAGTGAGGTCTCATAACCCTAGGATGTGTAGGTTTTTTAGGAGGTGACTTTGAAAGTGATTCATCTTCTGATTTAGATGTTGAAATTTTCACACCTTCATCAGCATTGTCATCCTCTAGTTGCAAGGACTCAGATCCTGAGTCATCAACCACCACATTTATGGACTCCATAACAGTAGAGGTTCTCAAGTTGTACACTCGATAAGCCCTACTGTTTGTGGAATATCCATGAAAAATCCCTTCATCACTCCGGGAATCAAACTTACCTAATTGCTCCTATCCCTAAGGATATAGCAATTACTTCCGAATACTCAAAAGTACTTGACATTGGGTTTTGTGGCACCACAGCTCATAGGGTGTCTTCCTAGTTCTGGGTGTAGTGTAGACTCTGTTTACTGTATAGCATGAAGTGCTAACTGCCGAGGAGGGTGAGAGAGGTTGTCTCTGCTGAGGATAGAGAGCCGAGTTTGTCCCTGAAAGATTTTTTTGTTGGGGAAAGAGTCCAAAGAGATTGCCTCTGTGGGGAGTCTCTGGATTTTGAAATGTTTCAACTTCTATTTTGGATTTTCATTTGATAGAAATTTTGTACCCTTGAGAGCCGACTTGTCTGGGGAGTTTGAGAGGATTTTTGCTCCATTGGACTCTATGGGAAGAGGTTTTTAAAAGAGGCTTTGGTCCCATTGGCGATGATCTGGCTCTGCATGGGGAAGTCGGGGAGGCGTGTGGGTCCTCTGGGGAAGAGTTGACTCCGTGGGGAAAGCTGAGGGAGGTGTGATCTCCTTTTATATGGATGTGAACGAACCTGATTTTTTCAGGTTGCCTACGTACCTTGTAGCACCCCGGACTTTTCTATACTTAATGAATAGCATTTTCATAGCTAATTGGCCTTTCTTGTAGTCTAATTAATAAATAAGGGAGAAATTAGAAATTATGAAATGTTATTAATGTTCTTTTTTGAAAGACGAACCCAACGCAAGTTGAATCGTTAAAATCCCACGAGCGAGTCAAAAGATATGGTTAAAACAGTCGGGACCTGCAGAGCACCGATTGCTCGGTCATTGTAGCAATCGATCGGTCCAAAACCGATCGATCGGAGGCTATCGACTGGTTAACTTTTTTGTAAGGGGAAATTTTCCAGAGAGCATGTTTATGACCGGTCGCTCGGTTAAGGACACCGATTGCTCGGTAGGCAACCGATCGATCGGTCATAACCACCGATCGCTTGGTCTTCGCGTTTTTACAGAAATTTCAGTAAGGGCTTTTTCATCTTTTGGGGGTTAAACCCTTTCCTCTTAAGGCTTGCCCAAGCCTTAGGGCTTCATTCACTATACTTAGAGTATTTGGGAGATAAAGAGAGAGGAGAAGGAGATTTCCCAACCTAGGGTTTTCCTCTTGAGAAGAAATCAAGAGTTGGGCTACCCAAGACTTGTTCCAAAGCTTAGATCTCTCAAAGCCAAGTCTTAAGCTCGTGGGGGAGTCTCTCTCAAGCAAGGGCAGCATTCTCCAAGCTATTTCAAGGGGGTTTCTTCCTCCACTCAAGCCCTCTTCAAGCAAGGGTTCTTCCCTACCATTTGGGGTGCTATTTCAAGGTCTCTTTAAGGTCAAACCTTGATTCAAGGTTAGTACACCCTACAAACTTCCCCTAGCAATAATCTAGTTATCTTCAATGTGAAATGTGATTCTTGTTATTATGCTTTCCTTCCCTATGAAATGTAACATTTCCAATAAATATAAATAAGATAAGAAAAGGTTATGGATGTGTATGGGGTGGATTGAGGCGATTGGATGCCGAAATGTATGGATGTGTGTGGTGTGTGAAATGGAACATGGAGGATGGGCATTTTACCAATAATGAACTCACCTTGATGGTTGGATGGAAATATGCACTAAGAAGAAGAAGATGAACTATTATGGAACATTGCATGTTATGTGATTGACAAAATGCCTAAACTATGAATAAATGACTTAAATGAAGAAAATGGAAGTAGGTCTTAGGCATGTGTTCTTATGACTAATGAATTGATCAAATGCCATGTAGATTACTCAAGTTTACCTATGTTTATACTATGAATTGAATTGTGATGCCACATCTCTCCTGTTATCCGCTTTCCAATGATTGTCACCATTGCCATGAACACGAGCACGCATGTATGCATGGATCGAGATTTCAAGAGCATATGCATATAAAAATCAACAAGAAAACATTGCATGTCAAGGAGGTTGGTAGCCTAGGGACATTCGGGTACTAGCCTCTAGCTCACAAGAAAACCCAAAACACTACATGTCAAGGAGGTTGGTAGCCCAGGGACATTCGGGTACTAGCCTCTGGCTCACAAGAAAACTAAACAAGTAACTAAAATTCATGTATTGTCAAGGAGGTTGGTAGCCCAGGGACATTCGGGTACTAGCCTTTGGCTCACAAGAAAACCATATATCAAGGAAGTTGGCAGCCCAGGGAGATTCGGGTGCTAGCCTCTGGCTCACAAGTACAAGATGCAAGTTTACAAGATGATGACAAGGCATTCATGCATGCACGCATACATGATTTTTCTCAAGCCATACCGAGACATGAAACGGATTTCCAAGCATGAGTTTTTATCGGAGTTTTCGATTCATGCACGCAAGTCAAGATGATTGTATCGTACCATGTTTAATATTGTTTCTTTTAGTGATGTTCTTCTTACTGCTCTGTATTGTATTACTGTTGTGGTGTTTTATTAATTGTTATGGTTAGCTAGTAGCTTGTACTCGCTAAGTATTCTATGCTCAGCCGTACTTTCATGTCGGCAGGTAATGAGGGAGCCCTCGACACGAAGCCTTGAGTCGAGGAAGAGTACATAGAGGAGAGAGAGCCATCTATTCCACTACAGTCTCAGGTGGACCGAGACCTCGACGTGTGGCTATACCTTGACTACTGTTGAGGGGAGAGTGCGAGGGGATTTTTGAGTAGTTGTGATATTTTGATAGGTGGGCCTATCCACCTTAGACTTAGACATGTTTTGTATATACTTGTGTTCACTTGGAATACTATTTTGGAACTTTAGAAGAAAATAAAAAGTTAGTTTACGCTTCCGCATCTATGTGTAGCTTCCGCGCTCTGATTTTCATTGTTTCAGTATTTATTTACCTTGTTCATTACAGGATGGTTTGGCAGGTACGTATAGTCACGCCTAAAGTATCCCTAAACTCCTAGGGGGTATTTTGGGGCACGACATACCCTTTGCAGGATTAGGTCATGACATAATTCAGGCAAATACCGTAGAGGGCGAGGGAGGGTGTCCTTGAAAAGGTGTAATAAAAGAAGGGTTGTTAGGCTCAAGGGGCTAACTAGCGGATTTCATTGATTTGTAAACGGGTTACAGGAAAGAGGGATAAGGAGTGTGTCAGGGATGGTATCCTGTCATTTCCCAGAGAAACTACAAGTGGAAAGTGCCTATCAGACCTAGACCCTAAGTGTAGTATCATTTGACTTTGTCTATATTGACGGGCTTTGGGAGGTCTTTGTCATCCATACATCCGAGTCAAAGGGCGCCACCTGAGAATTTATCTCGGACAATGTATGGGCATTCGTAGTTGGGAGTGAACTTGCTTCTTGGGTCAGGGCGGTTTGACAACATTTTTCGGAGAACCAGGTTACCGATCTCGATGCTTCTCGGCTTGAATTTCTTGTTGAATGCCCTAGTTATGCGCCTCTGATAGGCCTGAGAGTGATTGATGGCTTTTAGTCACCACTCTTCAATCAGATTCAACTGCTCATTCCAGGTCTGCGCTTATTCTGCTTCTGAGAGTTCTGCTTCCATTAATACCCGTAGTGATAGAATCTGTACTTCGATGGGGAGGCCTCTTCCATACCATAGGCCAGAGAGAATGTTGTTTCCCTAATTGAGGTTTGGATGGACGTTTTGTAGGCCATAAGTGCATAGGAGAGCATCTCATGCCAGGCAGAGTAATTGATTGCCATCTTCTCAATGATTTTCTTTAGATTTTTGTTGGCGGTTTCAACTGCACCATTGGTCTGTGGTCTGTATGGCGTAGAGTTGTAATGTTGGATCTTGAATTTCTGGCAAAGATCAGTCTCCCTTTGTTGCAGAAGTTGAGAGCATTGTCTGTTACAATTTCATACGGGACCCCATATCGGTAGATGATATCCCTTTTCAAAAAACGCTGAACCACTGAGGCTGTGATGTTGACAAAAGAGGCTTCTGTAAAGTCAAAATGTTTTGGTAAAATTTCGAGCCCAAAATATTGTATTTAGGTCATAGTAGGTCTCATCCGGTTTGAAGACAAAGTGAAGAAGAAGCCGTGAAGGATCTTGAAGCCTCATCTCTCACAGTGGCTCAAAAGTTGGGATTAAGAGAGAGACCTAGTTGACCCTATGATACCTCATGAAAATGCCCATTCATCATTAAAAATAAGTCAAATTGGAGAAGGGTTGATAGGGGAATGCATTCAATGTTTAAAAAGATGAAAAACCAAAAAAATGCACCCCAGGGTCGACCTTGACCGTTTTAGGTCGACCTTGAAGAGCCCAAGATTTGTACCAGGTTTTTTGGCAGAGAGTAGTTTTTGTGAGGGTTGACCCTGAGGACCATCCGGTCGACCGAAAGGCACTATCCAATCGACCGAATGTGCCCCATGGGTCGACCCTGATATGGATTTTCGGCTGGAAGTTGATTTTGCTATAATGGGTCGACCCAGGGACACCCAGGGTCGACCCTGATATGAAAAAAACATTCCAAAATCACTTTTTAGCAACTTCTAATCCCTTGGACCTTTCCTATATATAGGGGATCTCTCCCAATCCGTGGGAGAGATTGACTGGAGACTTTTTCAAATTTTCTCAACTTTGCATTAGATGATCCTTAATCATTAAGAGATCACCCTAGGGCTTCCATAAATCCTAAAACCCACTATGTGCTCTACTGTGAGTGTTGGTTAGCCTGTGCTAAAGTCGTCAAGAATGGAGATCGGTCTTCGGAGACCGTGGTTGATCACTTTGAGTAAGATTGACCGGTGAGGAACCGGAGCTGCTGTTGCGGAGATCGAACGTGCTATGTTCGTGGTTTGCAAGCTGAGGAATCGATACCGAGGAACGTTGTGTTGTGTCCAGTTGGGTAAGATTCGAGTCTTGTATTGTTTAAATCTTCTTATAGTGGATTCTGTGCTGACTAGGTCCCGTGGTTTTTCCCGGAAGGGGTTTTCCACGTAAAAATCTTGTGTGTTCAAGTGAGTTTGGCTGTGTGTGATTGATTAAAATTAAAATTGGTAGAAAAAATTAAAGTAGACCTATTCACCCCCCCCCCCTCTAGGTCTAAGAGTGCATTAGAATAAGGAATTTTATTTGGTATCAAAGCAGGTTCACTGATAAGGTTAAATCCCTTAAGTGTGATCTTGTGTCTATCCTTAAGTCAATGACTACTTTAAGAGACGGTGGATCCATCTCTCGTCCCCCACTGTTTGATGGGAACAATTATGCATATTGGATCTCAAATCCATAGACAAGAGAATCTGGATGTCCATTCAGGATGGATGGACTCCACTGGTGAATATTCTAGGTGATGTAATTCTCACTAAAAGCACTAAGGATTAGAGCAAAGAAGAACTCGAGACAAGTGGTTGGAACACGAAAGGTCTCAATGCCATCTTTACTAAAGTCATTGTTGAAGAATTCAAACGAATCTCTTCATGTGAAACAACAAAGGAGGCTTGGGATATTTTGGAAATGATTCATGAAGGTACAACCACTGTCAAGATCTCTAAGCTTCAAATTCTCACCAAAAACTTTTAAAATGGAGGACAATGACACTTTTGATGAATTCTATGCTAAACCAAGTGATATTGTCAACTCCAATTTCAACCTGGGTGAGAAAATCAGTGAGTCCAAAATTGTTAGAAAAATCCTTAGATCTCTACCAAAAAGGTTTCAATCTTAGGTCACTGCCATCAAGGAGAGCAAGAATGTTGATGCTCTCAAGATTGAGGAATTGGTCGAATCACTCCAAACCTACGAACTCAATCTTCGACCATCCAAGAAAAAAATCTGTAGCCTTGAAAACTGTCAAGGAAACCTTGTATGAGGATGACAGTGATGCTGAGTTGGGAGAGAAGGAATTGGCTCTATTTGTTAAAAAATTTCAAAAATATCTGAAAACAAATAGAAGGTTCAAGCCTAAACCAGGAGGAAAATCTCTTGAAAAGCCAAAGTCAAAACCTTGGAAAAACAAGAAAGTCCCCAAAGGAACTGAC
This sequence comes from Tetracentron sinense, assembly GCA_015143295.1. NCBI lineage: Eukaryota > Viridiplantae > Streptophyta > Magnoliopsida > Trochodendrales > Trochodendraceae > Tetracentron > Tetracentron sinense. Next base: position 41,680,308 of record CM026551.1, on the reverse strand, counting down.
AAGAAATCTTGTGGCATTCAATGCTATGAATGCAAAGGCTATGACCATATTTCACCTGATTGCCCTAACAAGAAGAAGTCTAAAGGAAAGGTGATGAATGCCACATTGGATGACAGTGATTCTGATGAAGAGCAATCTAAAAGTTCTATCTCAAGTGAGGAATCGAAAAATCACATGGCTTTCACTGTCACCCTATCAGAGATAGACCATCCTCCCACTACTCAAGAAGAAAAGAGTGATGAAGATCAAGTAAGTGAGTCTGGTGAAGATCATGATCAAAGTCACACTGTCTCTGAGTCTGATAAAGATATGGACAAAGCCTATGAAAGGTTGTTCTCTGAAAGCCTTAAGTTGAAGAAAGCAAAGATCTCTTTGAACAAACAACTTAAATTTACCCAACAAGAAAGAGACTCTTGCAAACTAGAAGCAGAAGGGAAGAATGCTCTAGTTTCTCAGCTTGAAAGTGAAAAGGCTGAACTGGTGTCCAAACTAGAATACCTTGAGGAAGAAAATGCCTCTCTATCCAAATGGATCAAGGTCTAGAAACTGAGGAAGATAACTCCATGAGTGTATCTGAAGAGTCAAAGACTCGAATTTCAGAATTGGAATCTGAAAGAAATAACCTTATTGAAAAAGTTAGATTTCTAGAAAGGAAATTTCTTGATAGTTTGAAAGTTAAGGATGGGCTAGCTAAGAAAGTAACTGAACTCGAAAAAGAAGCTAGACTCTTTAGCAACACTCAAATCTTGGATAAACTGGCTAGCATGCAGCACTCAACAGTAATCATGTTCGGTATAGGACATCCAGATAGACCATCCGGTCCTTTGAATGTTGGAACAATATCTACTACAACATTTGAGCCAATACATGAAAATCCAATATTTTTCTAACTCCTCAGGATCAACATCTAGAATGCCAAACTCTCAGTTGTACCAAACTTTTGTTACATCTGGGCCAGGTAAAGATTCAACTGAAACTGAGAGAAAAAAAGTTCAGTCCCAGGCTAACAGATCTCCTCCTTTCAGTTTCATTCCCACTTGCCACCATTGTGGAGTGAAGGGTCACATCCGACCTAACTATAATGCCTTTAGGAGAAATCCCTGAAATGGTTCTTGGAACCAAACACAACATCAAGGGAATCTCCAAAGGCAAATCCAAGCCTTAGCAGAAAAGTCTAGGAGTTTGAGTGAAGAAGTGATGAAAATTGCTCAACTCTCTAGTACACAATATGGTTGTGACACTTCTTATGCTCATCATGAAGAAGGTAACAAGATGGACCAAAATGCAAGGTTCACTCAGAAAAGAAGGAAGAACAGGAGATCTAACAAGAAGAAGGTCATGCCTACAAATGAAGTGAACAAAGACCATAGGGTTCCCCAAAAGTCTAAGTTCATTTATGTGAGAGAGGATGATCTAAAATGCCTTGTCATCTACACTGCGTTGAAAGCCCAAAATTCTGACATGTGGTATTTCGATAGTGGATGCTCCAGACACATGATAGGTAACAAGTCCCTCTTTACTCATTTTGAGGAATGCTCAGATGGGACTGTTACTTTTGGTGATGGAAGCAAATCCTTTGTGAAAGGAAAATGTGTCATCCAAGCACCAGGCATTCCTAAACTGAAGGATGTCTTGTTTGTAGAAGGACTGAAAGCTAATCTAATTAACATAAGTCAATTGTGCGATGATCACCATGCTGTCCACTTCACCAACAACAAGTGTTCTGTTATGGATGACAAAGGTGTGTGTGTTCTGGAAGGGTCAAGAACCACTGACAATTGTTATGGTTTAATTCCTAGTGTTGGTTCTTCTCAAATGTGCAACAGGGATAAAGTTGAAGAAGTTGAACTGTGGCACAAGAGGCTAGGTCACATGAATTTCAAAGACCTAAGCAAACTCTCAAAACATGAGCGTGTGAGAGGTGTGCCAAAGCTAGGGAAGCCCTCTACTGCTGTGTGTGGGCCATGTCAAATAGGCAAACAAATTAAAAGTCCAAACAAAAAGGCTTCAAATATCGCTACCTCACACCCACTAGAACTAATACACATGGATCTCATGGGTCTAACTCGAATTGAAAGTCTAGGAGGAAAGTGATATATCCTAGTGATGGTTGATGATTTCTCAAGGATGTCTTGGGTGACATTCATAAGAGAGAAGTCGGATGCATTTGAGAACTTCAAGAACATCTGCTTAAGAGTGCAAAATGAAAAAGGATACCCCATCACTTGTATTCGAAGTGTTCTTGGAAAGGAGTTTGAAAACTCCAAGTACAATGAATTTTGTGATGAAGCGGGCATCAAGCATGAATTTTTAGCACCAATAACACCTCAGCAAAATGGTGTGGTGGAAAGAAAGAACAGGGTACTTCAAGAGATGGCTAGTGTGATGCTTCACAGCAACAACCTGGTTACTCATTTCTGGGCTGAAGCAGTTAGCACTGCATGCTATACTGTTAACAGAGTCTACACTAGGCCTGGAACTAGGAAGACACCCTATGAGTTGTAGTACAACAAGAAACCCAATGTCAAGTACTTTTGAGTATTCGGAAGTAAGTGTTATATCCTTAGGGATAGAGAGCAATTGGGTAAATTTGATTCCCAGAGTGATGAAGGGATTTTTCTTGGATATTCCACAAACAGTAGGGCTTATCGAGTGTACAACTTGCGAACCTCTACTGTTATGGAGTCCATTAATGTGGTGGTTGATGACTCAGGATCTGAGTCCTTGCAACTAGAGAATGACAATGCTGACGAAGGTGTGAAAATTCCATTATCTAAATCAGAAGATGAATCACCTTCAAAGTCACCTCCTAAAAAACCTACACATCCTAGAGTTATGAGGCCTCACTCCTCAACTGAAATTATAGGAAGCCTTGAAAGTTGAGTGAAAACTCGAAAAAAAGTTAAAAATGAAGTTAGTCACTTTTGCTATACTTCTACATTTGAACCCAAAAATATGATTGAAGCTCTCACTGATGAAAATTGGATAAATGCCATGCAAGAAGAGCTCAATCAGTTTACAAGGAATGATGTATGGTTTTTAGTTCCTAGGCCTAAAAATACAAATGTTATCGGTACTAAATGGATTTTCAAGAACAAATTCGATGAACATGGTACCATTGTAAGAAACAAGGCTAGGTTAGTTGCACAGGGATACACTCAGATTGAGGGCATTGATTTCGATGAAACATTTGCTCCTGTTGCCCGATTAGAGTCTATCAGGATCTTGCTTGCTATTGCATGCCATCTCAAATTCAAAATTTTTCAGATGGATGTCAAGAGTGCATTTCTAAATGGTATTCTTCAGAAAGAAGTCTATGTGGAACAACCAAAAGGGTTTGAGGACCCTAATCATCCTGATCAGGTTTACCGATTAAAAAGGGCTCTCTATGGTTTGAAACAAGCTCCAAGAGTTTGGTATGAGAGACTGACTACATACCTCTTAGAAAAGGGATTTTCGAGAGGGGGAGTAGACAAGACCCTATTTATTAAATACATCAAGGATGATATGGTTATCGCTCAGATATATGTAGATGATATTGTCTTTGGTTCCACATCAGAATCACATGCATACTCCTTTGCTGAACAAATGAAGAATGAATTTGAGATGAGCATGGTTGGTGAGCTGAATTTCTTTCTTGGTCTGTAGGTAAAAAAAATGAGCAATGGGATATCTGTGTCCCAAACCAAATATGCCAAAGACCTTGTAAAGAAATTTGGCATGAGCTCAGCTAAACATGCTCGCACTCCTATGAGCACCACCACCAAACTTAGCAAAGATACTTTAGGCAAAAGTGTCGACCAAACCACATACCGAAGTATGATTGGTAGTCTGCTTTACCTCACTGCCAGTCGTCTTGACATTGCCTTTAGTGTCGGAGCTTGTGCTCGCTATCAAGCAAGCCCCAAAGAGTCACACTTACTTGCTGTTAAATGAATTATTTGATATATAATTGGAACTCTCTCTTTTAGCCTTTGGTATCCCTTTGATACTAATGCCGTGGTTGTTGGATATTCTGATGCCGACTGGGTTGGAAATGCTGATGATAGGAAAAGTACATCTGGAGGATGCTTTTATGTTGGAAACTGTTTGGTTGCTTGGCTTAGTTTAAAACAGAATTCCAACTCTTGTCTACTGCCGAGGCTGAGTACATTACAGCCGGCAGTTGTGGCACCCAACTTCTGTGGATGAAACAGATGCTGCAGGACTACGGGATAGAGCAGGGCACCATGACTGTGTATTGTGATAACACAAATGCCATCAACATCTCTAAAAATCCCGTGCAACACTCTCGCACCAAACACATAGACATTAGACACCACTTCATTCGAGAGCTTGTTGAGCAAAGTATCATCACATTGGAATATGTGCAAACTGATACTCAACTTGCAGATCTCCTAACCAAACCTCTAGACTCCCTTAGGTTTGAGTTTCTTAGGAAATCCATCGGTGTGTGCGGTATTGAGTGATTGAGTGCTCTTTGATAGACTAGGTAATCTCATTTCCATATCTCTTCCTAGATCTATTCCTCAGGTGTATATTATCAGTTTTGGCATATAGTTTTTTGTTTGTTTCTTTTATTTCAAAAATCCAAAAACATTAGAAAATTCAGAAAAACTCCAAAAAGATTTTTGTTTTCTTTTATCTAGGCATTACCAAAAAGATTTTTATTGGCATTGGTTTTGACCTTTTATAGTGTGCATTGCTAAATTTTTCTTGTGCACATAATGCTTGTTCAAGATACATATGTGATTGTATTAAGTTCATGAGGATATCATACCTACCAAAATGTCTTTTGGGAAGTGCACATAGACTATCTTGCTAAATACAGTTACTGTTGCACCATCACCTACACTTGCACTCTGAATATCTCCTGCAGATGGTGTATATCCTTATGAACAGGTAATGATATTAGTCATGATGGTTCTTCCAGTTGATAAAATCTGACTAAATCATGAAGGTACCATCCCTCAAAATGTGCCCCAGGTTAAAAGTGTTATGCAAGGGAGAGGGCTACCTCTGGGATAGTGTGAAAGCCACTATTGGATGCAAACAGTATGAAATGGCTACCTAGGAGGATAGTAGGTATTTATCTGGGTCCCTAGAGTGAAAGCCCCTACTGCCAATAGCTAGGGCTACCTACCCAGTAAGTGTGAAAGCCACCATTGCATCTCAAAATTCAAAAAAAAAATAAAAAATTTCACGAATAGCTTCATCAAACAAAAATTCCATCAACACTGTGAGAGCAACATATAAAAAGGGTAAAAATAGCACATATGATTCTTCACTTTTGGATTACCCTATATGCATCTCTCAGTTATTTTTGAAACTTGGTGTTCCTGAAATGCACTAATCTCCTTATCGATCTAAGGGTGCCTACCCCTAAAGGTGTATAGTCAGAATTTCACCTCCACACTTCACACTGATGGTATAGCCTATTACTAACTGTACATTAGCTTGTGTGACTGTGTCTTGCCATCCCTTGTGCATAGTGTCGAAAGAAATATCCTCATTTACTCATCATTTACTGATTATACATTCTTGGACACTGTATTATTTGCTACTTGCAAAATGTGCAAATCATGGTTTTGGTTATTGAAGATAACATGGTGAAGTTTGTTCTGCAAAATGAAGGATGTTTGAAAAATGTTTCTAGCAAATTGCATTTTTTTTGGTTGATTTTGAAGTTTTTCTAGAGATGATCTCACCTTGCCCTTTTTTAGATCTTTAAATGAGCATTTTTCATCTCTAAATTGTTTCCCATGAAGCCCTCTACGATTGTTTCTTTTATCTCCCTTAAACATTGAAATCCAAGAGTCATTAGAGTGCACTACTATTTTGGACTATACTTCCATTCTTACAGGTTTTTTTGAGCTTTCCTTTAGAGATTCTCTTCCAATAGCTGCCCCATACCATGCTAAAAGACAAACAAAAAGGGGTCACATTAAGCCAGAAATTTTGGATGGAGGGTCGACCTTGGCAGGTTGTTCGGTCGACCGAACATAGTGCCCTGGGTTTTCAAAACCCTCACTCGATTTCAAGGCTGCACTTTCCTCATTTGTGTCTGATCTTTGCACAATCCAGTAGGAGTCCTTGCCTTTTGTAGCATTCTCCAGTCATAAGCCGTGTTGCCCAGCTCCCATTTTCACCACAAAGCTTCACGTCCTCTCTTGCGATTTCAAGCCACACTTGGCCGTGCGATTTCTAGCATCCTTCTATCAAGCCTCTGGCTTGATTATCGTGAGACCTCAACTGCTCTTCATCTACTACTGTGAGTGCCCAGCTGCTCCGCACTTCTTCACATCTCAATAGTCAGGTTCAGCCATCACCATCCCTGGCGTCTGCTTGCTTCCATCTCATCTTCAAGGTAAACCCTACCTTTTCTTCAGTTCCTTTCCCATTTAAGTCTATGGCTCTTGAGTATCTTTTTCTCATTGCCTCCATTCTCATGGCAGGTCATCCTAAACGCCTCCTCATCATTCCTCGGGATGCCGAGGATGTTCCCCAGTCTGAGGATGCTTCATATGATGTTGGCCATGGCATCCATGTGGGCCGTGCGGTCCATTCTAGGGTTCCTCCACCCTCATCTTCTCATAAGAATGCCGTAGGTGCTTCGAGTTCAAAATCCTCAGCCAAATCAAAGGGTAAATCTCATATCCCCACTCCTAAGCCTGAAATTGTACGATTTTGCACCACAGGGAATGAAAAGCTTTACAATTCATGGCTTAAAAATCGGGCTGTTACAATTGAACAGGCTACTGTCATTTTGGATTTCACCCATCTTGGCTTCGTGGAAATCATTGAATCTCACTAATGGTCTGGTCTTTTAAAATTGACCGGTTATGCCAGTTTAGACCTTGTTCGGGAATTTTAAGCGAACATTTATCCTGTCAATCCTCACAATTTTACCTTCAAAACTCAGGTCAGGGGTAAGAAATTTCTCATTACTCCGGATGTCATTGCCTTTTTCATTAGTGCCCCTCGGATTCTGGGCACCTATTACCCTTACCACTATCCTACCAATGAGGATAAGCATGATTTGGACAAGGTGGCTGGCAATCTTTATGATGATCCCTCACAAAAATGGTCTCATCTCCACTTACCTCACTCCAGTCTTTCATATTTGGGCTATCTGTTTCATCTTATTATGTGTTCCAACATTCATCCCAAGGTGAATTCTACTAATCTGAGTGTTGATAGGGCTCGGTTCCTGTATAGTATCATGACTGGAGACACTATTGATACTGGTGCCCACATTATTGACCTAATCCTTCAGGCTATCGCTGTGCATCAAAAGCGAGCTGCTCTTCCTTTTGGTGTCCTCATCACCAATCTCATGTTTGCTGAAGGTATTAGGGCTCATTCCTCTGAGGCTACCAAGCCTTCCTTAGGACCCATCTGTGCTCGCACTTTGGTTAGTAGTCTATCCCATGCTGCGATGCCGGAGCATGAGGAGGACATTGATGATGATATCGCTCCTTCGGCCCTAGATGCCGGTCCCACTCCCAACCATGCTTGAGCTCATTCAGGTCCCTGGTCCTTCAAGACAATGGCTGCCATGCTTGCTAATATGTCGGCTACTCAGTCACACTTTGTTATTGATCTTTATGCCCGCCTGGATTCTTATGCCGCTGCTACTCAGGACAGTTTTTCGGTGACTAATCGCCGGATTGATGCACTTTCCGACATGGTGCAGGTGTCTCGCCAGGAGCTTCGTAATTTTCATTTGCGCTATCAGGATGATGTTGCTCGCCACTTTCCTTCGCACCAAGATGATTAGCACTTCTTGCAATAATGGCTTTCGCCTTGTTTTGCTCATAGTTTATGCTGGATGTAGCTAGTTCGGTGTGTGTATTATGCGTCTGGGTTGGATTTTGTGTTGTGCACCCTTGGTTACTGTATATGGGATGCTTTTGCTTTGTTTTTGCAGTTTAGTTTCTGCCTCTGCTTCCTTGTGTTTCTCTCTGCTCTTGCTCCTTGTTGATCATGTTGCTTCATGCTCTAGTCTATGTTATGCAGGATTGATTTTCCCTTGGCAATTCAAGCCAAAAAGGGGGAGAAGATGCCTAAGTTTGGCAATTGTTGTCACATTATCTCCGGTTACATACTGACATTACTCTATTCACATTACTCTCCTGTTCATGATTTTGAAACCGTTGTCAGATGGGATCTCAGATTGAGGGGGAGAACTCATACTACTTGCATGATGTTCATTGTTTCAATATTTATCTTCTTTTATGAAATTCCCCCATGCTTCACAAAGGTATTGGTTATTTTGGTAGCGTTGAGCGGGAAGGTCCCATCCTCGAGGTACTGCTTGATGTTTGAATATCAATGCTTGTCATCTGATACTTCTTCAATTTGAAGGCAATAAGCAGGCTGATCCAGCTGCTGAATTTTGATCGGCCAGAGCATGATGCCTGTAGGGATCTGTACCATAGAAACGAGAGTGGCCAGTACGTCGGCGAATCTATTTTGGTTCCTGGACCTGTGACTAAAGCTGATCCTTCTGAATTGAGTGATTAGCAGATTGAGGTAGACCAAGTACGGGACTAGCCTTACTTCTCGGATTGCCCAAAATTCATTTGCCTGACAGATTACTAGAGACGAGTCACCGTAGATGTCTACCTCTTCAATCCCGATGTGCAGGGCTTCTTTTAGTCTGGCTATGCATGCCTCGTATTCTACTTCATTGTTTGAGCATCTGAACTTTAGCTTAACGGAGATAGGAAGGTGTGTTCCTTTAGGAGAGATCAAGACTGCTCCTGCCCCATGGCCATGACTATTAGCAGCTCCATCGAAGTATAACTCCCAGTTGGAGTACTCTTGCTCCTCTGCTTCTGCGTACAGGATGGCTTCATCTGAAAACTGATCGTGTACAGACACATAGTCTTGAGCTGGACTGAGGGCTAGGTGATCTGCTATCACCTACCCCTTGATTGACTTCTGAGTCATATACTTGATGTTGAATTCAGACAACATTATGAGCCATCGGGTAGTTCTTCTAGTGGTGGCTGGCTTTTCTAGCAAGTCTTGGGTAGGTCCATCTGAGAGATCAGGATTACCGAGTAAGAAAGCAAATAGTGTTGGAGACGCTGAGTAGCCTAGAATAGTGCCAGAAACATCTTCTTAAGAGGCCTGCACCGCTCTTCATATTCTAGCAGGCGCTTACTGATATAGAAGATGGCTTGCTCTGTTCTACCAGTCTCTTCATGTTGTGCCAGGATGCACCCCATGGAGGTTTCTTGCACTGAGATGTATAGCAGCAGTGGCCATCCAGGTGTAGGAGGCACAAGTACTGGAGGATTTAGAAGATACTGCTTTATGCTGTCAAAGGCTTCTTAGCATTCTGCTATCCAGACTGTGGGCTTGTTCTTCCATAGAATTTTGAAGATCGGCTCGTATATCGGAGTGAGCTGAGAGATGAATCTGCTGATGTACTAAAATTTGCCCAGGAACCCGTGGATTTTCTTTTCAGTGTAGGGAGTCGACATTTCGATGATGGCCTTAGCTTTGGCGGGATCGATCTCGATGCCTCTATTACTGACTATGAAACCAAGGAGCTTTCCTGACGAGGCTCCGAAGAAATATTTGGCTAGATTCAGTCTCAGGCGAAACTCTCGGAGTCTATCGCAGAGTCTCTTCAAGTCTTCTGGGTGCTGCCTAGCAGTTGGAGATTTGACGATCATGTCATCCACATAGATTTCAGTTGACTTGTGGATCATGTCTTGGAATAGTGCCATCATGGCCCTCTACTAGGTTGCCCCCGTGTTCTTGAGTCTAAAAGGCTTTACCTTGTAGCAGAATGTGCCCCTAGGTGTAATGAAGGAGGTTTTCTCCATATCTTCTTCTGTCATCCTGATTTGGTTGTATCCAAAGAAACCATCCATGAATGAGAGTGTCTCATGTCCTGCAGTATTATCGATAAGAATGTTGATGTGCAAGAGAGGAAAGTTGTCCTTGGGGCTTGCCTTGTTCAGATTCCGGTAGTCAATAAATATTCGGACCTTGCTGTCCTTCTTGGGTACCGGGACAATGTTGGCTAACCACTCAGGATAGGTTGCTACAACTAGGAAGCCTGCGCTGATCTACTTTTTAACTTCTTGCTTGACCTTCTGTGACCATTTGGGCCACATTCGTCTCGGTTTCTATTTTACTGGTCTGACGTCGGGGTTCAGGGGCAGTCTGTGTACTACCAATGCTGGATCTAGGCCGGGCATGTAGAGCCCCAGAACTTTTTGCCATGCATTGGGAATCATGCCAAGGCATAAGGCCTTTGTAATCTCCTATCTCTATGAAATGAGAAATTTTGAACAACTCTAAGTGTTAAGAAGTAGTATTCCTAAGTCGAATATATCGAAAACCCGAGTTACTGAAACCCATTTATGGATCAGTCAACTTCAGGGGTAATTTAGTCAATAACTAAATAAGAAATTGGAAATTCTAAAATGCTAGGAATGTCCCCCTTCAAAAGATGAATCCAACGCAAGTTGAATCGTCAAAATCGGGCAACCGAGTCAAAAGCTATGGCCAAATTACCAAAGTGTGGAAAAATAGGAGAAAAACAACAAAATCTGAAGGGTGCAATCGATCGCAAGTCAGGTGCGATCGATCGCATACAGGCGAAATGGGTCCCAAACTCTCGGGGCCATATGCGATAGATGGATTCCTAGGTGCGATAGATTGTAGGGATCTGCGATCGATCGCAAGAGTGTGCGATCGATCGTATGCAGGGGGAAAGCAGACCAGAAATGTTCGGGTTCATGTGCAATAGATCGCATCCAGGTGCGATCGATCGCAAGGACCTGCGATCGATCGCAGATAAGTGTGCGATCGATCGCATGCGGTAACTGGAGCCGGATTTGAGGGTTTTAACCCTTGATCTATTTGAGGGTTTTCATTTTAGGGCTTTTCTAACCTAAGGGAGAGAAAGAGGAAAGAAAGGGGAAGAGAGGATTTTGGGGAAATCCTTCAAAGAAGCCTTGGATTGGAGATCAAGGGAAGCCCATCATAAAGATTTTCAAGCAAAGGACCTTCCTCAAGCAACTAGAGTTCCTCAAACTCAAAGAGGGATTCTTCCTCAAGTTGGAACTACACACTAAGGTTGTTCTTCAACCCAAATCAAGGTCGGTACCCTACACTACCCTCCTAGTTCATAGTCTCTTTTATTTTATGTCTTTCCCTAAATTTATAAACAAGTTAATGTGGGGATGAATGGATGGTGGTGTGGATGTGAATGGGCGATTGGATGCCGTGGGTTGTGTTGTGACGATTAAAATGGGAAGGGCATTTCACCTCAATAATGAACATACATGATGTGGATTGAATGAAGAATGATTCATGTAGGATAAAATGAAAGATTTAGGTGTTAACCAAAATACACATACCATGTGTTTCATGAAATGCCTCAATGGAGAAAATGATGATATGTAGTGGAAAATGCATGTTTAAATGTTTACGAAATTGCTAGGGCTTATGATAGTGTGCTTACTTGCTTTCCCTAAAATTTGAATGAGTGACTTCTTGCTCAAATTTTGATGTTCTATGTATTGTGAAATCCCCTAAATGTCATATTTAATTTCAATAGAAGTATGTACACCATTCCACAAGCACGGCATGCATGACATGTTTTATCGACATTTTCAAGAATAAGGTTAGGGGTGGGACATATCTTACGATATGTTTTACCTTGCTTTTGACAAGAGGACCAGAACAAGCATTTCTTAGGAGGGAGTTTACACTTCCCTCCCTTCCATGAGGGGTCTCCCCTCACTCACAAGTGCATTGCATTAAAGAAGGGCCTCCCTTCCCTCTCAAGGCATCTCACGAGCGCATCTCACAAGTACATGAGCATGTTGAATTCCCAAGCAAGCACGCATGACAAGCATGGTACACGCATGATACAAGTATGACACGCATGATATGACACGACATGAAAAAACAAGACACATGACAAGACAAGTTCTTAAGCAAGAAAAGGATGTTTTAAGTCAAGTCAAGTGCACGATGTTTTTCAAGGATTTTCTCAGCTTTTACAAAATGCAAGCATGATTATCAACTGCTTTACTATCGTGTGATGATATGAATTGTTCCTAGTTTATATTTGTGAACTGCTTCCTGCTTTCCATATAGTTATTGTTTGCTATGACCGTTGGTTAGTATTTGGTACGCGCTGAGTATTCCATGCTCAGCCGTACGTTTATGTCGGCAGGTTCTGAGGGAGCTGCTGCTATATTCGATGTCTGTGCTCCTGGCCCATGGGTGGAGGAGGAGTACGCTAAGGAGCCTATCTAGGAACCTCAGGGTAAGGGTTACTATTAGGTTGTGATAGATTCTGAGTGGATAGTTGTGGGTGAGTTGAGAGAGATATATTCATGTATTTTGGCGGGCCTGTCCGCACTTTTTTTTGTGTATTTTTCTTTTGTACCAACTTGGATCATGTATATGTTTATACACGTAGAGGTTTTGATTAAGTCTTCCGCTGTGCTATGTTAGTGTATGTTTCCGCCAATTATGTCCTCTATTGTGTATGCTCTGTGGGTTTTTGCAGGATGGGTTGTCAAGTAAGTCACGATTAGTCGTCCAAAGTTCACTCTAACTCCTAGGGTGGGTTTTGGGTCGCGACAGGGCATGTCTGCATATGACCAGGTGAAGACATCATTGTAGCTCTTCAGGAAGCTGATCATCTCTGCTCTTTACTGAGGGTTTATGCTTGTGCCAATCTTGACTAGTTGGGGACTGTCTTCGAAACCCAGATTGACTATTTCAGTGTCTTCCCTGTTCGACTGCAGAAGTCCTTCGCTGTGCTCAAGGAGGTCTAGAATTTTTTGAGGCGGTTCCTCTTCCTATTCTGAGTCATACTCTACTTCGGAGAGTTCAAGAAGAGTTTAAGGGATAGCCCTGTCAGAAGTGATTTCCTGGAAAATCAATTAGCTTCAGTTTAACATGCTTATGTTTGTTGTTTTTTGTTAGCTTATGGACACAAGCCTTCCAAGGGAAGAATCTGTGTGATTTTGTCATCAACCACTATGAAATGCCTTTTTGAAAACATGATTTTTGAGTCAAAAACATTTAATTTTTATTGAAAAAATAGATGACTGGTTACACAATTGACTCAAATAAAAAGGAGACCGACTGCGGCCTGACATTTGGATTTTACAAATGGGAGCAAAAGAGATAGATGAAGGAGAAGGGTGATGCTTGGTCACTGCTATCCCGGACCAACCTGTCCTGCACTGTGCTTGCTCCGGCCTTGAGCGGCCTCGATAGTGAGAGCCTCAGTCCACCAACGAATCAATGGCTGGCAACTGGAGGATGCTTCAGCGTTGTTGGAGAGGGTGCAGACCTACTCTCCCGCTGGGTATTCTACTTTGGCAGCATCTTCGACAGTCAGCTCGTCGAATATTTGGGTCATGCTGAATACTTCCGGATTTGGAATCCCTGAAGACTCAGCACTGGTCTGGAAGGCAACAAGTGCAACAGAGGGTTCTGGGTAGGTTTTGAAGATTCCCACGGGGAAGGTTACAGAGATGTGGGGTCGAGGTTCAAGTTTCACCGACTGTTTGCTCTCTTTGGTCAACTTGTAGAGGTAGTCCTCGTATTTGGGCTTACATCCCAATCCGAAGGGGGATGTGTAACGAGGAGGTGTGTGTCTCTTCTTCATGCCCTGATTCCTGGCACCCAGACCCTTTCCTGGCTAGTAGTTTATTTTGACCATCATTCTGACAAACGGTGGCACTGTTTGGTTGCTTTGTTGTTCCACCTGGGCGATAGAACTAACCTGCTCGAATTAGAACGTCATGAAGGCAATGCCTTGCCCCATCTCTTGGATGTTCCCGAAGGAACTTACTAACTCCTCAGAAGGAATGACGACTAGGTGGGCATCTTGGATGAATTTGATTCTCTGGTGCAGAGAGGAGGGAATGGCTCCAATCATGTGGATCCACAGCCTCCCTAAGAGTAAGGTGAATGAGGTTGACAGATTTACAACTTGAAAGTTCGTTGTGAACTGAGCAGGTTCAACCCCGATGGTCAAATCGATATCACCCAGGTTCTGCTTGGTGGTATTATCAAAAGACCTAATAGTCATGGGTCTCTTCTTCACTTGATTGAGGTTCAGGCTCAGGTTTTATAGTGTGGAAAGTGTGTAGACATTCAAACCGGAGCCATTATCGATGAGCACTGATGTTAACGTTCTGTCCATGCACTGTATTGCAATATATAGGGCCCGAGTGTGATCTCTGTCACTGTCCAGTATTTCATCCTCTATGAAGGAGATGATTCTAGATTCGAGTACTTGTCCTACCATTTGCCCCAGTTTCTTGGGCATTAGGTCTGGTGTTACGTGGGCATTGCCGAATACTCAGAGCAGTTGCTTCTGGTGATGCTCGGAAGTTAGAAAAAGACGCAAGATAGATATCTGCGCTGAGACCTTGCTCAATTGCTGAGCGATATTGAACTCCTCTACTTTCTCTAGGATTTTCAACAAAACTGCTCAGCTACTTCCTTCTATGGGTCTGACAGCCCTGCTTCTTCTTTTTCTTTATCTGCACCCTTTGTCTTTGCCGGCTCAGTCGTGGGAGGTTGATATACCTAGCCAAATTTGGTTAGGTTGGCTATGCTCTCACTCTTAAGGACGAGAGAGTGGGGAGCGGGTACCTGGTTGAGGTCAAAAGGCAGCTCTGAGATGTAAGAGATCCGGACAGGGCCTGAAGAGGTTGAGGCTTGAGCTGGAGCTGTAGGCTAATTTGCAAGGTAAGGGATAGTATAGATGATCTGTTCGAGGACATGTATCTGGATTGGAGACTGAATGGTCTGTACGTTTTACTAGGGGAAGGGGATTACGATAGGGGACCAGTAAGAGGGCCTGATGAAGCCATCATCGATTGCTGGTGTGCTGGGTCCTGGCTGCCCTGCCTTAGGCTCTTCCTACTGAATGAAGTTGATTTGATTGTTATGTGGGGGCATTGACACCCGATTAATGCTGGTGTTGCTGGGAGCCAGCTCAACCCTTCTGTCATCTAAAAGATCTTGGATGACACACTTCAGGCTATACAGTAGTTTGTAGCATGGCCTGAGCCTCTATAAAAGGCACAGTGATGATCGGCATGGTAGTTTTTATTTTGTTTGTCTATAGGTAAGAGAGGTGTAGGGCCTCTCAATTCGAGAAGGCTTTACTTGGTCAGGAATTCCAACAACTGGCTAAGTGTGTATGGAAGAAGGGTAAAGTTTCTGGGAAGATGGTTTTCCCCTGGATTGGTCAGGCTGGCCGGGTATTTCTGCCAACTGATTGTTGCTGAGCTGCTGGAGCCGTTAATCTGATGAGTGTTGTAGAAGCAACCATATGTATGTCTTCCTTCTTTCTGTGGTCCCTGGGATCGATGTTCCTATTGGATGAGGTAGTTGCCTTGGGGGGATCATGTCGCGACCCAAAACCCACCCTAGGAGTTAGAGTGAATCTGGGACGACTCAATCATGACTTACATGACTTGCTTGACAAACCAACCTGCAAAACCCCACAGAGCATATACAATAGAGGACATTATAGCGGAAACATAACTATAAAACACAGCGGAAGTCTAACAAACCTCTAAGTATATACATATGGTCCAAGTTTATACAAAAAAGGTAACCAAAAGAAAGTGCGGACAGACCCGCCAAAATACATGGATAAAATCTCTCATCTCACCCACAGCTAATCCTCTCAGAATCTACAACCACCTAATGGTAACCCTCAACTGGAGGTTCCTCAAAAGGCTCCTCGACGTACTCCTCCTCCACCCATGGACTCGGAGCACAGATATCAAATGGAGCAGCTGCTCCGCCGTCACCTGCCGACATAAGAAGTACGGCTGAGCATGGAATACTCAGCGGGTACTAAGCACTAACCAACAGTCATAGCATACAGATAGCATACATAAAGGAGGAAGCAAGTTGCACATATAGAACATGAACAATTTATATCATACAAGGAAACAAAACAATTTATAATCATACTTGTATTTCGTAGAAAGCCGATGAAACCTCTTGAAAACATCGTGCACTTGACTTGACTTGAAAATACCATTTCCGTGCTTGAAACTTGTTATGTTGTCTTATCTTGTCATATCATGCGTGTCATGTCATGTCATGCGTGTCATGCGAGTATCATGCTTGCTTGTTCATAATTTAAACATGTTCACATGCCTAGTTGCCGTTCATAGTCCGTCACAACTAGTACCCTATATGCAGATGGGTATGCCTAGTTGCCGTTCATAGCCCGTCGCAACTAGCATCCATGCAGAATGTGAATGCCTAGTTGCCGTTCATAGCCCGTCGCAACTAGCATCCATGCGGAATGTGAATGCCTAGTTGCCGTTCATAGCCCGTCGCAACTAGCATCCATGCGGAATGTGAATGCCTAATTGCCGTTCATAGCCCGTCGCAACTAGCATCCATGCAGAATGTGTGATGCTATGTTATGCGTGTCATGCCATGCTATGCTATGCGTGTCATGCGATGCTATGCATGTCATGCGAGGGGATGGGAGACCTTTCCCTATGCAATGCATGATTGTCTTGCCCTTGTCAAAAGCGAAGTGAAATATATCTTAGGATATGCCCCACCTCTACGTCCCATACTCAAAACATCGGTAAATCACGTCATTTCATGCGTGCTCGTGAGATCGTGTGCATACTTGCATTTGGAATTAAATATGACAATTTGGAGTGATTCACAAGGCATAGTATATAACAATTTAAGTAATTAATAATCTACACATTTTAAGAAATGTAAGAAACACACTATCATGAACCCTAACAAATTTCAAGAGCAATTAAACATGGGTTCCCTTAATTTATCATTTATTTCGTTCACCTTGGCATTTCATCAAACATGGGGTGTGTTCATTATTCACTTAAACCTAGATCATGCTTTTCTATGTGGGTTATGCTCACATCACACTTGTATGTTCATTATTAGTACAATGCCCTTTCCCATTCGTTCATTACATCATCCACACGGCATCCATTCGCCAACATCCATCTCCATTCACCATTCATACCACCAATCTCATAACACATATATAGGTGAAAGAAAACAAGAAGAAATAAAGGAAAAGAGAAGCTATAACTAGGAGGGTAGTAAGAAGTACCGACCTTGACAAATGGGGGAAGAAATCCTCCACCAAACGCACGTGAGTTGCTGCCCTAGCTTGAGGAGAGTGCCCCACACGAGCTCCACGAATGCTTGAACCGAAATCTTGAGGAAATCGGGCTTGAGGTTGATCTAGGGTTTCAAAACCCTTTGATTTCTCTTCAAAATAGAAACCCTAGATTTAGGAACCCTTTCTCCTCTCTTCTAATCTCCCAAATCTTCTAAGGGTTGAGAATGAGCCCTAAAGGCTCGGGCAATCCTATATAAGAAAGGGTATAACACCCGAATGCCGAAAATGCCCTTAGTGAAAATTCTGTAAAACGCGAGGACCGAGCGATCGGTGTTAATGACCGATCGATCGGTTGCCTACCGATCGATCGGTTTCATAACCGAGCGATCGGTTGAAATTTCACTCTCTGGAAAATTTCCCCATAGTAAAATCTCGACCAGTCGATAGCCTCCGAGCGATCGGTTTTGGACCGATCGATCGCTCCATGGACCGAGCGATCGGTGGTCTGCAGGTCCAAACTGTTTTGGCCATAACTTTTGACTCATTCGTCCGATTTTGACGATTCAACTTGCGTTGGGTTCGTACTTCGAAAACGAACATTTCTGACGTTTCGAAATTTCAAATTTCTTCCTTATTTATTAATTGCATTACTTTAAAGGAAAAATGGCTACGAAGGGTCATGCATAAATGTGAAAAGGTCCGGGGCTCTACATCCTTCCCCCCTTACAAAAATTTCGTCCTCGAAATTTGGATGAGACATGCATTACAGAATCAAATAATATTACAAGCTACATATACAAAACCTATACAAAATTCATTCAAACAATTCCGGGTACTTCGCTTTGACTTCGGCTTCACGCTCCCATGTAGCTTCTTCCCGAGCATGGTGTTTCCATTGCACAAGAACCAAAGGGATTGTCTTGTTGCGAAGCACTTGATCTCTTCGATCCAATATGTGAATCGGCTTCTCAACCAACGTGAGATCTTCTCGAATTTCCAACGGTTCCAATTCTAGTACATGCGAAGGGTCCGCAATGTACTTCCGAAGCATAGACACGTGGAAAACGTTGTGAACCGCGGCCATGTGAGGTGGGAGAGCTACTCGATAAGCAACTTCACCAACCCGCGTGATAATCTCAAACGGTCCAACATAGCGAGGACTGAGCTTGCCTCGCTTGCCAAATCTCATGATCCCTTTGCTAGGAGATACTTTCACAAAAACTTGATCCCCTACTTGAAATTCCAAGTCCCTACGGCGCGTGTCCGCATAACTTTTCTGGCGATCTTGAGCGGCTTTCAATCGATCCCGAATGATCTTAACTGTGTTTGCAGTTTGCTCAATCAATTCTGGACCAAGTAATTTCCTTTCTCCTACCTCATCCCAATAGAGAGGAGACCTACAACTTCGCCCATACAAGGCCTCAAACGGAGCCATTTGGATACTCGCCTGATAGCTATTGTTGTAGGCGAACTCTACCAAAGGCAAGTGCTCTTCCCAACTGCCTTTGAAATCCAGCATACAAGCCCGAAGCATATCTTCTATTACTTGGTTCACCCTCTCGGTTTGTCCATCCGTTTGTGGATGAAAAGTAGTGCTGAAATCAAGTCGGGAACCCATAGCTTCCTGAAAGCTTTTCCAGAATCGTGATGTGAATCTTGGATCCCGATCCGACACAATACTGACAGGCACTCCGTGCAACCTCACCACTTCCTTGATGTACAAAGCAGCTAACTGACTAGAGTTGAAAGTAGTTCGGTAAGGCAAGAAGTGAGCGGACTTCGTCAAACGATCCACTATTACCCATATCGCATCTGAACCCCTTGCCGTCTTTGGCAAGCCAACTATGAAATCCATGGATATGTTCTCCCATTTCCACTCGGGAATCGGAAGGGACTGTAATAGACCTGCGGGCCGCATGTGTTCTGCTTTCACCTGTTGGCACACCAAGCACCGTGCTACATATTCCGCAACCTCCCTCTTCATATTCCGCCACCAAAAGTGACTCTTGAGGTTCCGATACATCTTCGTACCCCCTGGATGCACAGTGTACTTTGCCCGGTGGGCTTCATCCATAATCTCCCTCCGAAGATTTGCATTGGCTGGAACACACAGCCTTCCCTTGAATGTGATAGCACCTCGGCTAGTGAGAGAGAAGTCCTCACTACCCTTAGCAACTTCCTTGTCCCGATAAGCCAACAATTCAGCATCCGTGGCTTGGTATTCTTGGATCAAATCTATAATGTATGGCCGAACCGTGACATTTGCCAAGATAGGACTACGGACAGAGTCATTCACACTAATGTCCAGATTTGCGAAGTCTTCAAGTAGCTTCCATTCCTGCACTAACATGCATGCTAATAACCCCGGAGGTCTTCTACTCAAAGCATCAGCCACTACATTTGCTTTACCCGGGTGGTATTGAATGGTACAATCATAGTCCTTCAGAAATTCTATCCAACGCCTTTGCCTTAGATTCAGCTCCTTTTGGGAAAAGAGATACTTGAGACTCTTGTGATCAGTGAACACATAGAACTCCACCCCATAAAGGTAATGACGCCAAATCTTAAGTGCAAACACGACCGCCGCAAGCTCCAAGTCGTGCGTAGGATAGTTCTTCTCATGCTCATTCAACTGCCTTGATGCATAGGCAATGACTTTCTTGTGTTGCATAAGCACACATCCAAGTCCAACGTGTGAGGCATCACTGTACACCTCATACCCAAGAGGTCCGGATGGCACTGTAAGGACAGGAGCTGTAGTAAGCCTCTTCTTCAGTTCCGTGAAACTGATCTCACACTTGTCGCTCCAAACAAACTTCGCATTCTTCCTTGTCAGGTGAGTAAGCGGTGCAGCAAGGCTAGAGAAACCCTCTACAAATCTCCTGTAGTAGCCTGCCAGCCCAAGAAAGCTGCGTATCTCAGTAACACTCTTGGGCCTCGCCCAACTCATAACAGCTTCTATTTTCTTCGGATCAACAGAGATGCCTTCTGCAGAAACAACGTGGCCTAGGAATGCCACCTCTTCCAACCAAAACTCACACTTGCTAATTTTGGCGTATAGCTTGTGCTCTCTTAACATTTCCAATGCAAGGCGAAGGTCGCGTATGTGATCTTCCCGGTTCTGGGAATAGACCAAAATGTCATCAACAAATACAATCACGCACCGATCTAGGTATGGTCTGAACACCCGGTTCATCAAATCCATAAAGGCTGCCGGCGCGTTCGTGAGACCAAAAGGCATCACCAAGAACTCATAGTGCCCATATCGAGTCCTGAAAGCAGTTTTGGAAACATCTTCCACCTTAATCTTCAATTGGTGATAACCCGATCGAAGATCTATCTTTGAGAAAAATCTTGCTCCCTTCAACTGATCGAACAAGTCGTCAATCCTAGGCAATGGATACCTATTCTTTATAGTGACTTTGTTCAATTGCCGGTAATCGACACACATCCGCATCGAGCCATCTTTCTTCTTAACAAACAACACTGGGGCACCCCACGGTGAGACACTTGGTCGAATGAAGCCAAGGCTTTGTAATTCTTCCAACTGAGTCTTTAACTCTTTGAGTTCAATAGGGGCCATTCTATACGGAGCCCTGCAAACAGGAGCTGTGCCTGGTGCAAGCTCGATCATAAACTCAATCTCCCTGTCTGGAGGCAATCCTGGCAACTCCTCTGGAAATACATCCAGGAACTCACTCACAACCGGAATAGTTGATGAGTCCTCTGCCTCGGGGTTAGCTACGCCCAACGCCGCAAAACGAGCAATAGATCTGCTTTTCAACCCGCGAAAGTGGAATGGTTTTCCTTCTACTGGCTTGAAGAGTACCATTTTCTCAAAGCAAGCCACATGCCCATGATGTGCTGCTAACCAATCCATTCCCAAAATAACATCAAAGTCTTGGAACCCAAGGACGATGAGATCAACCGTCAACTCGTGGCTTCCAACTTGGACCACACTATTTCTATACACTTTATCTGCCAATACTGTTTTGCCAAGAGGAGTCGAAATGGCTAACTCCGGTTCTAGCTGACTTGGCTTCCCAGAAAAGCCTTCTGAAAAACTCGGCGAGACAAAAGAATGAGTAGACCCGGTATCAATTAACACTCGAGCCAAATACTCATTGACTAGTAGGGTTCCTGAAATTTTAGGCTAGTTACGTCAATTCAAGCCTCAACAGTGTATACACGTAGGTATATATATATATATATAGCATACCAACTACGTACACAAGAAATAAAACATAACATAACAATCACGAATAAGGAAAATAACTCCTAACACGTACCTTGCACCACATCGTCAGATGCAAGTGCATCGCCCTCTGTCAAGGCAAAAACTCGCCCCTGGTTCGCCTGGCGAGACTGAGGTGTAGACCGGGTAGTCTGAGATGACGCCTGATGTGATCCTGCTGGGCGTGCTGGTGGCCTAATTCCCTGAGACTGGCCTGGTAAATGCCGGGTAGGGCAATCCCTAATCACGTGGCCCTGGCGACCACAGTGAAAACATCCGCCCGATGCTCTTAGGCAATCCCCTGCTGGGTGCCTTCGGCCGCATGAAGGGCAGGGCTCGTGCGTGCGGGTAGGAGGGGCCTGAGGTGGAGCATATCTCGCCACCTGAGGTACAACTGGCCATGGGGCCAGGAGAGCCTGAGGTCGAGGTGCCTGTGGCACGTACTGCCGTGGTGCTGGGGCCGCATAAGTCGGCCTCATCGGTGGTGCTGGCCATGTATACTGATAAGGGCCGGTACGAGCCCGTCTCTCTAGAGGTGCTGAACTACTGGCTTGGCCTCTCGCCAACTCTCTCTTCTTAGACACCGCTTCAGAATTGGCCTCAACCAATAAGGCCTTATCCACTACTTCGGCGTAAGTGGCATGCCTGAAAACCGACACTTTCTCCATGATGACATCCTTGAGCCCTTGCTCAAACCTCCTCGTCTTCATTGCCTCGGTGGCAATCATATGTGTCGCGAAGCGTGATAGCTCCGAGAACTTGGCCTCATAAGCAGCCACAGACATCGAACCTTGCTCAAGGTTGATGAATTCTCTCTCTTTCTTTTCCCGTGCACCGATCGGAAAATACTTCTTGTAAAAAGTATCCTTGAACTCCTCCCAAGTCCAAGGTTGACCCTGCATGGTCAAGTCTCGAGTCCTCAATGCGGACAACCACCAATGGTGGGCTTCACCCTCTAGCATGAAAACTGCCCATGCTACTCTATCCTCCTCTGTAGGCGAGAGGACTGCAAAAATCTTCTCCATCTGGAGGATCCACGCCTCCGCAGCAAGAGGGTCCACACTCCCATGGAAGGATGGAGGCCTCAATCTCCTGAATGCCTCAACTCCAGCTGTACGATGTACTGGAGCTGCGGGCGGTGGAGTAGGTGCCGCTGATGCCGGTATAGTTTGCCGAGCCGCCAGGATGGCGAGTGTCTCAGCAATAGAGCCTAAGACCTGGGAGAGGTCCGGCTGCTCATCCTCATCTCTGGAAGAAGATGAAGCTCTGGTGTGTGGTCCACGACCCCGTGTGCCCCGCCTCATGACTAAAGTCCTGAGAACAATAGCACCACATGAGTCTCACTAAAACCACAGTTTATTTCAATGTCATTTCACAATAATTCAATTTGTATTAGTTGTATAATACTAATATACATCTCATCAAGTCATCAGAGTATTCATCACATTATACTTATACTTTAGTGTTCTAGCGTACCTAGGACCCGTACTTGGTTAAAGCAACCATTTTAGACTAAGACTAAAGTTTAGTCTTAAACTTGGAACCAGACTCGTTCCCGACTCACTCCCTTCCTAACTTGTTTCCTAACATATGCTCTTGTCAAGCCGTGGTATAAGATTCTAAGTGACCCTAGAGACCTAAAGCCTAAGCTCTGATACCACTTCTGTCGCGACCCAAAACCCACCCTAGGAGTTAGAGTGAATCTGGGACGACTCAATCATGACTTACATGACTTGCTTGACAAACCAACCTGCAAAACCCCACAGAGCATATACAATAGAGGACATTATAGCGGAAACATAACTATAAAACACAGCGGAAGTCTAACAAACCTCTAAGTATATACATATGGTCCAAGTTTATACAAAAAAGGTAACCAAAAGAAAGTGCGGACAGACCCGCCAAAATACATGGATAAAATCTCTCATCTCACCCACAGCTAATCCTCTCAGAATCTACAACCACCTAATGGTAACCCTCAACTGGAGGTTCCTCAAAAGGCTCCTCGACGTACTCCTCCTCCACCCATGGACTCGGAGCACAGATATCAAATGGAGCAGCTGCTCCGCCGTCACCTGCCGACATAAGAAGTACGGCTGAGCATGGAATACTCAGCGGGTACTAAGCACTAACCAACAGTCATAGCATACAGATAGCATACATAAAGGAGGAAGCAAGTTGCACATATAGAACATGAACAATTTATATCATACAAGGAAACAAAACAATTTATAATCATACTTGTATTTCGTAGAAAGCCGATGAAACCTCTTGAAAACATCGTGCACTTGACTTGACTTGAAAATACCATTTCCGTGCTTGAAACTTGTTATGTTGTCTTATCTTGTCATATCATGCGTGTCATGTCATGTCATGCGTGTCATGCGAGTATCATGCTTGCTTGTTCATAATTTAAACATGTTCACATGCCTAGTTGCCGTTCATAGTCCGTCACAACTAGTACCCTATATGCAGATGGGTATGCCTAGTTGCCGTTCATAGCCCGTCGCAACTAGCATCCATGCAGAATGTGAATGCCTAGTTGCCGTTCATAGCCCGTCGCAACTAGCATCCATGCGGAATGTGAATGCCTAGTTGCCGTTCATAGCCCGTCGCAACTAGCATCCATGCGGAATGTGAATGCCTAATTGCCGTTCATAGCCCGTCGCAACTAGCATCCATGCAGAATGTGTGATGCTATGTTATGCGTGTCATGCCATGCTATGCTATGCGTGTCATGCGATGCTATGCATGTCATGCGAGGGGATGGGAGACCTTTCCCTATGCAATGCATGATTGTCTTGCCCTTGTCAAAAGCGAAGTGAAATATATCTTAGGATATGCCCCACCTCTACGTCCCATACTCAAAACATCGGTAAATCACGTCATTTCATGCGTGCTCGTGAGATCGTGTGCATACTTGCATTTGGAATTAAATATGACAATTTGGAGTGATTCACAAGGCATAGTATATAACAATTTAAGTAATTAATAATCTACACATTTTAAGAAATGTAAGAAACACACTATCATGAACCCTAACAAATTTCAAGAGCAATTAAACATGGGTTCCCTTAATTTATCATTTATTTCGTTCACCTTGGCATTTCATCAAACATGGGGTGTGTTCATTATTCACTTAAACCTAGATCATGCTTTTCTATGTGGGTTATGCTCACATCACACTTGTATGTTCATTATTAGTACAATGCCCTTTCCCATTCGTTCATTACATCATCCACACGGCATCCATTCGCCAACATCCATCTCCATTCACCATTCATACCACCAATCTCATAACACATATATAGGTGAAAGAAAACAAGAAGAAATAAAGGAAAAGAGAAGCTATAACTAGGAGGGTAGTAAGAAGTACCGACCTTGACAAATGGGGGAAGAAATCCTCCACCAAACGCACGTGAGTTGCTGCCCTAGCTTGAGGAGAGTGCCCCACACGAGCTCCACGAATGCTTGAACCGAAATCTTGAGGAAATCGGGCTTGAGGTTGATCTAGGGTTTCAAAACCCTTTGATTTCTCTTCAAAATAGAAACCCTAGATTTAGGAACCCTTTCTCCTCTCTTCTAATCTCCCAAATCTTCTAAGGGTTGAGAATGAGCCCTAAAGGCTCGGGCAATCCTATATAAGAAAGGGTATAACACCCGAATGCCGAAAATGCCCTTAGTGAAAATTCTGTAAAACGCGAGGACCGAGCGATCGGTGTTAATGACCGATCGATCGGTTGCCTACCGATCGATCGGTTTCATAACCGAGCGATCGGTTGAAATTTCACTCTCTGGAAAATTTCCCCATAGTAAAATCTCGACCAGTCGATAGCCTCCGAGCGATCGGTTTTGGACCGATCGATCGCTCCATGGACCGAGCGATCGGTGGTCTGCAGGTCCAAACTGTTTTGGCCATAACTTTTGACTCATTCGTCCGATTTTGACGATTCAACTTGCGTTGGGTTCGTACTTCGAAAACGAACATTTCTGACGTTTCGAAATTTCAAATTTCTTCCTTATTTATTAATTGCATTACTTTAAAGGAAAAATGGCTACGAAGGGTCATGCATAAATGTGAAAAGGTCCGGGGCTCTACAGATCAAGTTCTAGACTGGAATGAATAGCCCTGCTCTTGATGACAGTCTCGATACGAGCACCCGTCTTGACGATGGTGCCAAAGTCCACTACTGGTAAAGTCACCATAAGTGTGGAATAGGGCTACTTTTAGAGTACCCATGAACATGCTTGCCAGTTCTTCCGTAGGGATTGGAGTTGGGATCTTGGTTGCCATTTCCCTCCAGCGGGTGGCGTATTCCAGGAATGATTCATTGTTAAGCTGGCTTAACTGCTCAAGCCGGTTCCTCTGAGGGTGAAGCTCCTGGTTAAAAGAGTATTGTTCCACGAAACTTTCCATGGCATCCTGTCAAGTCTTGACTTTCTGTTTGTCCATAGACATCCACCATATTAGGACTGCCCCCTTCAGACTCTTTTGAAAGTACTGGATGAGTAGAGGTTAATTTATGTTGTGTTGGAGCATGTCTCCCAAGTACAACTGTAGATGTTGCTTTAGACAGCCCGAGCCATCATATTTATCAAAGTTCAGGACCTTGAAGCCTGTGAAAACAACATCCCCTGATGAGAAAGTTAAGTCCTCCAGCGATAGACTGGTACTGGTGGATGCACCCTTCATTCTTCTCATTTCCTCTTTCATCTACTTAATCTCATCTTGTAAAGATGGAGTGGTGTCTAAAGATGATGGCCGGTCTTGGTTGATGTGTAAGGCCTTAGGTTGCTCTTCGTATTGGTCATACTCCTCTCCTCCACCTGTTGCGGGTATAGGGTTAGGTATGATGAGAGGGGGAGGACGAGGCTCTGGTATGGGTTGCTCAGATGGTTCTCCAGTCAGGATTCGGGTAGAGGGTATACCGGTTCAGACACCAATTAGAATCTTTAGGGATTCCAGAACACTATCAAGCTTTTATTGCATGGCTACTATGCCCCTATCAGGTGACTGTAGGATCTCACTAGTTCACTGGTGCTAATTTGCAGGTTCTGCCATTGAGTCTGAACTATTTTCTGACTGGGTTGTGTAAGAGTTGCTCTCTGATTGAGCTGTGTAAGGTACTATCTCTATGATTGGCACCTTTGTCAAGACTACGTCTGCAGCTGCTACCTCTGCGAGAATCACAGTCAGAGAACGAGTCACAAGTCGGCTCATGCAACTGAAAAGGCTAATCACGATTATGAACGATGACATGAAGTAGATGCTAGAAAAAGATTTTTCATTGATACATGTAGAGTGTGATGAGTACAAGATAGTGCGAATCAAAAAAAGAGAAAAAGACTTGATCTTAGGCAGGCCCATCAGGGATCGCAAAGTCAAGTGGCCGGGACACACCATTAAGATCCATGATCTGTTGCTGGAGGGATGCGATCTCAACTTCTATGTTTGCAAGGGTCTCAGTAGCGTTGAACATGCGGTATCCAAACTGTTAGATATGGGAGGTCATCTCCACCTTTGCACTATCAAGCTATTCTTGATGGAAGTGCATTTGGTCCTTGATGACGGCTGTCTCTCTGGCATCACCTTTACGCCTCCTATGGAGAGACTCGATTATCTGCTCCAATAGTTCAACCTGCTCATGTGTGGCTTGGAGTTCGCGGTCCTGCTCCGCTTCCTGTTGTCTAAATGCTGCTGGGCTTTCCATAGCCTTTTCTCTTTCTGTTGGATCTGGAGCTGTCTCTCCAGGAAGAAGTCTGTCTAGGGAACCACCATTTCAGCTAGGGGTATGGTTCCGCGTGATGGAGCTACGACTGGTGTGGGCAGTTCCCTGGGTGCAGGCATGCTGGGTAGAATGTCAGGATTATCCGTCTACTATCGGTATGCTAAATCTGTTGGTGGCCCTGATGTAACCACGAAGTCTGGCCACTGGTCTCGTCTGGAGCTACACCAAGCTTTCTGGAAGCGTCAGGTGAGATTGTCAGAGTACACTGAGAAAGTGATCCAATCATTTTCCAGCCGGTCTATCACTGGGATGCGCTGAGGGAGTCCAAACTATCGGAGGACTCAAAGTGGTGTATAGACTGCGGAGCCAGTTAGACCAGCAAGAATCATGCATCGTCTGCCGGTGATGACAACGCGGGGTTGCCTATTCAGTACAAGCCACTTGTATTGCCATATGATTTCTTTCTCCAACAAGGCTTTGAGAAGCTGGTAGAGCTCTCCGACGTCTGAAGTTGTTATCGGACCTTGATTCTGAGAAATCTTTGGAGGTAGACTGTAGGCTTCACGAAGGCCATCTAGTACTGATATGATTGTAGGTAGGTGTCCTACCAATCAAAGGTGTAGAAGAGGTGTACTGGCATAGAAGATGCCCTTTCTGCGGTCTACCGACTGGTTGAGAGCCTTAAGAAGCTTTGCTAGGATGATTGGTACGACTGAGTAGGAGTTGTACATGTTCTCAATGATCCCGACCAGAACTGATTCGACAAGCATACGGCACCTCGGGAATACCAGCTAAGACATGGCTAACAGTGCAAGAGCATTGAGATCGGGATGTTTCGTTGTAATGGAGTCAGGGTTCCACTTGTGCTTGTACTTCTTTCAAGAAAAGACATAGGTATCCGATCAAAAGAGCCGTTAGGGCAGGGCTGTAAGCTGGCAGACTCGATATACAAGAACCTGGATAGGTCTGCCTGATACTTTGTCTTGTAGCTCGGTACTATAGCTTTGCCATCTATGTTTAACCCCAGAATGCGCTGAATCTCTTCTAGTGTTGGGTAAAGCTCGTTCTTACCAAAACGGAATACCATGTGAGATGGATTCCAACACTGGATAGCAACGTTCATGAGGCGCGGGTCAGGGTTAACCACAAATAGTTCTAGGATAGTCCCGGTTTTGTAGTATTGAGCCCAAACGAGTCGTTGATTCGAGGTAAAAGCCCTGATTGCTTTCTGGAGGTTTTCATCACATGCCGCCTAAGAAATTAGATGCACGGGCCGTGACTGTCGACCCATTAACTGAACAATCTTTGAAGGACCTGCCATCTACCTAGACAACATACAGACTCTATGAGTGTACTGTGTATACAGATGGAATGCAAGAGATGATGCAATATATATTTTGATTTGATTAGGTATGACAAGGCACATGTGATCCGATAGGGTAGACCGACGAAGGTCCGACGTGCTTTAGCCTAGGTTGTTGGAAATCGAGGGACCTATCAGGTTAAGGTTGGGGCCAAGCCCAGTAAAGGCCTATTTGCTCAGGATTTGAATCTCATGTGCTATGTCAGGAAGTAGGGTTGGATGCAGTTTATTACAAGCACAGGTTTGGCTCATTACATACCCCTGGGTGGGTGGTTATCCGGGTAGAATATACCCGGGTAGTCAACCAGGATTGGGGACAGGTATAGGGTGCAAGCAGGTTAGGGTTTATAATAGCCCTCCCTGGTTGGGCTGCTTGTAGACTATACCCTACCGTAGGCTATATGTATGAATGCTGGTTTGATGCAGGTGTGTTCCAAACAGGATGAGGGGATTACTTAACACCATATATGTGACTCCTTGGTATAGAACATACCTGAAAAGAGTCGATTGGTGAAAGCGGGAGCGTTCAGAATCCTTCCTTGAGGGAATCACCCAATAGGAGTAATTTCGTGGACCTCCAAGACGTTTAAGCTACTGACACTGAGGATGATCATCCAGCAACCGTTAACGTAATAAGCCTGTCTACTGGGTTGAGTGGGATAATTACACTACTATGACATGTATGGATGTACAGTACACAATTATCCAAGAGATGTAAAATGATTAGTGTTAAGTTAAATGCTTAGGCATCTTGAAAAAGATTAAGGGTTAGTTGGCTTAAACTCGGGTTCCCGGTCGAACACAGACAGTCCCCAGTAGAGTCGCAGAGTTGTGAGCACGAATTTCCGTGACACTCACTAGGAAGGGAATGATGTGTATACCTGTACCCTCATGGGTGTGAAAGGTTATGTTTAAGAGTCGCCACTTATTCATTTAGAAGGGATAAGTCCCCCGGGTTTGGATAAGGTCTTGGTCTGCGAGTGAGATCAAGGTAAAGGGTTCAGTTAAGTCCGGGGAAGGTGTTAGGCACCCCAAGACTTCCGTCTTACAACGGTTCCATACTCCCTAGGTATAAGCCAATTAAAGTTAATCTTATTCAAAATGCCGGAGTGTTTAAGTTAATACCAATCAAAGAAAGGAAAAGCTAACTGGGGTCAAACTCGGGTTGGGTTGCTTACGTACTCACATGGTGAGATTAGACCGAGCGTAGTTCTGGGACATGAACCTGTGCCGAGGCTAGGGGCGTGTGTGTGTGCACCATGGGTGGCTAACATAGACTAGTCCAGTAGACTAGGGTTTGATTGACTGAGGAGGGTCAAGTGTAAGGTACAAGCCCGGTAGGTTTAGGGGTAGTTCGGTACACTAGGGCGGAGTTTGGCCCAGGTTAGGGTTGCTAACCGGGGTTAGGCCAAACTAACCATGGTTAGGGTTACTAACCACAGTTAAGGGGAAGCGAGTTTTAGCCCAGTAGGCTAAGGGGAGGCCCTGTAGGCCGAAGATAAGTCTGGTAGACTTGGTTTTTAGGCCCGGTAGGTCGTAAACCGAAAGTAACCATGGTTAGGGTGCTAACCAGGTTTAAGGGGAGTCTAACCGTGATTAGGATTGCTAATCAGGTTTAAGATAGTGGGCCAAAGTCAGTTTTATGGTCCAAGGTGATTTATAGGATTTCTTGATCATTTTCCAAGATTTGTGAAGTTAAGGGGTGCTTAACTTTGGTTAAATATTAACCGAGGGTGCATTTAACCATGGTTAAGAGTTAAGTTAAGTCCGAGGTGGGCCTAGGGAGCTAGACAGGGCCTAAAGTGGCCTCCTACCAGGCCTAGGCCCCTGCAAACGCCCAAAATTAAAAATAAATTAATGACGGTAATGGTATTACCGACATTAAAACTATATTTTTAACCTTAGTTTTGCATACTGGTAACTAGGGTTAGGGGCTAACCCTAGGTGATCTGAAAGTATGGGGATGTAGAGGGGACACCAGTGAAGATTTTGAGTCTGGTGTGGACCCCAAGGGATGCCTGGAGTGGGCCCCACCAAGGTCCAAAGCTGCTGTACCAGAAATCACATATTGGCGGTGGATGGTCTACCGCCAATCTCAAAATAGGTAAAAATAAGATTGGCGGTAGAAGATCTACCGCTAACCTGCACAGGGTCTACCTTTTTGAATTAAACCATGGTTAGGCTTAACCCCATGTACCTGGAAGGACCAGGTGAGGTCAATGGAGATGAGGGGGTTCAACTTGGGCCCTGGACATGGACCAGGGCCCACCTAAATAGGCTAAAACAAGCTGAAACAGTAAAGGCTATGAATGGCAGTACTTTGTTTACCGCCATTCTTGGTTTTACTCCAAAACCAATTTTCACCCATGGGGCCTATGCATAGGGGATACCAGGGGTTCCCTCATGATTTGAGGGACCCCCAGAGGGTCTGTGAAGGTCTGCAATGCTTAGTAGAGTGGTCTATACCCATAGGAGTGTCCCTTACCTATGAACAAGGTAAGGGATAACCCTGTGTGGGGTTTGAACCAAAAGCAAACAATAGTAATAAGCAAAAATATGTCCCCTGGAAGTGACCAGGGGCTCATAGGCAATGCTCAAATTAAAAAAAGGAGGGTAGGAGAGGCCCTACCCTGGTACTCTATTTTCTTTGCTGCAAATTGGAGGTTTGTGCACAGGTGGTGTGCCCTAGTGATGCTGCACGAACAGGGGGGTCTCAGAGGACTCCTGGGGTCCTAGGGATGCTTACAAAAGCTTGAAGAGGGGTTTTAGGCTCTGTTTTTTTGGACAGGGTTTCACCTGGGTGTATTTTGAAGAGTTGCAGACCATTAAGTGGGTTCGTGATGTTGGGTTTTTATAGGGGAAACACTAGGGACCTAGGGGAGATTAAAAAGAAGATGGAGAACATGGTTTGATCATGGGGAGGTCAACTGAGGGTTGTGAAGTGAGGGTAGAGAAGATGGTTGAGTGTGCAGGGAGCTACACAAAATGCAAACTCGAAACTTGCACAATGGCGGTAGATGATCTACCGCTATTAGCAAATCAGGCAAATGGCTAATTGGCGGTAGACCATCTACCGCCAATAAGGGATTTTGATTAAAATGGGCCCGGTCCATGCACACTCAGGTTTGGGGGTTTAGGCTTACGGTTTTTGGGCCTTACAGGCCCAAGCCACAGGTTTAGGCCCTAGGGGCCATGATCTTAGGGTTTAAGCCTTAAGGGCTCTAGGGCTAGGCTAAGGCTTCGGTTTAGAACCTAGGGCTAGGGTTTGGTACTAGGTCTTGCACTAGGGTTTAACTAGGGTCGAGTCCTAGGTTTTAAACTAGAGGCTTACCTGGGTTTTAGGAGACTTGGCAGGGGGTAAGCATGGTTAAAAGGTCTTAACCATGGTTAGAAAGGGGTGTAAAAATTGGAATGCGTTCGTGAAATTTTTCCAAAGGTAAGATGGGCTAATTATATATGGAGTGAGGCTATTCCTTCAAAAATCTCTATCCTTATCTGGAAAATATTTCACAATGCCATTTTGGTAGACTTGAGTGTCTAAGATAAAGGAATTTCTCTCTCAAGGAAGTGCGAATGTTGTTATATCCCTAATAGAGAATCATTATCTCATCTTTTTTGCCGACGTGAGATTGCTAAGAAAATTTGGAGGAGAGTGGGGCATGCTTTAAATATTCAAATTTTTCAGGAGGATACTATTCAAACTAGATTGATGAGAATATTCCAAGGTAGGGAGAATGGATCAATGACGGGTTTTCTTTGCACTGTTTTGCCGGCTTTCATTTGTTGGGAGATTTGGTTGTTTTGGAATGCTTCGAGACATGACAACTTCAAAAGGAATTTTAGAGATATATTGAGAAGAATCAATGAAGGCGTGAAAGGGGCTGCTAAAGTGTGGAAATTTACAAAGGATGTAAATACAACAGCGACAGAATTAGGTGCCTATTTTGAAATCGTCCCAAGCAATCCTAAGAATAGAAGACAAATTCTTACTAAATGGATTAGTCCGTCCCCTGGTTGGTTCAAATTAAATACAGATGGAGCAGCTAATAGTGATTCTAATGTTAGTGGAGGAGGTGGTATTATTCGGGATTCAAATGGGAAGATGATTATGTGTAGAGCCCCAGACTTTTTCATGCTTAATACATGGCACTTTCATTGCCATTTTGCCTTTAAAGAGGTGTAATTAATAAATAAGGAAGAAATTGGAAATCCCAAAACTTCAGAAATGTTCCTTTTCGAAGTACGAACCCAATGCAAGTTGAATCGTCAAAATCGGGTGAACGAGTCAAAAGATATGGCCAAAACAGTCTGGACATGTAGGCAATCGTAGCTCGGAAGGCGCTAAGGACGTAGCTCGGAAGGCGCTAAGGACGTAGCTCGGAAGGCACTAAGGACGTAGCTCTGATGATGTGCTCTGACAACGTACTCTGATAACGTATACGTTGTGCATCCGTTGTGCAACAGACAACGTGTACGTTGTACAGCTCACAACGGGCACGTTGTACATAAGACAACGTGACAACGGGTTCGGCACCCTTCACAACGGACAACGAGCTCAGCACTATGCACAACGTGTTTGGCACTGTTCACAGCACAACGAGCTCAGCACTATGCACAACGTGTTTGGCACTGTTCACAGCACAACGAGCTCAGCACTATGCACAACGTGTTTGGCACTGTTCACAGCACAACGTGTTCAGCACTATTCACAGCTCGACGTGTTCGGCACTCGCGTTTTTACAGAAACTTCTGTAAGGGTATTATGGTCTTTTGGTCGGTTCACTCTTACCTTAAGAGTTTAACCCGTGCCTTTAGGGCATCATTCAACACTTAGAGAGTTTGAGAGAATAGGAGAAAGGGGAGAAGGCAATTCCAACCTAGGGTTTCCATTTTGGAGAGAAATCAAGGGGTTTGTAAACCCACACTCCACTCAAGCCCATTTTTCTTCAAGATCAAGGCACAAACTCGTGAGGAGCATCTCCTCAAGCTAGGGCAGCAACTCACGGTCGTTTTAGGAAGGAGATTTCTTCCACACTTGATCAAGGTCGGTACTTCTTACTACCCTCCTAGCTGTAGTTCCTTCTTTTACTCTATTTCTCTTTGTCTTCTTTCATTTACACATGTATTATGAGATGGGTTGTGAATGGGGAATGGGAATGGTGAATGGAGATGAATGTTGGCGAATGGATGCCATGTGGATGATGTGATGAATGAATGGGAAAGGGCATTGTACTAATAATGAACATACAAGTGTGATGTGAGCATAACCCACCTAGAAAAGCATGATTTAGGTTTAAATGAGTAATGAATAATGAACACACCATGTTTGATGAAATGCCAAGGTGAATAAAGTGAGTTGTAAATTAGGAAATGCATGCCTAATAAATTATGAATATTGCTAGGGCCTATGATAGTGTGTTTTCTTGCTTTCCCTAAATGATATGAATATTACATTGCTAAATCTGTGATGTTATATGTGTTGTGAAATTACCCAAATGTCATATTCAAATTTAAATGCAAGTATGTACACGGTTCCCACGAGCACAGCAAGCATGCCATGATTTATCGAGGTTTTCAAGAACATGGTAAGAGGTGGGACATATCTTACGATATGTTTTACCTCGCTTTTCACAAGAAAACAAGAACCAACATTCCACGAGGGGTCTCCCCTCACTCACAAGTGCATATCATGAAGAAGGGCCTCCCTTCCCTCGCAAGTACATACATATCACGAAGAAGGGTCTCCCTTCCCTCGCAAGTGCATTGCATAAAGAAGGGTCTCCCTTCCCTCTCAAGGCATCTCACAAGCGCATCTCACAAGTACACCTCACAAGGATATCTCACAAGTTACATGATCACAAGCAAGCACGCATGACATGCATGACATGACACGACATACAAGAATCAAGCAAGATAGACAAGACAAGCTTTCAAGTACGAAAAGATATTTCAAGCCAAGTCAAGTGCACGATGTTTTCAAGAGGTTTTATCGGCTTTCTACGAAATACAAGCATGATTATAAATTGCT
The DNA here is from genome assembly GCA_015143295.1 of Tetracentron sinense. Classification (NCBI taxonomy): domain Eukaryota; kingdom Viridiplantae; phylum Streptophyta; class Magnoliopsida; order Trochodendrales; family Trochodendraceae; genus Tetracentron; species Tetracentron sinense. Next base: position 41,645,811 of record CM026551.1, on the reverse strand, counting down.
TTGCTTCCTTGTATGATATGAATTGTTTCCGTCTGACATATATGAATTGCTCCTGATTATGTGTTGCCATTTTTATGCTATAATTGTTGGTTAGTATTTAGTACCCGCTGAGTATTCCATGCTCAGCCGTACTTCTTATGTCGGCAGGTTCTGAGGGAGCTGCTGCTCCATTTGATGTTTGTGCTCCTAGTCCATGGGTGGAAGAGGAGTACGTCGAGGAGCCCTTGGAGGAACCTCCCATAGAGGGTTATCAGTAGGTGGTGTTAGATTCTGAGTGGATTAGCTGTGGGTGAGATGAGAGATCTACATTCATGTATTTTGGGGGGTCTGTCCGCACTTCTTTTGAGAGATATACATTCATGTAAGCCATGATTAGTCGTCCAAAGTTCACTCTAACTCCTAGGGTGGGTTTTGGGTCGCGACATTATGGCCTTCTACAAATTCTATGAGATGGATTCCAGCACTATTGCTAAAATCCGGGCAGTTTGGGATGGTTGTTTGCTGTGTGAGAAGTTGGGAATATACAACATCATTGTGGAAAGTGATTCTAAAATTATTATTGATGTTGTAAATGGTATTTTAGATCCCCTATGGAAAACTTGGTACCGGTGGAAGAAAATAATTAGTTTGAAGTATAAATATAACTTGGTTTTTCTGCACATGTACCGTGAAATTAACCAGATAGCTAATTATCTATCCAAAGAAGCTTGCAGAAATCAAGATAGTAAAATTTTCAATTTAATCAGTGATTGTCCAGTGCCTATTAAAGGTATAATGTGTGTAGATAGAACATCTTTATTTAATATCAGATTGTAAGTTGGTGTTTTGGCAGGGGTTTTGGTTTATGTCCCCCCATGCTTTCTATTTGTTTGTTGAGGGAGGGTTGTCCTCCCTATTTGGTTTGGTCATTGAGTAAGGGTAGGGTTTTATGTCCCCCCCTTCTCTTTGTTGGTCAGTTGTAGGGGTAAGGTTTTTGTCCCCCCCTTGATTTTTAATTTTTAATAAACAGGTAGGGGTCTGCTAAAACCCCCACTCCTTCTGAGTGGCTTTATTTGAAAAAAAAAAAAAAGGCCTTCCCTTACCCTACAAATAGACCCCCACTCCACACTTCAATTCACACTCCAAAAACTCAGTAAGAAATCCCTATTGGGATTCGACTAGCCCAACACCAGTCTCTCCAAACTATGTCTTGCACCTGAGGCCACCTTAGGCCAGCTAGGGAGCAACCTTAGGCCACCCTAGCCCTCACCTCAGCCTGTCACCACTACGCATAGCCTTACCACCACTTTGAGCATGAATTATAGGGTAGGATCCCCTACCCCATTTTTCATTCTTGTTAAAGCACTATAAGACCCCTGGTCCTACTCCAAGGGTCCTTTATTTCCACTTTGTTCTTGCTTTGTAGCTATAACCAAGGATAGGGGTTCCTCTTGCCTTCCTCATAGGCATGGTGGAACCCCTTGAGGTTTTAAACTCAGGCACCATAGCCACCCCATGCTTGGTATCTCCCTTTGCTCTCTGAGGGACCCTTAGCCCATAAGGGATCCCCTGGAACAGCTTTGGTGCACCCCCCAGGAGGAAAAACAAATTTCTGGAAAAAAACTAGAATGACGGTAAACTCAGTACTGCCATTCTGGGTTGTCCTACTTATAGTGGCATTATCATTCTTTTGAGTGGGCCCTGGTTTATTTCAGGGCCCAAATTTGGTCCCTCAGGTCCTTATCTATCTGCCTTGGTTCCTTTAGGATAACCCAGTATGCTTAATCATGGTTAGAAGGTCTTGAACTAGGGACTGTTCAGAATAGTGGTAGATAGTCTACCGTTATTACTGAATTCTTTTTATAGTGAATTCATGGCCCACCGAAGGCCCAAGACACTCAGGGAAGTCCCCTCTTCAACCCAATGAGTCCAGGACCCCTTGGGTTCTAAACTCAGACTTGCAAAACTTTGTACAGGAAAGCACTGGGAATGGCGGTAAACAGTTTACCGCCATTCCCTGTTTACTGTAATGTGGGCTTTGCAGAAGGCCTAGACAAGGTAGGAGGCCATTTTTGGCCCTGCCATGCTATCTGGGCCCATTCCAGACTTGCTTAGACCTTTAACCAAGTTTAACTCAACCTCGGCTAACTTTTAACCATTGTTAAACCCTAATCTCTTAGTCTATCGGACTAACCCTATGCCTATCGGGCCTAAACCATGCACTTGACCAACCCAGTCAACCAAACCCTAGCCTTTGGGCTAGACCCTTAGCCCCCGCTGCACATACACACACCCCTTAGCCTTGGCATGGGCCTATGTGCCAGAACTATGCTCGGTCTGATCTCAGCCTTGTGAGTACGTAGGGAACCCAACCCGGGTTCGACCCTAGATAGCATTCTCTTTCTTGGGTTAGTTTTATTTTAAACACTTAGGTATTTGAGCAATAACTTGATTTTAATTTGGCTTACACCTAGAAAGTAGGGAACCATTGTAAAATGAGGGTCCTGGGGTGCCTAAAACCTTTCCCAGGATTTAACTGAATCTCTTTCCTAGACCTCTAAAGCAGACAAAGACCTTATCCACAACCTGGGGACTTATCCCTTCTGAATTAATAGATGGCGACTCTCAACATACCCCTTCCCGTGAGACGGAATAAAATCTCATGCTCACAGCTCTGACAACTCTGCTGGGGACGCACGTCTAAGGTTCAACCCGGAACCTAAGTTTAAGCCAATTAAAATTAAACTTGTTCAAATGCCTAAGTATTTAACTTAATACTAAGTCTTTTATCTCTTGGGTGTATTGTGTACTGTGCATATCATACATAGAATTATAGCGTAATGTCCTATTAAATCCAGTAGATAGGCTTATTACACTTACGACTGCTGGATGATCATCCTCAGTGTCAAAAGCTTAAAAGTCTTGGAGGTCCACAGAATTACTCCTTTTGGGTGACTATCCACAGGGAAGGATTCTGAATGCTCCCGTTTACACCAATCGTCCATTTTCAGGTATGTTCTATATCGGAGAGTCGCATATACAGTGTTAAGTGACCCTCACCCTTTTAGAAAAACACTTGCATTACTCCATCATTCAACATATAGACTAGGCTAATGTATAGTCTACAAGCAGTCCACCCAGGGAGGGTTACTTTAAACCCTAACCTGCTTTCACCCTATACCTGTCCCCAATCATGGTTGACTATCAGTGCACTTTTATCCTGATAAGCACCCACCCAGGGGCATGTATTGAGCCGAACTTGTGCTTGTAATAACATACATCCAACCCTATATCCCGACATAGCACATGGGATTCAAATCTCAGGCAGACAGGTCTTCATAGGATCTATCCCCAACCTTAACCTGATAGGTCCCCAGTTCCGGGTAAAAGCATGTTGGACCTCCGTCCATCTATCCTATCGGATCACATGTGCCTTGTTACACCCAATCAAAATCAAGAAAAATCAAAAAATACAATCATCATCACCTTTGCATTTTCATCTGCATACATAGCACACTCACATAAAGTCTATCCTTGTCCAGGCAAATGGAAGGTCCTGCAGAGATTATTAAGTCAATTGGTCAACCGTCACGGCCTGTGCATTTGATATCTGAGGCAGCTTGTGATGACAATCTCCAGAAATCAATTGAGGCATTCACTCCTAGTCAGCGTCTTGCTTGGGCTCAATACTACAAAAAGGATCCATCCTAGACCTATCCATGGTTAAACCAGACTTGTGCCTCATGAATGCTACTATCCAGTGTTGGAACCCATCACATATGGTGTTCTATTTTGGTAAGAACAAACTGTGTCCAATACTGGAAGAGATTTAGCGCATTCTAGGCTTAACCATAGACGGGAAGCCATAGTACTACGCTACAAGACAACATACTAGGCAGACCTATCAATGTTTTTACATATCAAGCTTGCCTGCATACAGCATGGTCCTAATGGCTCTTATGAACGGATACTCGTAGCATATCTAGAAGATCAGTACAGCCGTAAGTGGAACCCTAACACCATACCAGCTAAACATCCGGGTCTCAACGCCTTTGCACTGATAGCTATGTCTCAGTTGGTATTCCCGAAGTGCCACACCCTCGCCAACTCAGTATTGGTAGAGATTATTAAAGACATGCACAGCTCCAGAACAGTTGTACCTGTCATTCTTGTAGAACTTCTCAAAGCTCTCAACCAAGCAGCAGACCGCAGAAAGGGCATCTTCCATGCCAGTGCACCACTCTTGTACCTATGGTTGGTAGGACACCTGCCTACAATTATCCCAGTAGTTGTTGATCTCTAAGATGCATACAGTCTACCTCGAAGATTTCTCAGAATCAGGGACAGATAGTGACTACAGATGTCAGAGTGCTCTACCAGCTTCTCCAAGGCTTATCAGAGGAGGAGATCACTTAGCAATGTGAGTGGCTAGTCCTGAAAAAGCTACCTTGCGTTGTCATAACCGGGAGACGATGCATAATCCTTACTGGTCTAACCGGCTCAGTCGTCTATGCACCACTCCGAGTCCTTCGTCAGTTTGAATTCCCTCAACGTATCCTAGTGATAAACCGGTAGGAAAATGATTGGATCACCTTCACAGTACACTCCAAAAGCCTCACTCAACGCTTCTAGTTTGGTTGGCGAAGCTTCAAAAGAGAACAATGGCCAGACTTTGTGGTTACAACATGACCACCAACCGATTTAGCATACCGACTTTGGGTGAAAGACCCTGACATTCAATCCAGCATGCCAATACCAAGGGAACTACTTATACCAATTCAGCTCCATCAAAAGAAACCATACCCATAGATGAAATGGTGGTCCCCTAGAGAGACATATTCCTGAAGAGACAGTTACTGATCCAGGAGAAGGAGAGAACGCTATAGAAAGCCTAGCAAGCATTCAGGCTGTAGGATACAGAGTAGAACTATGAACTTCAAGCTATGTAAGAACATATCAAGCATCTTGACCAGACAGTCTGATCTTTCCAGAAAAAGCATAGAGGCGATGCTAGAGAGACAGCCATCATCAGGGCCCAGCTACACTGCTACCAAGAGCACCTTGATAGTGCAAAGTTTGAGATGATTGACCGGATCTAACAGTTTGGACCCGAATGTTCAATACTACTGAGGTAATTGACAACATGGAGGTTGAGGTCACATGCCTCCAACAACAAATCATGGACCTTAACGGTGTGCCCCAACCACTTTGCAATCCTTGACGGACCTACCTAGGATCGAGTATTTTTCCTTTTTTGAGTCGCACAGTCTTGTACTCACCTAGTATGCTACAATGAAAAATCCTTTCTAGCATCTTCTTCCTAGTATCATGCATATTCATGTTTAGCCATTGCACTCTTTTCAGTTGCATGAGCAGACCCATGACTTGCTCTATGACTGCAATTCTCACAGAAGCAGCAGCCGTAGACCTAGTTCTAATAGAAGTACCAGTCACGGAAGAATCATCCAGCACAACCTCTACTGAGAGCCAGTCAGAATCAATGACAGAACATTCCGATCAGCAGTAGAGAACCATTGAGATCCTATAGTCACATGTTAGGGACATCACATGTAGAGCCCCGGAATTTAGGTTCACTATTTGTGTGAATAGTGCTGTGAATAGTGCCTTCAAGGCCTAAATCCTTAATGAAATTATGGGTTCATGTTTTGAAATGAAATGAGGTTTTGAATGAATCCAAATATGTATGTAAAGTGTTTTTCGGGGTTAGGGACAAATGAAAAATGAGAGTAGGACATACTCCAAGTGTCAAAGAAAGGGATGCCTAAACATACCCTCAACTTTAAAGAGCTCTAGAATTCTCACCGCTAATCAGAACGAGTGATTCTCAAATTTTTGGAAAGGTATTGAAACTCTCTTCAAGGTTTCTTTTTATCACTTTTCCAGATTTTTAGTCAAGGTTAGGTCAAACATCAGATTTCTGGAAATGATTCTGCTGAAAATCTGGGTTGCTGAAGCCCATTTTCGGACCACTCAGCTTTAAGGACAATTTGGTCCATGAATAAGGATGAATTAGAAGTTTTTCAAAACATGAAAGTTGTTCCCCTTTGAATACGAATCCAACGCAAGTTAAATCATCAAAATTGGATAAGAGAGTCAAAATTTATGATCAAAATACCAAAGCAAGAAAAACCTGCCCAGTCAGAGGTCAATTTCGGCAACGAAATGTGTTGGGGGCTGAATTTTGTTGACGAATTCAACTCGACAAATGGTAAAAACGTCCTATAGCTGTGACTCATCACCGACCTTGGGGGATATTTTTCTAAGATATTTTGAGATATTTGGCAACCTTTAGCTATAAATAGGGTCTGAATTTCGTGTATAAGGGTTACCAAACCCTTGAATGTAATTGAGAGAGAGATTGAAGAAGAAGAAGAAGAAGAGAAACTTTGTTCCTTTCCAACTATTCTTCCCCAAGCTCAAGTGAGGTTCCAATCTTTTCAAGCTTCCTTCCTTTAGTGTTCTCAAGCTCACAAATCATCACTACGGTGATTTCAAAGCTTGGAATGTCTCCAAAGAAATTCAGTTTGTGTTCTTGAAGAAGGGGGTTTTCAAATCCAGATTTTCCCAAGCTTCAACCAAGCTTTCCTCAAGCTTGATTCAGTCTACAGAAGTATAAAAACTTCCTTTAAGGTAGATATAATCTACTATCTAGCTTTGTTATAAATTCGCTTTGTTATTCACTCCGTGATGGTTCCTATAAAAGAAATCCTCTATGTTTAAGAAAGTTTAGATTCCTATGATGTATGATACTTTATACATATGCCTCAATGCTATTAAGGTATTCTATGATTTCCATGATACTCACAAGAGCTAGATGCTATGTTTAAGAGATTTTAATTCTAACATGATACTCAAAGTTTTCATATGTTATATTCCAAGTTTTCAAAGGATTACACTATTATGTCAAAAGGTTTTCTAAGTCTATTATGATGTTCAAAAATCTCGCAAGTACACTAGTCTCGCATGAATCGGATTTCTTCACAAGTTGGATGTTTTCAAAATTCATAAGAAATGTTTAAGAAAACCTCATAAGAACTCACAAGTGATTTTACGGGATCATAGATGCTCACAAGTATCTCGAAAGCTTATGCATATCTCACAAGGCATTATTCATATCTCGCAAGGCATCATTCATATCTCGCAAGGCATTATATGTGGCTCACACGACTCATAAGAACTCATAAGTACTCATAAGCACTCTTAAGAACTCATAAGCGATTGATTTATGCAAGACCTCATAAGATACGTTTTGTTTTTACGAAAGCTCAAAAGATAAGGTTTAAAAAGCTATGCGCTTGTAAAAATATGATATTCAAGTTCGGTGTAAAGCATGAAATATGAATTGTTAACCCTCTATGTGCTCGCATGATATTATTACTTTATGACACTGTTAGTTAGTATTTTGTACCCACTGAGTATTCCATGCTCAGCGGATTATTGACTTCAGTAGGTTTTGTGGATGCACCTGCTCCTGAGCCTTGGATAGAGGAGGAGTACTACAAGCCTGAGCCTGCTATGGATCATTGCCAAGATGATGGAACTCTAGATAGGGGGGCCTATCTAGACTATTGTTCAGTGAAGTAAGGGAGAAAGTCATGTATTTTGAAAGTGGGAAATGTCCACTTTAGATTATATATTTTGAGAGTATTGAGGGTGGTACTTGTCTACTTCATACTTAAAGTTACGGTGTTTTATGGTTCAAACTTGAACCTAAATGATAGGAGTACATTATTTTGTATTGCTTCCGCTTTGTTTTAGTTATATGTATAACTTGTGCGCTCTGACAGGATGTTAAGTATGCCTTATGTGTCATACTGGATGGTTTGACATGGCGGCCACGAACTAAAGTATCCCTAACTCCTAGGGGGTATTTTGGGGCGTGACAGACTTGGTATCAGAGCTTAGGCATTAGAACGAGAGGGACTTAAGTGTGTTCTTTGAGTTGAACTTAGAACTCAGATGAATCCTACCTCATATGTTGATACTACGACAAGATTGTATCAATACTTAGGAAGTTGAATCCCTAGGGTCGAGGTTGTTCTTCGAGGAAAACATATCTCCTTCGAATTTGAGTTTGTTCTCATTGTAGGTTGAGATAACAACATAGTGAGTGTTAAGCTAAGGAAATTTGGTTTCCTTGTGCTAGGTTGTCTTCTAAATGGAGCGAAAGTTAGGAGTCGTATTCCAAGTATAGACTAATATTTAGTCTTAGTCTTAAATCGGTTATTGTCTTAACCAAACACGAGAGCTTAACATCGCTAGGAAACCAAGTTATATGATTATACTATTATGTGTATACCTTGATGTATACTATGCGTTTATATAGGCAAGATATGCTCGTTGAATTGCTGTGTTCAAAGAGCTTGATTTCCATTAAACTCACGCTTCGCTCTTGTCGTCAGTATTTGATCATGAGGCGTGGCATCCAAGGTAGAGGGTATCAGACCCAAGGGAATAGAGGTGAGATTCCAGTGGGAGATGAGCAGCTAGACTTGACTCAGATCCTTGGGGCTATAGCAATGACTATGGCTATGCTTGCAGACAGGGCTAATACTCCTGTTGCGGCTGCTACACCTACATCTCCTCCTATACAGCACACAGTAGGACTTGAAGCGTTCAAGAGATTGAGGCCTCCTACCTTCTATGGGACTCTTGATCCCACAGCTGCAGATGCATGGATCATGCAACTAAAGAAGACTTCCACGGTGCTCCATTGTACTGATGAGCAGCGCGTTGAGTGGGCTTCTTTCATGATGGAAGGTGAAGCCGAGCACTGGTGGAGAGCTGCCTAGAGGTAGAGGGATAGCGCAAAGGCAGGGATACCCTGGACATGGGGAGAGTTTTTGGATACGTTCTATGAGAAGTACTTCCCTAGGTTTATCAAGGAACAGAAGGAGAGAGAATTTATGCTTTTGGAGCTGGGGGAGATGAGCGTAGCCGCATATGAGGCTAAGTTCGTCGGCTTGTCGTGATTTGCTCCACATATGATCGCTACGGAGGGTATGCGGGTCAGAAAGTTTGAGACAGGGCTGAAATATTTCATCCAGGATCGGGTTTCCATTCTTCAGGTAGAAACCTGGAAGGATATTGTGGGCAAGGCAAGGATTGCCGAGAGGACTTCTGAGGAGTTGCTCAAGAGGAGAGACAGTAGTCTAGGGAGAGGCATGTCTGAAGGACATTTCAGTGGCTTAGCACCGCCTGAGAAGAGGGCCAAGACTGTTTCCTTTCAGATTCCTCCACCTACACAGGCTGAGAGGCCTCATTTTGTTCCACAGACACCTCGCCCCTCTATGACGCAAGCCACTAGATATGTGCTGGCCGCATCCTCGGCATTTTCATTAAAGGCTTGCACATCTTGTGGTAAGAGGCACAAGGTTGGAGACTGCCATAGACTCTCTGGTGGTTGTTTCCTATCGCACCCCAAAATATCCCCTAGGAGTTTAGGGATACTTTAGGCGTGACTATACGTACCTACCAAACCATCCTGTAATGAACAAGGTAAATAAATAGTGAAATAATGAAAATCAGAGCGCGGAAGCTACACATAGATGCAAAGCGTAAACTAACTTTTTCTTTTCTTCTAAAGTTCCAAAATAGTATTCCAAGTGAACACAAGTATATATAAAACATGTCTAAGTCTAAGCTGGACAGGCCCACCTATCAAAATGTCACAACTACTCAAAATCCCCTCGCACTCTCCCCTCAACAGTAGTCAAGGTATGACCACACGTCGAGATCTCAGTCTGCCTGAGACTGTAGTGGAATAGATGGCTTTCTCTCCTCTATGTACTCTTCCTCGACCCAAGGCTCCGGGTCGAGGGCTCCCTCAGTACCCGCCGACATGAAAATACGGCTGAGCATGGAATACTCAGCGAGTACAAGCTACTAGCTAACCATAATAAATTAACACAACAGTAATATAATACAAGGCAGTAAGAAGAACATCACCCAAAAGAAACAATATTAAACATGGTACGATACAATCATCTTGACGTGCATGCATGAATGCGAAAACTCCGATAAAAACTCATGCTTGAAAATCCGTTTCATGTCTCGGTATGGCTTGAGAAAAATCATGTATGCGTGCATGCATGAATGCCTTATCATCATCTTGTAAACTTGCATCTTGTAACTTGTGAGCCAGAGGCTAGCACCCGAATCTCCCTGGGCTGCCAAACTCCTTGATATATGGTTTTCTTGTGAGCCAGAGACTAGTACCCGAATGTCAATAGGCTACCAACCTCCTTGACAATACGTGAATTTTAGTTACTTGTTTAGTTTTCTTGTGAGCCAGAGGCTAGTACCCGAATGTCCCTGGGCTACCAACCTCCTTGACATGCAATGTTTTCATGTTGATAATTATATGCATATGCTCTTAAAATCTCGGTCCATGCATACATGCGTGCTCGTGTTCAGGGCAATGGTGACAATCGTGGGAAAGTGGATAACAAGAGAGATATGACATCACAGTTCAATTCGTAGTATAAGCATAGGTAAACTTGAGTAATCCACATGGCATTTAATCAATTCATCATTCATAAGAACATATGCCTAAGACCTACGTCCATTTTATTCATTTAAGGCATTTACTCATAGTTTAGGCATTTTGTCAAACACATAACATGTAACGTTCCTTAGTAGTTCATCTCATTCTTTTTAGTGCATGTTTTCCATTCAATCATAAAGGTAAGTTCATTATTGGTAAAATGCCCATCATCCATGTTCCATTTCACACACCACACATATCACACACCACACATTCGGCATCCCATCGCCATAATCAACATCCTATCCACCCATCCATATCTTTTCCTTATCTTGTTTATATTTATTAGAGATGATACATTTCACAAGGAAGTAAACATAATGGCAAGAATCATATTTCACATAGAAAACCTAGATTATTGCTAGGGGAAGTTAGTAGGGTGTACTAACCTTGAATCAAGGCTTGATCTTGGTTGTAAACCTTGATTGGAGCTCCAACTTGCTAGAAGAAGGACTCTTACTTGAAGAAGGCTTGAGTGGGAAGGAAACCTTCTTGAAAACACCTTGGAGGATGCTGCCCTTGCTTGAGAGAGACTCTCCCTCGAGCTTGAGGCTTGGCTTGAGAGATCCAAGCAAAGAAATGAGTGATTTTGGGTCTTGAAACCCTTGATCGTACTCTCAAATGGAAAGGGGTCTTTAGAACCGTAGTTTCTTCTCCCTCTCTCTCAAATATCCCTAAGTGTAGTGAATAAGGACCCAAATGGTCGAGCAAGCCTTTATGGGTAAGGGTTTAACACCCAAAAGACGAAAAATCTCTTACTGAAATTTCAGTAAAAACGCAAAGACCAAGCAATCGGTGGTTATGACCGATCAATCGGTTGCCTACCGAGCGATCGGTGTTCTGACCGAGCGACCGGTCAAAAACATCCTCTTTGGAAAATTTTCCCATACAAAAAAGTTAACCAGTCGATAGCCTCCGATCGATCGGTTTTGGACCGATCGATCGCTACAATGACCGAGCGATCGGTGCTCTGCAAGTCCCGACTATTTTGACCATATCTTTTGACTCGTTCGTCGGATTTCGATGATTCAACTTGCGTTGGGTTCGTCTTTCGAAAAGAAACATTTCTAACATTTCAGAATTCCAATTCCTCCCTTATTTATTAATTAGACTATGAGAAAAACCAATTAGCTACGAAAGTACCATTCATTAAATATAAAAAAGTCCGGGGTGCTACACTCTCCCCCCATACAAAAATTTCGTCCTCAAAATTTAGACGATACATACATGCACAAAACCATAACAAATACAAAGGAATGTCAAGGCCCTAAACAAATAACTGAGGATACTTTTCTCGCACTTCGGCTTCTCGTTCCTATGTAGCTTCCTCCCTTGAATGGTGTTGCCATCTTACCAAGACCAAGGGAATGGTCTTGTTGCGCAAGACTTGATCTCGCCTATCCAATTTCTGCACCGGATGCTCAACTAGGGTAAAGATCCTCTCGGATTTGCACTGGATCAAGCTCTATGACATAGGAAGGGTCCGGGATGTACTTTCAAAGCATAGAGACATAGAATACATTATGGACTGCCGCCATATGAGTGGGCAAAGCAACATGGTAAGCCAGCTCACCGACTCTAGTAATGATCTCGAATGGACCCACATATCTCAGGCTAAGCTTGCCTCTCTTTCCGAATCTCATAACACCCTTGGTTGGTGAAACCCGAACAAATACAAAATTCCCAACTCGGAACTCAAGGTCCCGCCTACGGGTGTCGGCATAGCTTTTCTGTCGATCTTGTGAGGTCTTCAACTTCTCCCAGATAAGCTTGACCCTATCTGTGGTTTGTTCAATTAACTCGGGGCCCAACACCTTCCTTTCCCCAACTTCATCCCAATACAACGGGGATCTACAACTCCTCCCATACAAAGCTTCAAAAGGCGCCACCTGTATGCTTGCCTGATAACTGTTATTGTAGGCAAACTCCACCAAAGGTAGGTGATCTTCCCAACTTTCCTTAAAGTCTAGCATACATGCCCGGAGCATATCTTTAATAACCTGATTCACTCGCTCAGTTTGCCCATCCATCTGTCGATGGAAAGCCATGCTGAAGTCCAATCGGGAACCCATGGCACTCTGAAAGCTCTTCCAGAACCTGGAAGTGAATCGAGGATCTCTATCCGACACAATGCTCACTGGCACCCCGTGTAATCGGACTATCTCTTTGATGTACAATGCGGCTAACTAATTTGAATTGAAAGAAGTCCGGTATGGTAAGAAATGGGCAGACTTCGTGAGTCTATCAACAACTACCCAAATAGCATCGGTCTTTCTAACTGTCTTTGGCAACCCCAGAATGAAGTCCATAGAGATATGCTCCCACTTCCACTCGGGAATAGGGAGAGACTGCAAAAGTCCAGCCAGTCTCAAGTGCTCTGCTTTCACCTGTTGGCACACCAAACACCGCGCCACGTACTCCGCAACCTCCCTCCTCATGTTTTGCCACCAAAAGTGACTCTTGAGGTTCCGGTACATCTTCGTACCCTCGAGATGCACTGTATACTTGGACCGGTGAGCTTCATCCATAATCTCTCTCCGAAGGTTTGCATTGGCTGGGACACAAAGCCTTCCCTTGAATGTAATAGCACCTCGGCTAGTGAGAGAGAAGTCCGTATTACCCTTGGCAACTTATTTGTCCCGAAAAGCCAACAAGTCGGCATCCGTAGCTTGATACTCTTGGATCAAATCTATAATGTACGGCTGAACCGTGACATTGGCCAAGACAGGACTGCGGACAGAATCATTCACACTGATGTCCAAATTTGCCAAATCTTCCAATAGTTTCCATGCCCGCACCAATATGTGAGCCAATAGACCCAGAGGTCTTCTACTCAAAGCGTCAGCCACTACGTTCGCTTTTCTCGGGTGATATTGGATGGTGCACTCGTAATCTTTCAAGAATTCTATCCAACGTTGTTGCCGCAAATTTAGTTTCTTCTGGGAAAAGAGGTACTTGAGACTCTTGTGATCCGTGAACACATAGAACTCCACCTCATAAAGGTAATAGCGCCAAGTCTTGAGTGCAAACACGACCGCTGTAAGCTCCAAGTCGTGAGTGGCGTAATTCTTTTCATGCTCCTTCAATTGCCTTGATGCATAGGCAATGACTTTCTTGTACTGCATAAGGACACACCCAAGTCCGATATGCGAAGCATCGCTGTACACCTCATAACCACCATGTCCAGATGACACAGTAAGGATGGGGGCCGTGGTGAGGCGTTTCTTCAACTCTTGGAAGCTCACTTCACATTTTTCACTCTAACTAAACTTGGCATTTTTCCTCTCAAGTAAGTGGGAGGTGTAGCTAAACTGGAGAATCCCTCCACAAATCTCCAGTAATAGCCTGCCAACCCGAGGAAACTACGTATCTCAGTGACGCTCTTAGGTCTCTCCCAGCTCATAACTGCCTCTATCTTTACCGGGTCTACAGAAATACCCTCGGCCGACACTACGTGGCCTAGGAATGCCACTTTCTCTAACCAAAATTCACACTTGCTCAATTTGGCATATAGCCTATGCCCTCTCAACATCTCCAAGGCAAGGCGGAGGTCTCGTGCGTGATCTTCCCATGTCTGGGAATACACCAAAATGTCGTCGATGAACATAATCACGCATCGATCCAAGTATGATCGGAACACCCGGTTCATCAAATCCATGAATGCCGCCGGTGCATTCGTCAGCTCAAAAGGCATGACAAGGAACTCGTAATGCCCATACCGAGTCCTGAAAGCCGTCTTCGAAACATCCTCCAACTTGATCTTTAACTGATGATACCCTAATCTAAGATCAATCTTGGAGAAAAATCTTGGTCCCTTCAGTTGGTCGAACAAGTTATCTATCCTCGACAAGGGATAATGATTCTTGATAGTTACCTTGTTGAACTGACGGTAGTCTATACAGATTCTCATCGACCTGTCTTTCTTCTTCACAAAGAGAACCAGAGCTCCCCACGGCGAGACACTTGGTTGGATGAAACCAAGTCGTTGTAACTCCTCAATCTGTTTCTTCAATTCTTCAAGCTCTATAGGGGCCATTCTATATGGTGCCCTTGAAATCAGAGCGGTACCCGGAGCAAGCTCTATAGCGAACTCTATCTCTCTATCAGGAGGCAACCCGGGAAGTTCTTCAGGGAACACATCCAAGAACTCACTCACGACCGGAATGGCCGAGGAGTTTTGTGCCTCTGGGTTTGCTAAGCTCAAAGCTGCCAAGCGAGCAATATCCCTTTCTCTCAATCCTTGGAAATGAAAAGGCTTAGCTCCTTCCGGCTTGAAGTTCACCATCTTTTCAAAACACGCAACATGTCAATGGTGGTTTGATAACCAATCCATCCCTAAGATGACATCAAAATCCAAGTCTTGGAAATCTAGGACGATGAGATCAGCAAATAGTTCATTCTCCCCCACTTGAACCACACAGTCTCTAAATATTTTATCAGTCTCAACTGACTTGCCGAGTGGAGTTGCAATGGTCAACTCCCGTTCTAACGGAGTAGCCTCAGTCAAAAATCCCTTTGCAAAACTTGGTGAGACAAAAGAGTGAGTGGATCCTATGTCTATCAACACTCGGGCGAGACACTCGTTCACTAATAAAGTGCCTGTGTGATTAAGTAACTAATATCAGTAGATTTCAAACAATAACAAGCATCATACATAGGTAACCCTTAGTATAAATAATCACATAATTTTTTTTTTACACAACTTAAACTCAAAATTCTCGCGTACCTTGCACGACATCATCAGATGCACGTGCGTCTCTCTTTGATAGAGCAAAAACTCGACCCTGGGTGGCTGGGCGAGGAGGCCGTGTAGACTGTGAGGCCCTCGAAGCCTGGGAAGTGCTGGGCTGAGATGTCTGCCTCATCGAGGGTCTGCTCTCTGAAGACTGAGCTGGTAAATGACATCGGGGACAATCTCTAACCATGTGGCCATGGTCACCACAATGGAAGCAACTTCCTGTAACCCTCCGGCATTCTCCCACTGGATGCCTCCTTCCACAAAGGGTACATATATCGTGTAAATAGGTGGGAGGAGCATACCCGTAGCCTGGGTCACTGCTGGGCGAGAAGTCAGAGCAAAAGCCAGGCAAAAAGTCGGTGGAGCCAAAGGGCAGGGAGCCTGTGGTGCCGAATATATCCTCTGTGACTGAGCCGGCCCTGCGGACTAATACAAGCTAGTCCTTGCTCTTTTCTCCCCTGAACTACTCGACTGTCCTTTCTCCATCCCTCTTCTTTTGAAGAACTCCTCGGAGTTCGACTCGGCCAAAAGTGCCTTGTCCACAACTTCTGAATATGTCTCATGTCTGAACATTGAGACTCGGTCCTTGAGGTAGGCCTTCACTCCCGTCTCAAATTTTTGGGCTTTCATAGCCTCGGTCGCTATCATATGTGGAGCAAACCGAGATAGCTCTAAAAATTTGGCTTCATAAGCCGCTACCGACATATTCCTTGCTCCAAGGTAATGAACTCCACTTCCATCTTCTCTTTCATCCTAACCGGGAAGTACTTGTTGAAAACATCCAAGAATTCCTCCCAAGTCCAATCTTGACCTTGTCGGGTTAACTCTCGGGTCTGAAGTGCGGACTTCCACCAATGATCGGCCTCACCTTCAAGCATGAAGGTGACCCAAGTAACCCTTTCTGCCTCCGTAGGCGCCAATACAGAGAATATCTTTTCTAATTGCCGAATCCATCCTTCGGCAACAAGCGAGTCAATACTCCCACAAAAGGTTGGAGGCCTCATCCTCCGGAAAGCCTCTATTCCGGCTTATGCTCAATTAGGAGGAGCCGGTATAAGCGCGGCATTAGGCGGAGTGGCCGGTTGCCTTGCCGCTAGCATAGCCAAAGTTTCGGCTATTGAAATGAAAGCTTGGGCAAAGTCGGGTTGATGATCACCCGATGGAGCATCACCTCCATTTCCCTTTGTGTTGTACCCGCGACCCCGCGTATTGCGTCTCAAAATTTCTACTGAGAACAACAATACAAGATGAGTCTACCTTGGATATGCATTTAGGAATAGTTTACAATTTACTCAATACATATTCATCAAGCATATTTACTAAGCACAAATCATGCACACATAGTATACAACACAATATCATAACATACAATCTGTGTTCCTAGCGAAGGACTCTAAGTTTGGTTGAAGCTCAACCTATTTTGACTAAGACTAACTTGTTAGTCTATACTTGGAATACAACACTTTTATAACACCTAATGCCTTGTTCACGTATGGTATCGAGTACTAAGTGACCCTAGGGACTCTAATGCCTAGAGCTCTGATACCACCTCTCTCACACCCCAAAATGCCCCCTAGGAGTTTAGGGATACTTTAGGCGTGACAAAATGTACCTGCCCAACCATCCTGTAATGAACAAGGTACATAAATACTGAAACAATGAAAATCAGAGCACGAAAGCTAAACATAGATGCGGAAGCGTAAACTAACTTTTTCTTTTCTTCTAAAGTTCCAAAATAGTATTCAAGGTGAACACAAGTATATACAAAACACATCTAAGTCTAAGGTGGATAGGCCCACCTCTCAAAATGTCACAACTACTCAAAATCCCCTCGCACTCTCCCCTCAACAGTAGTCAAGGTATGGCCCAACGTCGAGATCTCGGTCCGCCTGAGACTGTAGTGGAATAGACGGCTCTCTCTCCTCTATGTACACTTCCTCAACCCAAGGCTCCGGGTTGAGGGCTCCCTCAGTACCTGCCGACATGAAAGTACGGCTGACCATGGAATACTCAGCGAGTACAAGCTACTAGCTAACCCTAACAATAAACACAACAGTAATACCATACAAAGTAGTAAGAAGAACATCACCCAAAAGAAACAATATTAAACATGATACGATACAATCATCTTGACGTGCATGCATGAATGCGAAAACTCCAATAAAAACTCATGCTTGGAAATCCGTTTCATATCTCGGTATGGTTTGAGAAAAATTATGTATGCGTGCATGCATGAATGCCTTGTCATCATCTCGTAAACTTGCATCTTGTAACTTGTGAGCCAGAGGCTAGCACCCGAATTTCCCTGGGCTGCCAACCTCCTTGATATATGGTTTTCTTGTGAGCTAGAGGCTAGTACCTGAATGTCCCTGGGCTACCAACTTCCTTGACAATACGTGAATTTTAGTTACTTGTTTAGTTTTCTTGTGAGCCAGAGGCTAGTACCCGAATGTCCCTGGGCTACCAATCTCCTTGACAGTAAGTGATTTCCGTTTTCTTGTGAGCCAGAGGTTAGTACCCGAATGTCCTTGGGCTTCCAACCTCCTTCACATGCAATGTTTTCTTGTTGATTATTATATGCATATGCTCTTGAAATCTCGCTCCATGCATACATGCGTGCTCGTGTTCAGGGCAATGGTGACAATCGTGGGAAAGTGGATAACAAGAGAGATATGACATCACAATTCAATTCATAGTATAAGCATAGGTAAACTTGAGTAATCCACATGGCATTTAATCAATTCATCATTCAGAAGAACATATGCCTAAGACCTACTTCCATTTTATTCATTTAAGGCATTTACTCATAGTTTAGGCATTTTGTCAAAAACATAACATGTAATGTTCCTTAGTAGTTCATCTCATTCTTTTTAGTGCATGTTTTCCATTCAATCATAAAGGTAAGTTCATTATTGCTAAAATGCCCATCCTCCATGTTCCATTTCACACACCACACATATCACACACCACACATTCGGCATCCCATCGCCTCAATCAACATCCCATCCACCCATCCATATCTTTTCCTTATCTTGTTTATATTTATTAGAGACGATACATTTCACAAGGAAGTAAACATAATGGCAAGAATCATATTTCGCATAGAAAACCTAGATTATTGTTAGGGGAAGTTAGTAGGGTGTACTAACCTTGAATCAAGGCTTGATCTTGGTTGTAAACCTTGATTGGAGCTCCAACTTGCAAGAAGAAGGACTCTTGCTTGAAGAAGGCTTGAGTGGGAAGGAAAACTTCTTGAAAACACCTTGGAGGATGCTACCCTTGCTTGAGAGAGACTCCCCCTCGAGCTTGAGGCTTGGCTTGAGAGATCCAAGCAAAGAAATGAGTGATTTTGGGTCTTGAAACCCTTGATCGTACTCTCAAATGGAAAGGGGTCTTTAGAACCCTAGTTTCTTCTCCCTCTCTCTCAAATATCCCTAAGTGTAGTGAATGAGGACCCAAATGGTCGAGCAAGCCTTTATGGGTAAGGGTTTAGCACCCAAAAGATGAAAAAGCCCTTATTGAAATTTCAGTAAAAACGCGAAGACCGATCGATTGATCGATCGGTTTCCTACCGAGCAATCGGTGTTCTGACCGAGCGACCGGTCAAAAACATGCTCTCTGGAAAATTTTCCCATACAAAAAAGTTAACCAATCGATAGCCTCCGATCGATCGGTTTTGGACCGATCGATCGCTACAATGATCAGGTGATCGGTGCTCTGCAGGTCCCGACTGTTTTGACCATGTCTTTTAACTCGTTCGTCGGATTTCGACGATTTAACTTGCGTTGGGTTCGTCTTTCGAAAAGGAACATTTTTGACCTTTCAGAATTTTTAATTCCTCCCTTATTTATTAATTAGACTTCGAGAAAGACCAACTAGCTACAAAAGTACCATTCATTAAATATAGAAAAGTCCAGGGTGCTACATTTCCACTGTGGCGCTTCGGGGCACATGATCACAGATTGCCCAAGGAGGCAGATGCAGCTAGTCCAATCTCAAGGAAGTAGGCCCCCTGTTCGACAGGCCACACAATAGGGGTCTTCTCAGACTTACAGACCATTGCAGCCCACCCACCCGCCTCAACAGGCGAGTCAGGGCAGAGCCTTTGCCTTATCTGGGAGAGACGTACATGCATCTGAGGATGCTGTGCAAGGTATGCTCAAGTCAAAGTTGTTAAACTATAAATTATCGATCGATGTGATATATGTTGATATGTGTGTAAGAACATGCTACTTATAATCTATGGATGTTGTTATACGTTGCTTGACTTAGTTATAGATAATGAAGTGTGGAAAATGTATCCCTGCTTCATTTTATGTCGTCCTAATTTCGCGGACGAAATTCTTATAAGGGGAGGAGGATGTATAGCCCCGGAATTTAGGTTCACTGTTCGTGTGAATAGTGCCTTCAAGGCCAAAAGCCTTAATGAAATTATGAGTTCATGTTTTAAAATGAAAGGAGGTTTTGAATGAATCCAAATATGTATGTAAATTGTTTTTGGGGGTTAGAGACAAATGAAAAATGAGAGTAGGACATACTCCAAGTGTCAAAGAAAGGGATGCCTAAACATACCCTCAACTTTAAAGAGCTCTAGAATTCTCACCGCTAATCAGAATTGAGTGATTCTTGAATTTTTGGAAAGGTATTGAAACCTTATTCAAGGTTTATGTTTATCACTTTTTCAGATATTGAGTCGAGGTTAGGTCAAACATCAGATTTTTGAAAATGAGTCTGCTGAAATTCTGGGTTGCTGAAGCCCATTTTCGGACCAGTCAGCTTTAAGGAAAATTTGGTCAATGAACAAAGAAGAATTAAAAGTTGTTCCCCTTTGAAAGAAAAATCCAACACAAGTTGAATCGTCAAAATCAGATAAGCGAGTCAAAAGTTATGATCAAAATACCAAAGTGGAAAAAACCTGCCCAGGCAGAGGTCAATTTCGGCGACGAAATGTGTTGGGGGCTGAATTTCGTCGACAAATTCAACTCAAAAAATGGTAAAAACGTCCAGTAATGAGCTGTGACTCATCACCGACCTTGGGGGATATTTTTCTAAGATATTTTGAGATATTTGGCAACCTTTTGGCTATAAATAGGGTCTGAATTTCGTGTATAAGGGTTACCAAACCCTTGAATGTAATTGATAGAGAGATTGAAGAAGAAGAAGAAGAGAAACTTTGTTCCTTTCCAAATGTTCTTCCCCAAGCTCAAGTGAGGTTTGCAACCTTGTCAAGCTTCCTTCCTTTAGTGTTCTCAAGCTCACAAATCATCACTAAGGTGATTTCAAAGCTTGGAATTTCTCCAAAGAAATTCAGTTCGTGTTCTTGAAGAAGGGGATTTTCGAATCCAGATTTTCCCAAGCTTTCCTCAAGCTTGATTCAGTCTACAGAAGTATAAAAAACTTCCTTTAAGGTAGATATAATCTACTATCTAGCTTTGTTATAAATTCGCTTTGTTATTCACTCTATGATGGTTCCTATAAAAGAAATCCTCTATATTTAAGAAAGTTTATATTCCTATGATGTATGATACTTTATACATATGCCTCAATGCTATAAAGGTATTTTATTATTTCCATGATACTCACAAGAGCTATATGCTATGCTTAAGAGATTTTAAGTCTAACATGATACTCAAAGTTTTCATATGTTATATTCCAAGTTTTCAAAGGATTACACTATTATGTCAAAAGGTTTTTTAAGTCTATTAAGATGTTCAAAAGTCTCGCAAGTACACTAGTCTCGCATGAATCGGATTTCTTACAAATTGGATGTTTTCGAAATTCATAAGAAATGTTTAAGAAAACCTCATAAGAACTCATAAGTGATTTTACGGGATCATAGATGCTCACAAGTATCTCGAAAGCTCATGCATATCTCACAAGGCATTATTCATATCTCGCAAGGCATCATTCATATCTCGCAAGGCATTATTCATATCTCACAAGGCATCATATGTGGCTCACACGACTCATAAGAACTCATAAGTACTCATAAGCACTCTTAAGAACTCATAAGCGATTGATTTACGCAAGACCTTATAAGATACGTTTTGTTTTTACAAAAGCTCAAAAGATAAGGTTTAAAAAGCTATGCGCTTGTAAAAGTATAATTTCCAAGTTCGGTGTAAAGCATGAAATATGAATTGTTAACCCTCTATGTGCTCGCATGATAATGTTAGTTTATGACACTGTTAGTTAGTATTTTGTACACACTGAGTATTCCATGCTCAGCCGATTATTGACTTCGGTAGGTTTTATGGACGCACCTGCTCCTGAGCCTTGGATAGAGGAGGAGTACTACGAGGCTGAGCCTGCTATGGATCACTGCCCAGATGATGGAACTCTAGATATGGGGGCCTATCTAGACTATTGTTGAGTGAAGTAAAGGAGAAGGTCATGTATTTTGAAAGTGGGAAATGTCCACTTTAGATTATATATTTTGAGAGTATTGAGGGTGGGACTTGTCCACTTCATACTTAAAGTTACGGTGTTCTATGGTTCAAACTTGAACCTAAATGATAGGAGTACATTATTTTGAATTGCTTCTACTTTGTTTTAGTTATATGTATAACTTGTGCGCTCTGACAGGATGTTAAGTATGCCTTATGTGTCATACCGGATGGTTTGACACGGCGGTCACGAACTAAAGTATCCCTAACTCCTATGGGGTATTTTGGGGCATGACATCCAAGCCATGCAAGCCAAGCTTGACAGTGTTCTGGAATCCCTGAAAATTCTCATTGGTGCTTGAACCGAAGAACCCTCCATTCGAAACCCTACCGGGGAAACCCCTGAACAACCCCGTCTGGAACCATAGCCTATTCCCATCATAATTCCTAACCCCGGACCTGCACCAGACGGAGATGAAGTAGAATATGATCAGTTTGAGGGGGAAGAGCAGCCCAAGGCCTCTCAGGTCAATCAAGATAGGCCATCGTCTTCAGACCCTACTCTATCTCTCAAGGACCAGCATGAAGAGATCAAGTAGATGAAGGAAGAGATGAGACGAATGAAGGAGGCATCTGACAGCTCCAATCTATCATTGGATGACTTGACTTTCTCATCTGGGGATGCTGTTCCCCCAGGTTTCAAGGTACCCGACTTTGACAAATATAACGGCATAGGCTGCCTTAAACAACACTTGCAACTATATCTGGGGGACATGCTCCAGCATAACAAGAACCAACCTCTTCTCATCTAGTATTTTTAGAAGAGTTTAAAGGGAGTAACCCTTACCTGGTGGATGTCAGTAGACAAGCAATGGGTCAAAACCTGGCAGGATGCCACGGACATCTTTGCGGATTAGTACTCTTTCAATTAAGAACTACGGCCTCAGAGAAGCTAACTGGAACAGATGTACCAGTGTAACAATGAGTCCTTCCTAGAATATGCTACCCGATTGAGGGAAATGACAACAAAAATCCCTACTCCGATCCCCAAGGAGGAGTTAACGAGTATGTTTATGGGCACCCTGAAGCAGCCCTATTCAACTTTGATGGTAACTCTACCAATTATAGACTTTGGCACTATTGTCAAAACAGGTGCCCGTAGTAAGACAGCCATTCAGAGTGCAGCCATTCACTTCAGCCTAGGACTTGCTCCCCCAAGAGTGGCAGCATCGATCAGCAGAAACAGTGGTCCCTAGGACCAGAAAAGGAAATAAGACGTTCAGATAGTGGCTTCCACAACACCTATCAGGTTGTTAGCTCCAATCGCTCAGTCTCAGCCAGGACCCAGAAACACTCGGACAGTCAGACAAAACCAAGGGCAAAACCATCCCCCCCAAAACTTCACCCCTCTTCCATATACCCTTAGCCAGTTATTGGATTTCCTGACCAAGCAGGGTTTTCTCACCATGAGAGGCCCTACCCCTCTCTTACCACTCGACAAACAACAAAAATTATAGAGCCGATCATCATTGCGCCTTTCATCAAGGCCCAGGCAATGCTACCGACTATTGCATTAGCTTGAGATGCGGCATCCAAGATTCCTGGATGAGGGAAAGGTTGAATTGACTCCTAGGAACACCAATATCAACCAGGTGACATTGTCCTCGTAAAATAATTAAGTCAATTTTATGAAGAGCCCAGGATAGGGTAGCCAAGACTCAGTGCACCCACAGTGGATGGTGGTATAATTAGGCCTTCTTACCAGCCTCCAGTCATAATCCCATTCCCTCAGTCAAATATCCAGACTATCCTACCACCGGTACAGATCCCTGTCCTTGAACCAACCAAAGAGCAGATCATCTACACCATCTCTTGCTCAGTAAATTGGCCCACAGTCCCAACTCAAGCCTCCACTTCTTCAGGCACCATTAAGATCCCTTAAATCCCATATCTTCCTTTCAACCTTGACCGAGTACCCGCCCCTCACTCTCTCATCCATGAGAGTAAGAGCATAGCCTACCTCACCCAATTTGGTCGAGTGTACCAACCTCTAATGACTGAGTTGACAAAGGAAAAGGGAACAGAGGAAGAGAAAGCAAGCGTATCAGACCCTGAGAAAGAAGCATTAGAATTAGCAGTTCGACTGGAAATCTTGGAAAAGGTAGAAGAGTTCAATATTACAAAACAGTTGAGCAAAACTTCAGCATAGATCTCCATCATAGGTCTTCGAGCTCTTAGTCTCTTGAATCCGGAGGCACGAGACTCCTCAGCTATCTCGGTTGTGAGTGAGTATTTGGATGTATTCCCCAAAGACTTACCAGGATTGCCTCTAGATAGGGACATAGAGTTTGCTATAGAGCTTGCCCCATGCACCACTCCTATTTCTAGGGCTCCGTACAGGATGGCCCCAATAGAACTGAAGGAATTGAAAGAACAGATAGAAGAGTTGCAACGGCTTGGTTTTATCCGACCAAATATCTCACCATGGAGAGCATCAGTACTCTTCGTGAAGAAGAAGGATGGGTCGATGAGGATGTGCATCGACTCTAGGCAGTTGAACAAGGTTACCATCAAAAATTTTTATCCCTTGCCACAAATAGACGATTTGTTTGACCAATTGAAGGGAGCAAGGTTCTTCTCCAAGATTGATCTCTGAGCCGGCTATCATCAGTTGAAGATCAAGGCCAAGGATATTCCAAAGAATGCCTTTAGGACTCGGTGTGGGCACTACAGGCTAACAAATGCATTCAAGGATTTGATGAACCAGGTGTTCAAGCCTTGTCTCGACAGATGTGTTATCGTATTTGTTGATGACATCTTAGTATATTCCCTGACAAAGGAGGATCATGATCGAGACCCTCGCCTTACACTTGAGACTCTTCAAGAGCATAGACTGTATGCCAAGTTGAGTAAGTGCGAATTTTGGTTGGAAAAATTAGCGTTCCTTGGCCACGTGGTATCTGCAGAGGACATTTCAATGGACCCAGCAAAAATAGAAGCGGTGATGAAATGGGAGAGACCCAGGAGTGTTACCGAGATACGCAGCTTCCTCGATTTGGCAAGATACTACAGGAGATTTGTAGAGGGATTCTCTAGCTTAGTGGCACCGCTCATGTATTTGACATGAAAAAATTCTAAATTCACTTGGAGCGATAAGTGCGAAGCAAGCTTTACAAAGTTGAAGAAGTAGCTTACTACAGCCCCCGTTCTCACAGTGCCATTTGGGAGTGGAGGTTTTGTAGTCTACAGTGATGCTTCAATGCGGGAATATCATTGTGTTGGACATATATGCCTTCGAAAGCCAATAAGAGACTTTTCTATGTTGATTAAACAAGCATCATATTCACACAACCAACTATAAAGGGTACTTATATTAATTACTGTCTCATTTGATGATGGCATAAAGTTCCATAGGTAACATTGTAGGAAAATTATGCAAAGGTTGCAAGGAGATATGATTTTCCAGTTCCTTGTGAACCTAATATTGTTCGAAGCCTCTAGAGTACTAGTTGGGCGCCGTACTTCATCATGGCTTGCACATGTGTAGTTCTATGAGATAGTGTGATGAATCTCATTCATAGAGAGTGGTGACTCTTGACTAACATGTGAGTATATGTAGCAAGTACATAATACTGAACGGGGTCACTAGTGGATACCCTATGGAATACACTGTCAGATTGTATTAGGGTTATCCATTTGACAAATTATCCTTAGACCTGAGAGGTTAACATCTTATCAAATATTTGTCTATATGGCTTTGATGTGCCAATCGGCAATGTCCAATACACAGGACTAATCCGGGTACGTTGGGTCATGTACACAATATTTGGAGAAGTGTGTAAACACTCAATAAGAAATCCACAACTCCTTAATTGGAGATAATGATATCAAGGTGATACTTGTTGAATTGAACTGTTAAATCCAGTATTAGTGCTTTTTGGTAAAATAGTCTTTATCGAAGTTGATATTTTTAATATGGAAAAGTATATATAAATATATATATGTCAGTTCTTTTCTAATGTTTCTTCAAAAGTGTTTTGGAGGTTTAGTTCAATGAAAAAGTAATCATGAGAAAGGGTTCTATTCATAAGCTAGGGACTAAGACAGTGGAATTTTTCCAATCCCGAAAGCTTACAAGTGATATCGGAATGTGGAAGGATTTATTTGTAAATATATTGTGAGATGGTACTTACAAGCAATTCTCTAATTTCTGGAGGTTAGTGACATTGTGTTAATGGACATTAATGTGATTGGTGGAAGTCCAGGGACTTAGATAACATTCTATGATCCTAATGGAGTTTTAGGAAATGTGTTTCCTAGTAACAATGCTTCAACCAGAAAGGTGAAGTACTTGGTCTCACAGCCGGAAATAGGAGATCCCTTAGATCCCACACACAAGGACTTTCTTAAAGTATTTAATTTAATTTATAATTAAATTAATTAATTTCTCTAAGTAATCACTATATGGTATAGTGAAGCTCTAAAAGATGGAATCACAATGGATGTGAAAAACCAAATGGGTCGGACCCATTGAGGAATATGATAAAAGATCAAGTAAAGTGACCAAAATGGTTTAGAACCCATTGGGGACGTGTGGAGTGGGACCCACCAGGGTGGGACGGCCACTTCAAGGAGGAATAATAATTGTTATTATTTTAATTAGTTTCTAATAACTAATATCCTTATTAGATAAGGTTAGTTAGTTAGTTAGAGTTAGTTACTAACTAAAGATTCCTTGTTGGACAAGGAGTCTATTAGTTTCTTGCTAATTAAGGAATCCTAATTGGATTAGGATAAGGATAAGATTAGTTGGACACTAATGGATGAGATTAGTTTCTATTTTGATTATTCCTAATTAATTATGGAGAAACTAAATAGGAAACTAATTGAAGAATCCTTATTGGATAAGGATTAGGAAACTTTGGTTGCAAGCAACCAATAAAGCCTATAAAGAGGGTTCGACGTCCAAGACTTTGGGCATTCTTTAATTTTCCAGAATTTCTAGATTAGGAAACCTCTCCCCTCTCCTCAAATTCACGGCCAGTCCCTCTCTCTAGTGGTGTACGGTCAAACCCATATTCCCCCATCTTCTTCTCTCTTGGGTTCTTAGTTTTGAAGATCAAGAAGAGAATCAAGAAATGTTCTTTATAATAAAAGATTGGATCTTTTATTTCAAGATCCTAGAGCTGGAAATTTGGAAGGGCCATTAGCTTCCATTAGAGAAAGCTTTAAAGGAAAAAGAAGGTTCGTGTGAATCGACAGGAGACTTGACACTTGTGAAGTTTTGCGAGTACTATTCTAACGTGGATTTGACTTAACAATTTCAAAGTCGCAAAGGTGAATGTTATTCCTACCTTCATTGAATAAAATCAATTAAAATCTTAGCCAGATCTTGGGATTCGATGTATGCCCCCCAAGAACTGTTTTTGTAGAACCCCAGAACCGAGTTCACTATGCTATGAATAGTGTTAGTGAATAGTGCCCTTATATGGTGTGTGTAAAGGCCTAAGGCCTCTCC
This sequence comes from Tetracentron sinense, assembly GCA_015143295.1. Classification (NCBI taxonomy): domain Eukaryota; kingdom Viridiplantae; phylum Streptophyta; class Magnoliopsida; order Trochodendrales; family Trochodendraceae; genus Tetracentron; species Tetracentron sinense. The sequence continues at coordinate 41,618,623 of CM026551.1, read as the reverse complement.
TTGTGTTCTTGATATTATGGTTAGTCAAGTGAGGTTTTTAGGTACATGGTTTGAGTCTTAAAAAGAGAGTATAAAGATACTCTAAGTGGGTAAAATCAAGGGCATAAAATACCCTAAGTGTTTAATGGGTTGTAGGTGAGTAGTGTTGTGAATAGTGCTAGTGCGCGAGGCATAAAGAGGTCGGGGCCTCTCATGTATGTGGGCGTGAATGCAATGATCACCTAGGTACGTTAGAAACCTATGGGGTAGTGATTCATGAGGTGTGAGTATGGTTTTGGACCTGAGGGAAAATAGTGTGAAAGCACTCGAGGTGTTCTAGGTGTTGAAGAGGTATGTTTCGGCATTTGCTTCAACTTTAAAGGGCTCTAGTTTAGTCATCGTTGCTCAGAATCGAGTGATTATTGAATATTTGGAAAGGTATTAGAACCCTATTCAAGGTTCATGTTGATCACTTTCCCTTATTTTGAGTTGGGGTTGAGTCAAAAGTCCGATTTCCAAGGTCGGGACTGTTGAAAATCTGGGCTGTCGAAACCCATTTTTGGACCAGTTAACTTTGGAGCCCATATAGATAATAAAGAACTCAAAACTAGGAGTTGTACAAAACATAAAATTTTTTCCCTTTGAAAGAAGAATCCAACACAAGTTGAATCGTCAAAATCGGATGAGCGAGTCAAAAGTTATTGCCAAAATACCGAAGCGCATTTTTGTAGAGCACCGGTCACTACCGATCGCTCGGTCCACTACCGGTAGATCGGTCATCTATTGGTCCTATGCGTTTTGCAGAAATTTTATTAGGGGTTTTTTGGTCTTTTGGCCACTCCACCCTTATTTTTAAGGGTTGGCTCGAGCCAAGGGTGTTCACAAACACCCTTAGTAATATTTTGAAAGAGATTAAGAGGGGAGAAAAAGGGGTTTTCTCCTAGGGCATCAAGTGGAGAAAGAACAAGGGTTTAGAAACCCTAGAGCATCCCAAAAGCTAAAACGTCCAAAATAAAGACGCTTACTGTCTGCTCTTAATTCAACACACTTCCACTGTAGTGTCCAAGTGGATAATGTTATTTCCTCTCGAACCATAGTCATATTATTTGATCAGATCATTGAATCATTTATTTCTCTTGAAATTTCTTCTATTTTTATTTCTACACACGCCTTTTTTTAGGAGGTCTACATCCATTATGTGGCATAGGGGTTACGTCCCGTACGAAACTTAATAGTATACCACTTCTACGAATGAAATATTCTCCAGGTCAAGGATTCCTCGAGTAAAAGCAATTCCTCTAGGCCTTATCCTCAACAAAATCAACTTCTCCCAAAGCATCTCCCCAATGGAAACAAATTCTCTCCAGTAGAATCAATCCCCCCAGAAGAAACAAACTCTCACAGAAGGGTCTCCCGCCTCTAGGGAAGAATCCCCAAGAGTCAACCTCTACCAGAGAGGACAATCCCCAGCGGAGTAAAAAAATATATATATCTCCACTGGAAACACCAAAGGTACAAGTCTCCAGCAGAAAATCCTCATACAAATCAATTGCATCAAAGGAAACAATTCCAAGGTGTCCCAAACCTCGGTCCCCCAACCAACATTTCGTCTCACTTTAAGTCTTCCTAGATCCCCTAGAAACTATGAGTGTAAGCGCAATATCATATCTACATCCTCAGTGAAGTACAATCCTCACAGGAACACAGTCCAGGGCGATGAAGGGAGTATACTTGTTTCCCCAGAAAATCACGGGCATGAGTGAAAACCAGCAACGGGCTCATTACGCAAAATTACATAACACCCAGGCCTAGTCTTACGACTAGGGGCAAAAAAGGGACAAAACTCAAACAGCTTCGCAAGCATGAGGAAAACCGGTAATGACCTCATCGCGTAAAAATTATGCGAATCCCATGACTTGGTCATTCCAAGGGTAAAAAATGGAGAAAAAGATGAAAACCCATTTGGGAACATAATCCGGCAGCAATCAGTCTCACCGGGCTCCCTAATCATCCTCAGATGTCAGCATCTCTCAACGGACTAGTACCCTCAGTAGAGATTCCAACAGGGAATATCCCTAGCAGATGTGGTACTCCAGGACATATCCCTAGCAGAGATTCTAACAGGGAATACCCCTAGCAGATGTGTTACTTCAGAACATATCCTAAGTAGAGATTCTTACAGGGAATACCCTCAGTAGATGTGTTACTCAAGAACATGTCCCCAGTAGAGATTCCAACAGGGAATACCCTCAGCAGATATGTTACTCCAAAACATATCCCCAGCAGAGATTCCAACAGAGAATACCCTCAGCAGATGTGTTACTCCAGGACATATCCCCAAGCATACAAGTAAACATCGGGAAGACCCCAGCAAATTGGAAATTCCTAAGTTCCCCAGCAGTAGTCTAAAATAGAGACCTACTTCCCAGCCAGTAGTCTACAACAGAGATCAACTCCCCAGTAGATCCCCGGCATTAGGCTGTAACAGTCTTCAATCTCCAGCGGATCCTCCAGCAGAAGCTTCTGACAGCTCTCAGCATTACTCTTCCCTAGCAAGAGTTCAAAAGTTTCTGAAGCCCATCTGAAAGCTTCTCCTCAGTATTCAAACATGCTTGTTTATCCCCTGTAGCATTCTGCTCTGAATCATACTCCAATCTCCGAGAGTGAAAGGGAACCTATAATCGCCCTTAAGCCTTGAACTAAGGCGATTACTGGTAAATCCAAAAGCAAACTTAGCATGCATTTGTCAAAATCAAAATCTTTTACAAAAGTCTTCTACACTTTTTCTACAAAAAACTTTCAAAAACAAAACAAACTTTTGGTCTCAAAGATTCGTTTGAACTAAACTACACCGAGTAGCCCCGGTAAGACAAGCAGAAGAAGCAGCTTCCGCGCCTCCCCAACAAGCAGCAGTCAACAGAATCATGGCTAAAGCATCCTCGCCTTTATCGCCTGTATGACATCAATCTGTATGACCAAACATGCCAATATCATTCAACATGATCAAACTTCAGCACCTCTTGGCCACACCAAAATCAAATCCGGCATCATTTGCCTCAAAAACTTTGAACATCTAGTATCTTGATAGTGTGCACCTTCTGAAACCTCCGTGTGTCTTTGACAGCCCAGGTCTCTATTGATGCCGAGTCAACATGTTGACACCAGGGATGTCACCCCATCATACGAGTCTCCATCAACAAAAATAGATCTTGTCGACACACCGACACTCACTACATGTAATCCTAGAGACACCCCGCATGATCTCGACATCCGAGTCTCCATTGACAAAACACACCTTGTCAACACGCCGACACTTACTGCATGTCCTATCTTTCGACACCCTGTGTGTCCTCAACATCCAAGGTCTCTATTGATGCCAAGTCAATATGCCGATACCTCCCATGTCCAACACCCTGTGTGTCTCCTGATCGATTCGATTAATATCCTCTGGGAAACATCATTTCAATCAATCCCCTCGTCGCTCCTGAGTGACACCTTCCTTCGACTGGTGCCTCCAGGCCACGCCATCTCTGCATCTATACTTCTTCCCCAGCAACTCACTATCCCCTAGGAATGGTCTTCATCACTTCACCACACTCACCATGAGCACAACATGCATACATCTCATCACCCATCTCATCCATCTCGGTGTAAAAATAGGTTGATTCCAGTCTTTGTCATTCAATTGTCATTCTGGTACTCTCCAGTAAAGAGGGGCAGCTGTAAGCACCCAATTTTTACACCCTACTTAACTAGGGTTAACTTCCATTTAACCTCAGTCATCCCTAGTAGCATCCCTAGTAAAACCCTAAAATCATAAGTTCAAGCCCTAGGTAGGTCCTAAACAGTCAAACCCTTGAAACTAAGTTATCCGGGCTCTTGGCCCATTACTCCTAGAACCTTTAAACCCTAGCCCAAGCCCTAGTATAGCCCTAGCTAAACCCTAGGTCTAACCCTAGGAGAGCCCTAGACCAAGCCCTAGACCTAACCCTAGCCCAAGCCTTAGCTAAAACCTAAGCAAAGCCCTCACAGGCTCAAGGCCCACTAGGCAAATCAAAATCCAAAATCCATGAGCCTAAAGCCTTTAGGGGCCCAAGCAAAGGCCAAACACACCTAGGGGACCACTAGGGTAGGGCCCACACCTCTCATAATTTAAATTTTTGGGGTAAAAACCCCGAAATAGGTAGCCCCTACACCCCTTTCGGCCCAAGTGTGCGAGGGTGTGGCCCAAAATGGGAAAAGGCCCAGAGCGTCGGCAATGGGATTACCGACACCCTCAAACATCACTGTTTTGAGAGTGGCGGTGATCCTATTACCACCACTCTTTAACTCTTGCAGAACCGCGTGCAGCTCCCCTCCTGACCACCAGGGTCTTCTACCATTGGTCCCCCACGCCTAAAAAAATGCCCATCCTACCCCTAGGGCCTCCCCTTTCTCTTCTATAAATACTAAGCACCCTTCATGGTTTGAGGAGGATATTTTTTCCCTCAAACCCCTGTCTGCACTCTGCTGGAGCTCGACCAGCTTCTCTCCCCTTGCTCCAGCACCTTAACTCGTCCCTTAGACCTCCCAACAACCTCATCCAGCAATCCCACCTTTGGCCTAGCACCCCCACTGCTACCGTATGCCATAAACACCCCTATAGCCACTTCGCGTTCACGGTTTTACCAGCCTGAGGCTACCTCGTCCCTATCTCTCCCTTTAAATAGCCCTCAAGCACTTCTAGGAGTTCTCTAGATCATCCCAAGTCGGCCCAAGCTTGTTACAGACATCCAGCAACACCTACAGCCACCGTGCACCACCCCGACAGCGTAGGGTCACCTCCCCTATTTGGTTTCTTGCATAAATCCATGTAAGGACCTCTGGTCCTGATCTAAGGGTCCCCTTTTATCTCTTTGTTGCTATATTTCCATTCATAGTAGCATCCAGCCAAGGATAGGGACCTCCCCACCTTCTTAATAGGTGTGGGGGGATTCCTTGAGGCACTAACTCAGGTTAACACCCCTTTAGCATGCATGGTTTATCCACAGGGGTTTGGGGGTCCCTCAGGCCATGAGGGAACCTTTGGACTCCAACTGGTGTAGCCCCCAGTGGGGGAAATCATTTTTTTTTTAAAAAACCTGTAATGTCGGTAGAATATTTACCGACATTTTTTAACCATTCTATTAAAACCCCTCTTAACCCTAGTTAGCTTGGGCCTTGGTCAATCCCAGGACCATGGTTAGTTACCTCAGACCTTCAGCCAACTCCCTGCCAAATTTCAGAACTTAACTCCCTTCCTAACCATGGTTAGCTGAGCCTTAAACCCAGGTTAATAAACTGTCGGCAGTCTGATTACCCACATTGTGGACCATTTTTCTCAGTGACTTTGGGCCCATGTGGGGCCCACATACCTCATCCTCTTGGGCCCACTCCAGGCTCATTGGAAAGCCCTAACTCCCCTTTTTATCCCTGCAAAATTTCAGACTCAAGGGTCAAGCTTAACCATGGTTAGCAAGGCCCCAAACCTTAGGTTTACAAACTGCTCATGCTGGCGATAAATGTTTTATCGACAGACCCAAGGATCTTTTTTTTATATTGACGGTAAACCATTTACCGCCAATACAGGCCTTCTATTGCACTGAGTTTGGACTCCTATGGGGCCCACTCCTGGCCTGTTCTTTGGCTCAAACCTGGCCCACTGCACTCCTGGCACTTGAAGCTTTTTGCACATGGTTTTACTTTACCCAAGGATGATCCTTAACCCCAGTTAAACCCTCGCAAACTTAGGTTCAAAATTTACTGTAATAGAGGTAATCCGATTACCTCTATTCTTTGAATTTTTGATCTCAGGCTTTATGCATGCCCCAGACCTGGTAGGAGGCCATTCTAAGCCCTACCACACCTTCTGGGCCCATTTTTGACTGACCTTGACCCTTAACCATGGTTAAAATAGTCCCCGATTAACTTTTAACCATGGTTAAGTACCCCTTAACCCCATAAAAAATTGAAAAAATCTCAAAAAAATCCAGAAAAACACAAAAGACCAAAAAAAAACTTTTAGACCTTTTTAACCATGGTTACTATCCTAACCATAGTTAACCATCCTTTTAACCCCGGTTAGCAAGCCTAACCCCGGGTTAACACACCCCTTAGCCTCTGGGCTTCATCCTTGGCCTACTGGGCCTAAACCCTAGTCTACCGGACTTCTCATCGGCCTGCCGGACCCATACTTTGCACATTGATCAACCACGGTCAAACAAAACCCAAATCACCGAATTAGGCCCATTAGCCACCCTTGGTACACACACACACACCCCCTACCTTTAGCACAGGCTCATGCGCTAGAACTACGCTTGGTCTAATTTCATCCCAATGTAAGTACGTAGGCAACTCAACCCGGGTTCAACCCTCGTTAGCTTTTCTTTCTTACAGTTAGTATTAACTTAAACACTCAGGCCTTTGATTAATTTTGAACTTTAATTTGGCTTAAACCTAGTAAGTAGGGAACCACTATAAGTGGAAGTGTCGGGGTGCCTAACCCCTTCCCCGAACTTAACCAAACCTCTTACCTTGATCTTTGATCGGAGACCAAGACCTTATTCAACATCCAGGGGGACTTATCCCTTCTGAATAAATAGATGGCGACTCTAAAACAACCCTCGTGAGTGAAAATTTCCACGCTCACATAAGTATTTGTTTCTTTGTCTTAGTGGATTCTCATTGCTGGACTAGGTCCCGTAAAAATTGCTTGTGTTATGGTTTGCTTGTTTCCCATATTCTGCACTTTTAAGTTCGTCATCCCTTAATTAACAACTTAATTGTTAAAGATTAAAAAGGGTAGATAGAATTGTAGGGAGACCTAATCATCCCCTTGAATTTGTGAGTTCTCAACTCAAACAGAGATTTGGGATTCACCGGATTTTTTTTTCACAAAAAAATCTAACTTATCAAGCTTAGTAATTAAACATTTTCTTACATAGTTAAGAGAGGAAACAACCTCAGAGACCCACAACAAGTCTAAGATGTGCCAATCCACTACATAGAAGTGTGAGCATGCATCTCATGCCTATGATATACTAATATATTAAAGAGAAAAATACATGTATAGAATACTAATTATAAATTAATTAAGTTACTTATTGATTTTCCTTTCTTTAAAGGGGAGTCAATCTGGTGTATAGATAAATGCTTGCACATATCTGGATGCAAAGAATCACAATACTTATCAAGTATTCTACCTTTAGTGATTTTGATACAACACTGAATATCAAAATTCTCAAAATTTCACTTATTATATGAGATAGCATTGGGATCTAAGACTGGTATTTTACCACAACTATAGCAAGTCATACTTTGTATTTTAAGGGAAAAATGGTTCATCTAAATATTGAACCCTGACTTCTGTGAAATGAAAAAAAATTTCATTTATGCACCATTTATTAAATTGCCTGAACTTTTCATCCCTTTGATCGTCCTACAATCAAGAACTAGCTAAAATGCTACTATTAATCTTAGCTCAAGATATTGAAATTGCTTTAGTAGAGTTGCATTCATGCATGCTTAATCAAAGAAAATACCGACAATAACATCATCAATACCAGTGATCTGATACTATCAATTTTTCCCCAACCGTGTTAGGTACAACTGTAGAAATACATTACCAAGCCTAACTTGAACCGAAAGCCAATTTTTAATATCAAACTACACTGATTCAAATTTTATCTTCATACTCATTGCTATTAAGCTAATTGTATGATACTGCTCACACATTGTCCATTCAATCAAATCCATATAAATTTCCTAGACCTCAAAAATGGAAAAACATTTGAAGTTGAATATTTGGTAGTAGAGAATATACTTGTGACATCATAATATAAATGAAGAAGGCGAGAATAGCCCTTCCTATCTCTAATTTTTTATTAAATGGATTAAATTTATAATTGTGAGTGGTAGATTTTCATCCCAATTAGGAATGTTTCCTAATCAATAATAATGTCCAAAATCACTAAGATTTGGAGTTGCCACCTATTCTCACCACGAGCGAGTGTTAATTAAGGGAGAGTTTTAGACACCCGATAACTCCTTAAATTCACCTAAACTAAATTGAAATCCGTATTTAAATTTCTAATTAAATGACATGATATTATAGAGTCATGATAAAGATAGAAACATGCTAATCGAGATATCAATCCGAAATAGAAATATGATATATGCAATTTTTAAGTATGCATTTACTTGAAATAGAAACATGCTATAAATTATGAGAAATTAATAAAATCATAAATAGAAATATCTAAAAATAGCAATAATCAGAAAAAAGAATTTAAAAAAAAAAAACAAAAAACAAAAAATGAAATTAAGCTAAATTTTCTATTTAGGGTAGCTAAACTCAATCAGGGTTGCCTAACTATCCCTTTTCATCTAATCAAAGAAAATATAGGTCCAAAACATGAATAACTCAAAATATTTTTTTTTTGATTATTTATATGGCTCGAAGATGTTTAGGCTCATGAGGGTATGGGGCATGATAGCAAGATTAAATCAACCCTTTGAAGCATACAAGTGAACACCAAATGATTTTTAAAATAATTGGAACAGTAAACAAAAAAAAAAAATTGGAGCAGTATAGTAGAACTAAATAGAGGGCTTTTAGCCCAGATTCCGAGAAGAATAGTGAGCAGCCACATTGGTGTGCATATTGATGGTAATCTCAGTGCTACCAAGTCGAAATTAGCAAAATATTGTGTTGGTGGTAGAGTTTGTCGCCAACATGCATCAAGGTCTAGAATAGTAATTGATGGTAGATCCTCTACCGCTAGCTATAGTTTCATACTAATATACTTCAAGATGCACTGTATTAAGTTGCATCTCGAAACTTGTTTGGGCTATAACCTACGTTCTTGAATTCTAAATTAGGCAAGGTTTTATGTGAGATACTTCAAATTAAATAAGAAATCTAGTGATCAAGTTTGGGATCATAATTCAAATGAGGATGATCATAGGGTCCAAATTAAGTTTTTGCTTATAAGCATCCTAAATTGGTCTCAAAATTATTTTCTAAGAACATGGATGATTTGAAAGGGTGTCAAAATATCTAAATATCGAATTTCAGAATCCAACTCATCTGGTAAGTTGGTCGATCACACTGCACAAATATTAAATTTGAAGCACAAGGCACAATCAACAATGCATACACACTCAATCAGATATTGACATTGTTAAATGTTATCTTTAATTGAAATTAGATCTAGAGATCAATCTTGAGTCAATTGTGATCTAGTTTGCAAATCCAGATAAAATTTTAAAGTATTAATTTAAGGAAAATAATCTCCTCCTCGGTCGGTGACGCGAGGAGGGGCATCTCGGTGTTGCCCAAGGATTGGACGCTAGAGGAGGGTGAATAGGGTCTAAGGCAATTTAAAATTTCTTCCTAATCCCTTAAGCGGAATTTCAATTTTACTAATTAATAAGGAATGGAGGTTAAGCAATTTTACACAAGCAATCAAAATCAGTAAAGGGAAGAGATATAGAAAGCAAACACAAGATATTGTTCATGAGGTTCCACAATCTCACTTACATCCCCACCTCAAGTTATAGCCGCTAGAGGATTCACCACGGTTTACTCAATCGCACGATCATCTTCTGGGTGAAGATCAAACCTTTACAATCCTCCTACGGGTGAGGATCATACCTTTACAATCTACTTACGGGCGAAGATCAGGCCTATTTGTAAGAGAACACCCTCTTTTGACTTTTACCAAGTTCTCCGCTTCAAGGACAAGAATCCACGATTCTTGATTTCACATAAACTTTGTACAGTGATGTTTACAATCAGATTTTACTACTTATACGAGCTAAATGATCACTTGAACGCTCTCTAAGAGTCTCTCAAAGTATGGAGTTCAATAGCTCAATTTGGACTCTTTTTGGATTTCTAGGTTTTTACTCAAAGTACTGATCAAAGCATAATATAGTTAGTAATAGAATGATTGGAATGATAGAAGTTCTTCATTTAGTTTATAAATCATCCCTATTTATAGCCCAAGAAGTTTTATGGTCGTTGGAGTAGCATTGATTGGAAAAAGAGTCGTTGAAAAATATCCGTTATAGGGTTTTTAATAACTGTCACGAGGCATCTAGTTGATTGGATGGGTGATCTAGTCGACTGGATGAACCCAGTGGCCAACGCAAAATCCTGATCTTCATCTAGTTGACTGGATAGTTCATTTAGTTGACTGGATGGTTCATTTTCAACAAAAAATCCATTTTTCTTGACCATAATGATGAGATTGAATTCCTTGGTCTTATACCATATCTTATCATGATTATGGTCATTATTTATGATGTCATAGGGCCTTAGAATGTTATTCAATTTTGGTCTTAGACTCCTAAGGTCATTCTCGGCTTTGATTTTTTAATCAACCAAACTTTGATGACTTTTTGCAAAAGTCTTAAGACACTCTCATTAAAATATAAAACATTAAACCTTCTTAAGAGTTGCTCTTCATCTTCAACTTGATATGTCTTCTTTGGCTTCATGATCAATCTTCTTCTTCTTTACTCTTCATCTTCATGACTTAGATTGATATGATCTTCGAATTGATCTAACTTGACTTGCTTTGACTTGATGTTGATTCCTCTTTATAGATGGTGTCATTTTTATGCTTTTTCATTAAATGACTTTGCTAATACTCTTATACACTGAATTTCATATAAAACTCATGGAGACATTAGTAATACAAATATCATTACATTATTATGTTATCATCAAAATCAATAATGTTACCTTAGGTTGAAACCTAAAGCTTAAAAATCTCTCCCTTTTAGATGATGACATATTAATGGAATAGAATGGGAACAAGCTCCCCCTCACTAAATAAATTTAATACAATTTTTTAGGTAAGCTCCCCTTAAACATATGCATTAATAATTTGAAGATATAAATTCATTTGCATATATTTTAGATAAGCCATTAAGTAGTTCATGATACTAATATTTGATTCATTTATAAAAGTCATTACAAGCTATTGATACTAATTTGAATATGTCATTTTAATTTTTCTTTTACTTCCATTATTTCATTAGTATTAATTTCATTACTTTTATATGCATCATTCCATTATAAAATTTCTCCCCCTGACATAATGAACAAGCAAAGCATCACTTGATCCCAATTAAATAATTAAATATTTTCTACCCTTTGGCAACATCAAAGTAAACATCCATTTTCACACAAGATGTTCATATAAAGGCACACACCCATTACATTCACACATGTTCAATATATATTCATAACATCAATACATATATATATAAGCATCACATATATCATACATGTATACAAACATATATCACATATTTAAATATCAAGCATCATCCATCATATTCAAACATTTCATAACATCAGAAGCATTATATCATTGTAGCATCAATCAATCATCATAATAACATAAGATTTTATCAATTTATCATCCAAATCATATCAATTATACAAGTTATAATTCATACACATTATACATAATCAAGCATGATCATAAAAGGAAACTATTCAAATTATAATCATTTAAGCACACTTCATTCTTTTATGGTTGAGTCTACATGAACAACTTCAAGTAGTTCCCTTTGGTACCCAAATCATTTCGTGTCCTACAAGGTTAGTGTGAGTACCTGAATTTTAACCTCCATTCCCGATCAGGTTAGATCCGATAAGGAATAGTGATAAATTACAATTAAGTTGTGAGTTGCCACCTATCTAATTCTGAGGGAAATAGGTCCCTGAAATTATCGGATAAGGCATGGTTTGGAAGTCAGAGGTCAGGGTAAGGGATTCAGTTGAGTTAGGGGAAGGTGTTAGGCACCCTTAAACTCCCATTCGAAGATGGTTACCTACTCCCTAAGTCTAAATTAAATAGAGGAAACCATAAAGAAGCTTGCAATTTGATCTATATGCTGAGAAATGTAATGTTAAAGAATAACTAAATTGAGAAAAATAGGGTAGAAACGGAATAGGGATTCTATCGTAGGGGGAGCTGAACCCGATCAAGGTTGCCTACGTATCCACTATCGATGGAATCAAGCCACACGTAGTTTCGGATGGGAGTTGATGGTTTGATTTGATTTGATTGGACTGAATTGTGGTTGATTGAAATGTTTGAGGGTTTTCGCTCCTATTTGAGGAGTGAGGTGGCCTTTTAAGCTCGTGCTAAGGAGCGATAGGGCAGTTTAAGCTCATACCGAGGAGCGTCGAGGTGGATACCTAAACAGGGTTTGAATCGAGGCTCTGATAAGGGTTTGACTAGGTAGGTAGGGTTTAACTAGGGTTAAGCTAGGATTTAACTAGGGTTTAGGTAGGATTTACCTAGGGTTTAATTAGGGTTAACTGGGATTTATTAAGGATTTAACTAGGATTAACTAGGATTTAACCAGGGTTTAATCAGGGTTAATTGAGATTTATTCAGGATTTAACTGGGACTTTCAAGATTAACTAGGATTTAACTAGGGTTTAATTAGGGTTTAACTAGGGTTTAATTGGAGTTAATTGGGATTTAACTAAGGTTTAACTAGAGTTAATCAGGGCTTTTAGGCAGAGGTTCGACTAGGCGAGGCTAGTTTTGAGCCCAAATTTGGGTAGAGATTTGACTAGGCGAGGCTAGTTTTGAACCAGGATTTGGGCAGAGGTTCGACAGGCGAGGTTAGTTTTGAACTGGAATTTGGGCAGAAGTTCGACTAGGTGAGGATATATTTGAACTGGAATTTGGGCAGGGGTTCGACAGGATAAGCAGTCTAAGTATTTAAATGATTTAAAAACATAAACTAATTTAAATTACTAAAAGAAAAAGCAAGATAGGATTTTTGAGAAAAATTACCCTCCAGAAAAGCTTAAAAGATTTCTGAAAAGAAGTCCCAAGAATCGACCATTCTCAATCGACGTTCTCGGGAATCCGAAGCGCTCTAAGGAGTTTTAAAGAAAAAAAGGGAGAGGAAGCAGAGAGAATGGAATGAAGAATGAAGGAATGGGGTGGGGGTATTTATAGTTTTTCAAAATATGGGGGCACTACTACAAGTAGCGCCTCTTTTGGATAAAAATCCCAAAAAGCAAGGCGGCAAGCAATAGTAGGGCGGTAAAACGAACGAAAACTGAGGGCGCGCTACTTGAAGTAGCGCCCCTATGCGGTTTTTAAAAACTGGCCTGCCGACATGCCTAAAGAGAACAGGCCCCTCTAGGGGCGTTGTTTGAAGTAGTGCCCCTAGCTAGGGGCCAAAAAATATATATTTTGTATTTTGACTTGCCACGTGTCACGCTCCGATTTCCCGAAAAGCCTTTTTTCCGTTTTAGCCCGTTTTTAGCCCGGAAATAGTCAAAATTGAAGAAAAATATTTAAGATTAAACATGAATTTTTCAGGACTTTTTAGGGCATTTTGGTCATTTTGCACTCTAGGGGTATTTTGGTCATTTTCTATCATTTTAAGTCCAATTTAATCCCAAAAATAGCCAAAATTCATCAAAAAATTTGTAAAGTCATTTTGAAAAAATGATGACTTTTTAGCACTTTTTCAGGGGCATTTTTATCATTTTTCACCCTAGGGGCATTTTGGTCATTTTTTACCTGAGGGGCTTTTTTTGAAATCGAAGCACATGGAAAGAGGATTTTTAAAAGAAGGTTTTTTAAAGGGTTTTTAGTGGTCTTAAAGGGTCAAGAGGGGCGCAAAATTGGGGTGCTTACAGTTGCCCTTCTTTGTCGGAGGGTGCGGGCACGTAAACGACAAAGGTTATAAGACCTCAATTTTTCATGTGCAAAAGAACTTGTGAGTTTGAAGACAAAAGGGTCAAAAAATTTTAAATTATGCTTAGAATGCTTGCCACAAATGGGATCCTAGAATACGGAGTTGATGGGAGAACCTGTTCAATTGCTGGGGATAGAGGAGAAATGGATGGTTCATACTTAGTAATGAAACATCCGAGATATGGGAGAGATAGTTCTTCACCTCATTGCGGAGGGAAGAAAGAAGCATACTCATGTCTAGAGTATTAAAAAAGAGGATGACAACACATTACGATGCCAGCCAGATTTAAAGGTGGATGACAAGCGGGGCGATGTTAGCTGGGTTGAAAGGGTGGATGACAAGCGGGGCAACGTCAACCAGATTGAAAATGATGGATGACAACCATAGTGATGTCAGCCAGATTAAAAATGATGGATAGCAACCGTAGCGATGTCAGACGGATTGAAAGGGTGGATGACAACTATAGCGATGTCAGCCAGATTGAAAGGGTGGATGACAAGCGAGGTGATGTCAGCCAGATTGAAAGGATGGATGACAAACGAGGCGATGTCAACCAGATCAAATGTGCTTTTAGCCTCTTCATAGGAGGGATTGATTGATTGAAATGTGCTTTTTGCCTCTTCACAGGAGGGATCAATTTTGAAATGTTGCTTTTAACCTCATCACAAGAGGGATCGATTTTGAAGTATTGCTTTTAGCCTCTTCACATGAGGGATCGATTTTGAAGTGTTGCTTTTAGCCTCTTCACAGGAGGGATTGATTTTGAAATGTTGGTTTTAGCCTCTTCGCAGGAGTGATCAATTTTGAAGTGTTACTTTTAGCCTCTTCACAGAAGGGATCAATTTTGAAGTGTTGCTTTTAGCATTTTCACAGGATGGATCGATTTTGAAGTGTTGCTTTTATTCTCTTCATAGGAGGGATTGATTTTGAAGTGTTGTTTTTAACCTATTCACAGGAGGGATCGATTTTGAAGTGTTGCTTTTAACCTCTTCACAGGAGGGATTGATTTTGAAGTGTTGCTTTTAACCTCTTCGTAGGAGGGATCGATTTTGAAGTGTTGCTTTTAGCCTCTTCACAGGAGAGATCAATTTTGAAGTGTTGCTTTTAGCCTCTTCACAAGAGGGATCGATTTTGAAGCATTTCTTTTAGCCACTTCACAGGAGGGATCGATTTTGAAGTGTTGCTTTTAACCTCTTCACAGGAGGGATCGATTTTGAAGTGTTGCTTTTAACTTCTTCACAGGAGGAATCGATTTTGAAGTGTTGCTTTTAACCTCTTCACAGTAGGGATCGATTTTGAAGTGTTGCTTTCAACCTCTTCACAGGAGGGATCGATTTTGAAATGTCATTGATTTTGAAGTGTTGCTTTTAACCTCTTTACAGGATGAATCGATTTTGAAATGTCAAAGATTAAAATGATGGGTGACAACCATTCCGATGTCAGCCAGATGGGTGATGAGAGGGTGGATGACAACACACTATGATGTCAACCAGATTGAAGGGGTGGATGACAACACATTACGATGTCAACCGACAGGTTTTAGCGAGAAGTGCATGAATTTTAGTTTGCAGGTGTTGTGCAATGCACATGAATGCTAGAATGGTGCACCCGAGGTACTAGGGGTGTACGTACGGAATGCTGGGATGCGCACGAAGCGATGGGAATGCATACGGGATGCCGAGATGCACACGGAGTGAGGGCAAATGCTTACGGGAAGCTGAGATGCGCTCTGGGCATAGGGAATTGCTTGCAGAAAGCTGAGATGTGCATAGAGCGCGGAGAAATGCTTACGGAAAGCTGAGATGTGCACGGAGTGCCAGGGAATGCTTATAGAAAGCTGAGATGTGCACGGAGCTCGGGAAAATGCTTATGGAAAGCTAAGAGACCCTTTTGAGAATCAAGCTTCACTTATTTCATTTATGTGTGTAGTTTGTTACGTGTGATATGAGTGCATAGTGCAACTACGTGAATGTTTCTGCATAGAATGCGACTTATTTTGTGAGTGTCTGTGGTGCAGATGTGTATGAATAGTACAACTAACATCGTAATTATGTGTGTGCAGCGTGGTTGACCATGTGCAATATGCGTATAGAGAGCAACTAACATTGTGAATGTTGTGCGGCTAGCTATGTAAATGTGTGTGCGTAGTGTTACTAACATTGTGAATGCACATGTGTAGTGAATGACAAATGTGTGTGTGTAGTGCAAACACATGGTGTGGCTATGCAATGTGCAGCTAAGTGGAAGTAAGCATAATGCAACTAATCTATGTAGATGTATGTGCAGAGCGTGACTTACTTAATGTGCATGCATAGTGAACTAACATGGCGAATGTGTGTTCGTAGTGTGACAAACTATGTGAAAGCATGTAGTGTAGATAACATTGTGAATGTATGTGCACAGTGAATGTGTTGGATAAAACATATCAAGGGGTGCACCAAATGAGGTGGCTAACACAAAGCAATGCATCAGAAGCGATGTAACAGGATGCACCGAATGAGGGTGGCTAACAAAGAATGACGCATCGATCATGATGTATCCAAGATGCACCGAATGAGGGTAGCTAACAAAGAACGATGCATCAAACATGATGCATCTAGGGGGTGAGAATGTGCATGTGTTGGTGTGTGATTTGTGCAGCATGTGCAATGTGCGATGTAGTTGACATATGCGTATGCATGAAATGCGATGAATATGAAAAACATGACTCGCTCTATAATCCAGTCTTGCTCTCGCTTCTTGATGACTTGAGATCCTAGGCTTTGCCTGCCTTTATTGGAGAGCTCACTATAGTGAGATTGATTTCGACCAAGTCATAAACCACATTAGACACTGAATACAGACTAAAATAAAACTATTTTAAAAACAAATGCCTTTCGATTTTTCCAAAATATGTGCTTTCTTTGTTTGTTGGTTTGAGAGGGGGTTTACCCTTACTGAAGATTGAATGCTTTGCCCCCATAGGGCAGGATATAGAAACGAGCAATGTTGATTTTCTGTGCTCAGCCAAGAAAGATAGTTACTCGATTCTGACTTTATTGCATGTATCTGGTCTTGGTTGGAGCCAAGGGCTTCGGATTGCAAACGACATTGAGTTCTTCAGTCTGAGTTGCTTGTAGATGTGTCGTTGGGGATCTGGGATAGCCATCGTCAATATCCTGTCACCAGAGTTCAACTTTTCCCTTTTTTACCCTTGGAATGACCAAGTCTGGGGATCGCATACTTTTGCGTAGTGAGGCCTTTTCTGGTTTTCACTCATGCCTGCAAAGTTGATTTACTTGTTCCCTTTTTTGCCCCTAATAACAACATCAGGGCTGGGCTCGCATAATTTTTGCGCCACAGCGCCCTCTCTGCTTTTCACTGGGCCTGCGATTTTCTTATTGAAACTATCCTCTCCTATCATTGCGTGATGGATTTGATACAACTGTTGGATACTTGTTTGTCAATCTGCCAGTACTCTTAATTTCTGAGGGATCTAGGAGGACTTGAGATAGGACGAAACGTAGGCTAGGGGATCGAAATCTTGGGACACCCTTTTTGTTTTGAACTTTCATGAGCTTTGACCTTTGTCTTTTCTTTTGGTTCTCTTTTTTTTTTTTTTTAATCTTGCATTTGCCTTTGCCTTTGCCTTTGGTTTTTGATTGATTTTTCTTTTGAGACACTTTAGTTTGCTCAAGAAAGCTGATTGATTTGACTGTACCTATTTTTCAAGTTGCCTATGTACCCTTTTCAGGATCAGGTCATAATGTAGTTCATGTTTGTAAAAATTTTTGTATTGGGTGTCCCGGTACGAAGGTGTAGTGAAAGAAAGGTTATTAGGCTCGAAGGGCTAACTAGCTGTCTTCATGAATTTGATGGGTTATAAACAGGGAGGAATGGTAAGCTAAACATGGTATTCTTTCATTTTCTAAAGTGACTAAGAGTACAGGCAGTTTCCTGACAAGATGTTGAGCATGGTGCTTTCTTCTGATCTGATCTATGCGGATAGGCTCTGGGAGGTCTTCGTCATCCATGCGGCTGAGTCGAAGAGTATTCAAAGAATCTTTGACTAACCATATGGGCCTTCAAAAATGGACATATTCTACCCCTGGTATTGAATGAGCTAATGATTCTTGTGTGATGATGTGATCATATTCCTCTACGCTCTAACTTGTTGCCTTGGCTGATGTAGCGGTTCAATTATTTGAGATGTACTGGAATCTGCTTTGCTTCCTCTAGCTTTGTTCATACAAGTATCTATGTAGAACCCCGAAAATTTGGTTCACTGTTCAAGTGAATAGTGTCGAGGACACTAGTATTGTAAGGGCCAAAGGCCCTTATTATAAGTTGGGTTTGGTTAATGAGAGTGAGGGTTTCCCTCATAGCCTAAGTGCGATGTGAGTTTCATGTTAGAATCAAGAAGTGTAAGGTGTTTTGAGAAAACATGCAAAGAGTATAAAACCATACTCAAAGCATTAAATGTATAGTGGTATGAATAATGTTGATTCAAGGGATTTGTGTCGGCCGGGGCCTCCCATGCATATGGGTTGTGCCCAATAGGTTACCTCGGTTTGGTTTTAGAACCTATGGTCGTGAGTTATGAGAATAGAAGTAGGGTGTGTTAAATACCCTAAGGGCTTAAAGGGTTGAAGGTGAATAGGGTTAGTGTACAATGCATTAAAAGGCTTAAGACCTACCATGTGTTCTTGATATTGGGGGAAGTGAAGTGAAGACTTTATATGTGTATGTTGAGCCTCAAAACAAGAGTATAATAATACTCAAGTATTTAGGGTATAAAATACCATAAGTGTGAACGTAGAACCACCGGGAAACCATTTCACAATGTTGTGAATAGCACCATGGGCACAAGTCTTGTAAAGGCTGAGGGCCATTTATGTGACTTGGTTAAGGGGCATGATAAGAGTAGTCAAATTAGTTTAAGTGTTTATTTTTGGGTGTTTGGATGAATAAATAAGAGTATGACATACTCTAAGTGGGTAAAAACATGGGTATAAGGTACCCTAAGTGTTAATGAGTTGCGAGTGAATAGTGTTGTTACGCGAGGCATAAAGAGACTGGGGCCTCTCATGCATGTTGGGGTGTGCCCCATGATCACCTAGGTGTGTTAAAAACCTATGGAGTAATGAGTCATGAGGTGTTAGTATGGTTTTGGAACCGAAGGAAAGGAGTGTGAAACACTCCTTATGTTCTAAGTGTCAAGAATGGGAATGCCTTAGCATACCCTTGACTTTCAATAGCCCTACTGTTCACAAGGCTCATCGGAATCAAGAGATTCTTGGATTTTTGGAAAGGTAATTGAACCCTCTATGGGATTCATGTTGATCACTTGTCTTGGTTTTGAGTTGGTGTTAGGTCAAAAGACCGATTTCTGAAGTCGGGTCGGTTTAAAATCTGGACTGACGAAACCCAGTTTCGGATCAGTCAGCTTTAGGGGAAAAATGGTCCAAGAAATATAGAGAATTAGAAATTGTGCAAAACATCAAAGTTGTTCTCCTTCGAAATAAAAATCCAACACAAGTTGAATCGTCAAAAACGGACGAGCAAGTCAAAAGTTATGGTCGAAATATAAAAATAAAAAAATGCTGAAAACTTTCTGCAAAAGTTGCGAACGCTCGTAGGGACCCTACGAACGATCGTAGCGGAGCTACGAACGATCGTAGAGTTGCTACGATCGATCGTAAATCTCCAGAAATGCTGGAAACTCTCGGGTGAAACTACGATTGATCGTAGAAAGCTACGATCGATCGTAGAAGGCTACGATCGATCGTAAATCGCTACGAACGATCGTAGATGCGCGATTTTACTTTCTTGGATGCGATGTTTTTGGGGTTTTTCACCCCTTACACTATAAATAGAAGACTTTAGGAGGGTTTTTGGTTTACCCTAAACCAAGGAGAGTTCCTAGAAAGAGAAGGAGAGGATCTTGAGGATTCCAAATAGGGTTTGTTTTGGAATCAAGAAAAGCTTCAACAAGGGTTTGATCTTCTCCAAATCAAGCTTGGATCATTCCAATCAAGTGAGGATTTTTCTCAAGGGGTTTCCTTCAACCTAGAAATTGATTCTAAGAGGTTAGTAAAACTACTATCTAGCTTGTTATCATACATGGATGGGAAAAGATGACCCAATGGGTGATTTAGCTTTACTAGGATGCCAAGATCTAAATGTGAATGAAAGTATGTTTGAATGGAATGTTAGTGATTCTACCTATCTAACTTTGGTATTGTGCAAAATATGAAAAGATGATAAAAAGGGGTTTATAAATTGGGGGTTTTTCTACATTATGATCAAATAGACAAATAGTAGTTTATAAATTGGGGGTTTTTCAATAACAAGAATGAACATGGCTATACTTGTAAGTAAATGATAGTATCTCTAAATAAAACATGGCTTCAAGTATACTATGATACAAATATTAAGTGTGGGAATTTTGGGTGAACTAGAACATGATCAAACAAGTAAATAAGGGTTTATGATTTTGGGGTTTTCCAATGAAAGGGATGAATGTTGTTATGCTAGTGTGTAAGTATTATTATCCTCCAATAAACCATGAGTTTAAGTGTGATATGATGAAGTAGGCTTAGAAGCCATGATTGTTATGATGTGATGCAATGAATGAAATGTTCTACATTCTAGAATTGTCTAAGTATGCTATGATGCTAATATACCTTGTATGAACCATATGAGTTAATTAAAGTATTCAAGTATACTATAATGATCATTATGCCTTGTATGAACATGTTTAATTAGTTAAAGCTTTCCACATAGATGTTATACTGCTCACAAGCACTCCACGCACGATAAGTATTGCACGACCGTGGTTTTCTCATAAGCATGAATTTCAAGAAATCGTAAGAAGGGTTTTCAAAGGCATTCATAAGCAAGAAGCATAGATGCATAAGAGTTGACTAAGCCAAACTTTGGGTTGGCATTCTAAGATCGGTTACTTCATGCTTACAAGGATCAAGTCTAAGATCTCGCATAAACTCCACGGATCATAAGTCTCGCAAGGCTTTTCAAGAACTCATAAGAAACTCACAAGTCTAAGATCTTGCATATGTCTCTAAGGAGAACAAGCTCACAAGGATCATAAGCTCACAAGAAGCTCACAAGTACTCATAAGCTCACAAGTACTCATAAGCTCACAAGAAGCTCATAAGCTCACAAGTACTCACAAGCTCGCAAGAACTCTAAGCTCACAAGAATTCATAAGAAAACATGAGGCTCACAAGCATTCATAAGAACTCATAAGCATACATGAGATGGTTTGTTTTCCATGAAAAGAACAAGTTTTATGAAAGGTTTTTCATGACGGGTTTTAAGCATGGATTTGGTGATTTGTATTCTTTTCCGCACTGTATTAAATATTGTGATTATGATAGCATTGTTAGCTAGTAGATTTTGCTCGCTGAGTATTCCATGCTCAGCCGTACATGTTATGTCGGTAGGTACGCTATACGATACATGTACTCCGGTTCTTTGAAACGAGGCGACTCATGGGGAACAGGAGATTGCTCGGGTGGTCTTCCAGATGTTGGGGGTTTGACACGTGACCCCATGGTTGGGAAGAGAGTGAGAGAGACATGTATTTTGGGTTTTATGTCTGGGGATATTGTATCACTTGAGTTTGTAACCCATGTGAAGGATTGCTTGTACATGTTTCGGTTTCTATTCATTTATTGCAAATAGTTGTACTTGGAATACAGTTAAGTTATTAAAGAAATTTTCAGTTCACTATTTAGCTTGCCTTATATGCTTCCGCAGAATGATTGTATGGTAGGTAACGAGCCCAAATATAGCCTAACTCCTAGGTGGTATTTTGGGGCGTTACAGAGGTGGTATCAGAGCTTAGGCATTAGGTCTCTAGGGTTACTTAGAGTTCAATACCACGAGTAAGTCAAGGCATTAAGTGCACCTTAGGAGTCGTATTCCAAGTGTAGACTAATCACTTAGTCTTTCTCTATAACAGGTTGATTCCAACCGAAGTTAGTATCTGTCTTTGCTAGGAAAACCGAAAAATTTATATCCTTATGCTATTATGTGTGGTATTGCTATGTGGTATTATATGATATATGGTGTGCATACTATATGTTATATGCTAAGTGAAAACCAATGCTTTATGAACGAGCTTCCTAGTTAGACTTACGAGTTGTGAAATACTCAGGCTAGAGTCTAACCCAAGTGTTGGTGGACAAGGAATTGGTATGTCCTTTGTCGCATTGTGTTATTAGAGTTCGTTAGGGAGTTGTCTTCCGAGCAAGACTATAGGATCCTCTTTTGCCTCACAAGTCTAGTGAATTTAGAATGGCATCAACATCATGCATAGCATAAGCATCACGCATATCATGAGCATCATACATAGCGTCATGCATGGCATGAGCATCATACATATCATAAGCATCATGAACATCTCATAAGCATCATATATATCATAAGCAACATACGCATGTCATAAGCATCACGCATGTCATAAGCATCATACACACCTCATTTTACATCATGCATGTCTCAAAGTACTTAGAGGATCATGCTCAAGGAAATCAAAGGGGAGTTATATTCTAAGTATAAGACTAATCAGTTAGTCTTAGTCCTAGTTGATTAATACTTAACCGAAAACGAGAAAGCTTAGTCACGCTAGGCATCCATTCCTATTAATATATATACCTTGGTGTGTCTATATAATTTATGCTTATCTTATGATGTGAATGCCTCGACATATATCTACAATACACTTATTTAATAATAATCTTAGGCACCTTAATTATAAATAAATACCTAGCACATGGTGGTGCTTTCAAAAAATAAAATAAAATAAAATAAAATAATAATAAATAAATAAATTTCGGCATGGTACTAGATTCTCTAGAGTCTCTTAGAGTTGATGTCAGGGGTGAGCAAAGGCATTAGGTTTCCTAGGATCACGAAATTTTCAGAGTTGAAATTTGAACTCAAATGAACTTTGAATTTAGGTTTGGTACCACGACATAAGGGGTATCAAGCAGAGGTATTAGTTCAATATAGGGAGTCATATCCCGAGGATGGACTAGTCACCTAATCTTAAGTGTGCAATTCGTTATACCTTAACCGAGTGGGAGAACGTAGCCCCGCTAGGGAAACTAGTTGTATGACTATACTATTAGGTATGAGAATTGGGTGTGTATGCTATAATATATATACCTTGAGGTTTACAATATGCTTTAGAAGCTAAGTTAGCTAGTAATTTCATTGTATGTTGTACAGTATGGTCGTATGTTGTTACGTGTTATTACTTAACTTCATCATAACAAATTGTATTTGAAAAACGAGGAATTGAAGAGTTTAGTTTCCAAATCAAACTCGCGTTTAGCTATTGCCTCAGGACTTGACCATGGGGCATGACAAGCGAGGTAGAGTTTAATAGACTAAAGGAAGTGAAGGTGATACTCCATTTGGCAATGAGCAGCCTATGCTCCCGTCAAAGTTGTGGAGCTATAAATTAGTGATAGAAATTGCTATGATTGTTATATATGTACGGACTTGCTACAATATAACTATACGTGAATGTGTTGCGATGTACGAATTGTACATGCTGGGTACAAATGAAAACATTATTCAGTTTTAATATCAAAGGCACCTTGCTAGTCGGTGAGTGCCTAGTCTATGTGTTAGTCTAAATTGGATCAACACACCCTTGTGCCATGTCTAAGGTGGTCAAGCCGTATACTCATATGTATATTATACCTACTTCAACGAAGTGTGATGTGTTTCCTGTATATAACATGTTATCTATATAATATATATGATTTATGTACTTGCTTGACGGTGGTTAGTCAAGGGCGCCTTGCTAATGAGCGGGTGCCTAGTTAGGTGTGGGTCGGCACCGGATTGATAAATCCTGTCATGTCTTAGGTTACTAAGTACAAAGGCTCGTTCGAGCAAGACGAAGTGCGGAAAGGGTTCCCTCTCTTGTACACGTAGCATTCTAATTTCGAGGACGAAATTCCTATAAGGGGGGGAGGATGTAGAACCCCGAAAATTTGGCTCACTGTTCAAGTGAATAGTGTCGAGGACACTAGTATTGTAAGGGCCAAAGGCCCTTATTATAAGTTGGGTTTGGTTAATGAGAGTGAGGGTTTCCCTCATAGCCTAAGTGCGATGTGAGTTTCATGTTAGAATCAAGAAGTGTAAGGTGTTTTGAGAAAACATGCAAAGAGTATAAAACCATACTCAAAGCATTAAATGTATAGTGGTATGAATAATGTTGATTCAAGGGATTTGTGGCGGCCGGGGCCTCCCATGCATATGGGTTGTGCCCAATAGGTTACCTCGGTTTGGTTTTAGAACCTATGGTCGTGAGTTATGAGAATAGAAGTAGGGTGTGTAAAATATCCTAAGGGCTTAAAGGGTTGAAGGTGAATAGGGTTAGTGTACAATGCATTAAAAGGCTTAAGACCTACCATGTGTTCTTGATATTGGGGGAAGTGAAGTGAAGACTTTATATGTGTATGTTGAGCCTCAAAACAAGAGTATAATAATACTCAAGTATTTAGGGTATAAAATACCATAAGTGTGAACGTAGAACCACCGGGAAACCATTTCACAATGTTGTGAATAGCACCATGGGCACAAGTCTTGTAAAGGCTGAGGGCCATTTATGTGACTTGGTTAAGGGGCATGATAAGAGTAGTCAAATTAGTTTAAGTGTTTATTGTTGGGTGTTTGGATGAATAAATAAGAGTATGACATACTCTAAGTGGGTAAAAACATGGGTATAAGGTACCCTAAGTGTTAATGAGTTGCGAGTGAATAGTGTTGTTACGCGAGGCATAAAGAGACTGGGGCCTCTCATGCATGTTGGGGTGTGCCCCATGATCACCTAGGTGTGTTAAAAACCTATGGAGTAATGAGTCATGAGGTGTTAGTATGGTTTTGGAACCGAAGGAAAGGAGTGTGAAACACTCCTTATGTTCTAAGTGTCAAGAATGGGAATGCCTTAGGATACCCTTGACTTTAAATAGCCCTACTGTTCACAAGGCTCATCGGAATCAAGAGATTCTTGGATTTTTGGAAAGGTAATTGAACCCTCTTTGGGGTTCATGTTGATCACTTGTCTTGGTTTTGAGTTGGTGTTAGGTCAAAAGACCGATTTCTGAAGTCGGGTCGGTTTAAAATCTGGACTGACGAAACCCAGTTTCGGATCAGTCAGCTTTAGGGGAAAAATGGTCCAATAAATATAGAGAATTAGAAATTGTGTAAAACATCAAAGTTGTTCTCCTTTGAAATAAAAATCCAATACAAGTTGAATCGTCAAAAACGGACAAGCGAGTCAAAAGTTATGGCCGAAATATGAAAACACAAAAATGCTGAAAACTTTCTGCAAAAGTTGCGATCGCTCGTAGGGACCCTACGAACGATCGTAGCGGAGCTACGAACGATCGTAGAGTTGCTACGATCGATCGTAAATCTCCAGAAATGCTGGAAACTCTCGGGTGAAACTACGATTGATCGTAGAAAGCTACGATCGATCGTAGAAGGTTACGATCGATCGTAAATCGCTACGAACGATCGTAGATGCGCGATTTTACTTTCTTGGATGCGATTTTTTTGGGGTTTTTCACCCCTTACACTATAAATAGAAGAATTTAGGAAGGTTTTTGGTTTACCCTAAACCAAGGAGAGTTCCTAGAAAGAGAAGGAGAGGATCTTGAGGATTCCAAATAGGGTTTGTTTTGGAATCAAGAAAAGCTTCAACAAGGGTTTGATCTTCTCCAAATCAAGCTTGGATCATTCCAATCAAGTGAGGATTTTTCTCAAGGGGTTTCCTTCAACCTAGAAATTGATTCTAAGAGGTTAGTAAAACTACTATCTAGCTTGTTATCATACATGGATGGGAAAAGATGACCCAATGGGTGATTTAGCTTTACTAGGATGCCAAGATCTAAATGTGAATGAAAGTATGTTTGAATGGAATGTTAGTGATTCTACCTATCTAACTTTGGTATTGTGCAAAATATGAAAAGATGATAAAAAGGGGTTTATAAATTGGGGGTTTTTCTACATTATGATCAAATAGACAAATAGTAGTTTATAAATTGGGGGTTTTTCAATAACAAGAATGAACATGGCTATACTTGTAAGTAAATGATAGTATCTCTAAATAAAACATGGCTTCAAGTATACTATGATACAAATATTAAGTGTGGGAATTTTGGGTGAACTAGAACATGATCAAACAAGTAAATAAGGGTTTATGATTTTGGGGTTTTCCAATGAAAGGGATGAATGTTGTTATGCTAGTGTGTAAGTATTATTATCCTCCAATAAACCATGATTTTAAGTGTGATATGATGAAGTAGGCTTAGAAGCCATGATTGTTATGATGTGATGCAATGAATGAAATGTTCTACATTCTAGAATTGTCTAAGTATGCTATGATGCTAATATACCTTGTATGAACCATATGAGTTAATTAAGGTATTCAAGTATACTATAATGATCATTATGCCTTGTATGAACATGTTTAATTAGTTAAAGCTTTCCACATAGATGTTATACTGCTCACAAGCACTCCACGCACGATAAGTATTGCACGACCGTGGTTTTCTCATAAGCATGAATTTCAAGAAATCATAAGAAGGGTTTTCAAAGGCATTCATAAGCAAGAAGCATAGATGCATAAGAGTTGACTAAGCCAAACTTTGGGTTGGCATTCTAAGATCGGTTACTTCATGCTCACAAGGATCAAGTCTAAGATCTCGCATAAACTCCACGGATCATAAGTCTCACAAGGCTTTTCAAGAACTCATAAGAAACTCACAAGTCTAAGATCTTGCATATGTCTCCAAGGAGAACAAGCTCACAAGGATCATAAGCTCACAAGAAGCTCACAAGTACTCATGATAAGCTCACAAGTACTCATAAGCTCACAAGAAGTTCATAAGCTCACAAGTACTCACAAGCTCACAAGAACTCTAAGCTCACAAGAATTCATAAGAAAACATGAGGCTCACAAGCATTCATAAGAACTCATAAGCATACATGAGAGGGTTTGTTTTCCATGAAAAGAACAAGTTTTATGAAAGGTTTTTCATGACGGGTTTTAAGCATGGATTTGGTGATTTGTATTCTTTTCCGCACTGTATTAAATATTGTGATTATGATAGCATTGTTAGCTAGTAGATTTTGCTCGCTGAGTATTCCATGCTCAGCCGTACATGTTATGTCGGCAGGTACGCTATACGATACATGTACTCCGGTTCTTTGAAACGAGGCGACTCATGTGGAATAGGAGATTGCTCGGGTGGTCATCCAGATGTTGGGGGTTTGACACGTGACCCCATGGTTGGGAAGAGAGTGAGAGAGACATGTATTTTGGGTTTTATGTCTGGGGATATTGTATCACTTGAGTTTGTAACCGAGGTGAAGGATTGCTTGTACATGTTTCGGTTTCTATTCATTTATTGCAAATAGTTGTACTTGGAATACAGTTAAGTTATTAAAGAAATTTTCAGTTCACTATTTAGCTTGCCTTATATGCTTCCGCAGGATGATTGTATGGTAGGTAACGAGCCCAAATATAGCCTAACTCCTAGGTGGTATTTTGGGGCGTTACAATCTACCTTTACTGAGGTCTAATAGCGTGAACTCTCATCTTGTTTAGTATTACTTCAGTGCGTGAACCATCAAGCTCCAAATGGTGGCATTGCCCATGTCTTAGACTGCAAGATGTTTATCTCAATGATGCCCTAATCTGCTTAGTGAATGCTCTACTTGTATTGAAGATTAGAAGCTTGAAATTGGTTGAGCGAATTGAGTGCTTTAAGAAATCATGCAAGCATAGTGCAGGTAGTGTCCGTGCGGCCTCAACACTTGGCTTAGCATGGTGCGAATCTTTGCATGCTTAGGGTCATTATTGAACTTTCTCTTACTTGGCTTGGCTCAGTGGGGTCAAGAATCACTTTTGGAGGTTTATTTTTCTTACTCATTGACATATGCTACTCCTAGGTACTATGAAATTGAAGTGGATGGCTTGGTGAATGTTTGGGCAATCCCTCATTAGACCAACAAGCTTAGTTAGCATGAATTTTTTTTTGTTTTTTTGTTGTTGGCTTCAGATCACTAACTCTTTCGGAGAAGATTTAGGTCATACCATCATGAGGCTTTTTTGGCATTTTGTAAAAAGGTAGAGGCATGCTTAAGAAAAAGTACCATTTTATTGAAAAAGACTATACCCTCTTGACTAAAAAAGGGGAATTTTTACAGACTTTCTTGACCACTGGGGCCAACAAAAAATAAAAAGAAATTTGAATAGACGAAGTTTGGAACATGGTCTAATCAATCTCATAGTAGCAAGCTTGCTGGTGATGCTTCAATCATCTCTTTTGCCTTGGAAGCTTAGATGGTACAGAGGCAACTCATTAGGTAGGATGGATGGACCTGTTTTGGTGAAAAGGGTACCCAATTCTAAGGATGATATTTGGTCCGATTATAATGTCACCTTGGTCGATTAAATCTTGGACTACATGCTTCAAAAGCATACATTGGTCAGTATCATGCCCAATGGCTTGATGGAATGAACAATACTGGTCCATGCGAAAACCCGGTGATGGACGAGTTTGTGGTGGTGTAGGATCTCGAGGCTAGACTAGGTTTTTCTGTATGAGCAAGGGCAAAAGTTGGTTGAGCTTACACGGTAGTAGGGTAAATTTTCTGGGTAACGTTCGCACTTGTCGTGGTATGAGAACTTGGTTTTGGTTTTGCCCCTGTACTTCTTGGAATCTATTCAGAATATAGGCAATGTCACTTAGAAGGGCTCTGAGCTCTTCCCTACGAAATGTTTCTATGATTCCCTCGTGATCATTTGATGCTTCGTTACGCTCCATTTCTTCAGATGATTGCCTCTAGATCTGCCACATGGGAAGGATAAGAATTGAGAATATAGACCAAGTTGATGCTATACATGAGACTAAATAGATGAAATGATGGTGTAAGTGATGACATGCTAACCTGAGAGATGATACTCGACATGCATGGCATAGAAGATGATGGGAGCATGCAAAAAAATGTGAGATAGTGATATACAGGATGATGATGATCATGCACAAGATGTGTTGCAAGATATATTGATAGACCCTTCATGCAAATAAACAACATTCTGTTTATACAATGATGAAGATATGGATACTGAGTGTTGTGCTTGGGTGGGATCTTATTACTGATCCTTCAATAAGGGGTAGTAAAATCAAGCAACTATGATATGCCCCTGAGATCTATGATTTGCTGATCTAGGACATTTTTTTTGGTTTTTGAGAATAGTTACTAGCATTGTTAGTTCATTGCCAGGGGAATCCCTGCGGTTTGAGGAGCGTACCCAAATTTGAAGGACCAATTGCCGATGTGATATTGCATGTGGACGAACCAGACTTAACTAGACCTAATGCATGATGATGCAATCAAGGTATGCACATGATGAATTGAATTTTTAAGCATAATGAATTTGAATTTTGAAAGAAATGACCAAGTTAAACGCAGAATAAAATGATGAATGATTGAAATTCCTTATTCCAATGCACTCTTTGACCTAGAGGGGGGGTGAATAGGTCTACTTTAATTTTATCTACCAATTTTAATTTTAATCAATCACACACAACCAAACTCACTTGAACACACAAGATTTTTACGTGGAAAACCCTTCCAGGAAAAACCACGGGACCTAGTCCAGCACATAATCCACTATGAGAAGATTTAAACAATACAAGACTCGAATCTTACCCAACCAGACACTACACAATGTTCCTCGGTATCGATTCCACAGCTTGCAAACCATGAACACAGCACGTTCGATCTCCGCAACATCAGCTCCGGTTCCTCACCGGCCAATCTTACTAAAAGTGATCAACCACGGTCTCCGAAGACCGATCTCCATCCTTGACGGCTTTAGAACGGGCTAACCAACACTCACAGAAGAGCAACAGTGGTTTTTAGGGTTTGTGAAAGCCCTAGGGTGATCTCTTAAGGTTTAAGGATCATCTATGCAAAGTATAGGTAATATGCTTTAGAACCATACAAAACCTAGAGGCCACTAAAGGAGATGAAGATCAATGAAACAAAGAGTTTTCATAAACTCCAAGCAAGCACAAAGTGCTCTAAAAAGTCTCCTCTCAGTCACCTTCACGGATTGGGAGAAGTCCCCTATATATAGGAGAGGTCCAAGGGATTAGAAGTTGATAAAAAATGTTTTTTAGAAAGTATTTTTCATATCAGGGTCGACCCTGGGGGTCTCTGGGTCGACCCATAAGAGCAAAGCTAAGATTCAGCAATCAAAGCATATCAGGGTCGACCCATTAGGCACATTCGGTCGACCAGATGGTGCTCAGGGTTGACCCTCAAAAATTTAACTCTCTACCAAATTTCATGGTACAAAGTTGGGGCTATTCAGGGTCGACCCTGGAGTGCATTTTCTTGGTTTTTCATCTTTTTAAACACGGAATGCAATCCCCTATCATCCCTTCTTCAATTTGACTTATTTTTAATGTCGAATGGGCATTTTTCATGAGTTATCATAGGGTCATCTAGGTTTCTCACTTAATCCCAACTTGTTAGTCACTGTGAGTGATGATGCTTCAAGGATCTTCACGGCTTCTTCTTCACTTTCTCTTCAAACCGAATGAGACCTATTTTGACCTAGATACAACCTTTTTGGCTCGGAATTTTGCCAACAACATTTTGACTTTACAATCTCCCCCTTTGGCAATTTCGGGACAAAACAACCAATAAAACTAATGGTCATGGTTTTACAGACTCTCTTAAACCCACAAGAAACAAAGAGAATGAAAAATACATGACACTGGACATTTGGACTTCTTCCATGGATCCGTAGGCTTTACAAGATCATCAATCAAACCTGAAACACTGAAACAAACAATACCTTTGTGAAGCATGGGGGAAATTCATAAAATAAAATAAAAATTGGAGCAATGACCTGCATACAAAATGTAGGAGATCTCCCCCTCAATCTGAGATCCCATATGACAAAGTTGTCAAAATCAGAAACATGTCAATTTGAATCACACTTGCACATATGAGATAACTTCTCCCCCTTTTTGGCTTGAATTGCCAAGGGAAGAGCAATCCTACAGAAAGAGCAACTATAGCATGAAGCAATAAGAACAACAAGGAGCAATAGCAGAGAGGCAGGAACTAAACGACAGAAACTAAGCAAAAGCATCTCATAGACAGGAACCAATGGTGCACAACATAAAGTCCAAACACAGACACATAACAACCAAACCGAACTAGCTACAGCCAACAGACACTAATAGCAGAACAAGGCGAAAAACCATCATCGCAATAAGAGCTAATCATCTTGGGGCGAAGGAAAGTGATGAGCAACATCATCCTGATAGCGAGAACAGAAATCGCGAAGCTCCTGGCGAGATGCCTGCACTATGTCGGAAAGAGCATCAATCCGGCGATTAGTCACCGAAAAACTGTCCTGAGTAGCAGCGGCATGAGAATCCAGGCGAGCATAAAGATCAGTAGCAAAGTGTGACTGAGCAGCCGACATATCGGCAAGCATGGCAGCCATGGTCTTGAAGGACCATGGTCCTGACGGAGCTCGAGCATGGCTGGGAGTGGGACCAGCACCCGGGGCCGACGGAGCGATATCATCATCAACGTCCTCCTCATGAAGGATCATCACAAAGAGTGCTGGTCACTGTGTCCAAATCATGCTTATCCTCATCGATAGAATGGAGGTAAGGGTAATAGGCTCCCGGAATCCGAGGGGCACTAATGAAAAAGGCAATGACATCCGGATTAATGAGAAATTTCTTACCCCGAACCTGAGTTTTGAAGGTAAAAGTGCGAGGATTGATTGAATAGATGTTCGAATAAAATTCCCGAACAAGGTCGAGATTGGCATAACCGGTCAAGTTTAAAAGACCAGACCATTGACGAGATGCAATGATCGCCTCAAAACCAGGATGGGTGAAATCCGAAATGACAGTGGCCCGTTCAATTGTAACGGCCCGATTTTTAAGCTAAGCATTGTAAAGTTTTTCATTCCCTGTGGTGCGAAAACGTACAATTTCAGACTCAGGAGTGGGGACTTGAGATTTTCCCTTGGATTTGGCCGAGTGTTTTGAACTGGAAGCACCCAAGGCTTTCTTATAGGAAGTTGAGGGTGGAGGAGCCCTAGAATGGACTGTATGGCCCACATGGATCCCATGGCCAGCATCATAAGATGCATCGACAGACTCGGGAACATCATCTTCATCCCGAGAGATGACGAGGCGGCACTTAGGGCATCCCGCCATGAAAATAGATGCAATAAGAAGAAAATATGGAACAGCCATGGAACCAAAATCAAGAACCTAAATGAAAAGAAGGGTTTACCGTGAAGAGAGACGGCTGGAAGCGCGAAGAAAACCCCCTGGAACTGAACCACGAAATGAGAGAGGAGCATATGGCATTGAGGAAGAGGCACTGTGGCTGGGCAAGAGAACTTCTAGTGGAGTGAACAGCTCACTCGATGCAGGGAGGAGCCGAGTATGGAGAGACCACCGTGGAGCTTGAAAGATTTAAGATTCAGGCTGCACTGAGGTGATGACGCACTCGTGAACCAGGGGAGAGGGTCTGTAACTTGCAAAAACAAACCAGCAGATCCTTGAAAGCCTGAAATCACGATGAAAACCGGAGAGCACGCATGTGAAGACTGAAGATACGGTAACTCCAGCAAGATTCGTGCAGAAGAAAACTCCAAGAGGGAAGGAATCTCCGAAAATCAGCAAGGGGGGTTTCAAAAACCCCATTTTAGGTGTTCAGTCGACCGAACAATCACTCAAGGTCGACCCATTTGGACTGAAGTTCTGAATTCGTGTAAGAGATGAGGGAGCCCAATTTGGATGCATGTGAGGGGGCAGCTTTTCGGAGAAAAACTCTAAAAAATCTAAAAGAGAAAATCAAATCCTTCCAAAACAAAAATTAGAAAAGTTAGAGACCCAAGGAGTGCAACACTTGAAGGACAAGGCAAGATCTTTTCATGAAAACCTCCAAAATCAACCAACAACATGCAATATGCTAGAAAAGATTTTCAAAAATTTGTTATTTTGCAAATCAAATTTCTTCATGATAATTTCAATAAGAAAATCCATGGTGTGTAAATTTTGCAGTAACCAATAATACCTTGTCCAAGAATATGTAAAATAAAATGATGAGTAGATGAGGATATTTCTATCGACACTATGCACAAGGGATGGCAAGACACTGACACATAATGTACTGTACAGTTAGTAATAGGCTATACCATCAATGTGCAGTGGAGGTGAAATTCTGACTATACACCATTAGAGGTAAGTACCCTTAGATAGATAAGGACATTAGTGCAGATCAGGAACACCAAGCTTCAAAAATAACTGAGAGATGCATATAAGGTAATCAAAAAAAATTATGTGCTATTTTTACCCTTTTTATAAGTTGCTCTCACATTGTTGATGGAATTATTGTTTGGTGAAGCTATTTGTGATCAGTCTTTTTCTTTTGAATTTTGAGATGCAAAAGGTGGCTTTCACACTGACTGGGTAGGTAGCCCTAGCTAATGGCAGTAGGGGCTTTCACTCTAGGGACCCAGATAGATACCTACTATCCTCCTAGGTAGCCATTACATACTATTTGCATCCAATAGTGGCTTTCACACTATCCCAGAGGTAGCCCTTTCCTTTGCATAAAAACTTTTAACCAGGGGCACATTTTGGGGAAAGCACAGACATGATCAAATCAGATTTTATCAACTGGAAGAGCCATCCTGACTAATATCATTGCCTGTTCACAGGGATATGTACCATTTTCAGGAGATAGACAGAGTGTTAGTGCAGATGATAGTGCAATAGTATTTACCATATTTCTAGCTGTATTTAGCAAGATAGTCTATGTGCACTTCCCTAAAGCATTTTGGTAGGTATGATATCCTCATACACTCAATAGAATCAAATATGTATCTTGGACAAGCATTATAAGCACAAGAAAAATTCAGCATAGCACACCACAAAAGATCACATCCAATGCCAGCAAAAATCCCTTTGGAAAGGCCTAACTAAAAGAAAACAAAAATCTTTTTCTTTTTTTTAATGTTTTTGGATTTTTGAAATAAGCGAAGCTAACCAAAACAATAGTATACAAAAACAAAACAAATAATATACACTGGAGGAATAGAACTAGGAAGAGATATGGATCTGAGATTACCTAGACTATCAAGAAGCACTCAATCACTCAATACCGCACACACCGATGGATTTTCTAAGAAACTCAAACCTAAGGGAGTTTAGAGGTTTGGTTAGGAGATCTGCAAGTTGAGTATCAGTTTGCACATATTCCAATGTAATGACACTTTGCTCAACAAGCTCTCAAATGAAGTGGTGTCTAATGTCTATGTGTTTGGTGCGAGAGTGTTGCACGGGATTTTTGGAGATGTTGATGCACTTGTATTATCACAATACACAGTCATGGTGCTCTGTTCTATCCCGTAGTCCTGCAACATCTGTTTCATCCACAGAAGTTGAGTGCAACAACTGCCGGTTGCAATGTACTCTGCCTCAGCAGTAGACAAAGAGATGGAATTTTGTTTTTTGCTAAGCCAAGCAACCAAACAGTTTCCAACATAAAAGCATCCTCCAGAGGTGCTTTTCCTATCATCAGCATTTTCGGCCCAGTCGGCATTGGAATATCCAACAACCACGACATTAGTATCAAAGGGATACCAGAGGCCAAAAGAGAGAGTTCCACTTACATATCGAATAATTCGTTTAACTGCAAGTAAGTGTGACTCTTTGGGGCTTGCTTGATAGCGAGCACAAGCTCCGACACTAAAGGCAATGTCAGGACGACTGGCAGTGAGGTAAAACAGACTACCAATCATACTTCGGTATGTGGTTTGTTCGACACTTTTGCCTGAAGTATCTTTGCTAAGTTTGGTGGTTGTGCCCATAGGAGTGCGAGCATGTTTTGCTGAGCTCAGGCCAAATTTCTTTACAAGGTCTTTGGCATATTTGGTTTGGGATACAAAAATCTCATTGCTCATTTGTTTTACCTGCAGACCAAGAAATAAATTCAGCTCACCAACCATGCTTATCTCAAATTCATTCTTCATCTGTTCAGCAAAGGAGTAAGCGTATGAGTCAGATGTGGAACCAAAGACAATATCATCAACATATATCTGAGCGATAACCATATCATCCTTGATGTTTTTAATGAAAAGGGTCCTGTCTACTCCCCCTCTCGAAAATCCATTTTCCAAGAGGTATGTAGTCAGTCTCTCATACCAAGCTCTGGGCAACTAGAGCAAATGTTTCATCAAAATCAATGCCCTCAATCTGAGTATATCCCTGCGCGACTAACTTAGCCTTGTTTCTTACAATGGTACCATGTTCATCAGATTTGTTCTTGAAAATCCATTTAGTACCAATAACATTTGTATTTTTAGGTCTAGGAACTAAAAACCATACATCATTCCTTGTAAACTGATTAAGCTCTTCTTGCATGGCATTTATCCAGTTTTCATCAGTAAGAGCTTCAGTTACATTTTTGTAGAAGTATAGCAAAAGTGATTAACTTCATTTTCAACTTGTTTTCGAGTTCTCACTCCACTTTCAAGGTTTCCAATAATTTCAGTTGAGGAATGAGGCCTCATAACCCTAGGATGTGTAGGTTTTTTAGGAGGTGACTTTGAAGGTGTTTCATCTTCTGATTGAGATTTTGGAATTTTCACACCTTCATCAGCATTGTCATCCTCAAGTTGCACGGACTCAGATCCTGAGTCATCAACCACCACATTTATGGATTCCATAACAGTAGAGGTTCTCAAGTTGTACACTCGATAGGCCCTACTATTTGTGGAATAACCAAGAAAGATCCCTTCATCACTCCGGGAATCAAACTTACCCAATTGCTCTCTATCCCTATGGTACTTGCTTCTGAATACTCGAAAGTACTTGACATTGGGTTTCTTGTTGTACCACAACTCATAGGGTGTCTTCCTAGTTCCAGGCCTAGTATAAACTCTGTTCACGTATAGCAAGCAGTGCTAACTGCTTCTGCCCAGAAATGAGCAGCCAGGTTGTTGCTGTGAAGCATCACCCTAGCCATCTCTTGAAGCACCCTATTCTTTCTTTCCACCACACCATTTTGCTGAGGTGTGATTGGTGCTGAAAATTCATGCTTGATGGCCGCTTCATCACAAAACTCATTGTACTTGGAGTTTTCAACCTCCTTTCCATGATCACTTCGAATACGAGTGATAGGGCATCCTTTCTCAATTTGCACTCTCAAACAAATGTTCTTGAAGTTCTCAAATGCATCAGACTTCTCTCTTATAAATGTCACCCAAGACATCCTTGAGAAATCTTCAACCATCACTAGGATATATCGCTTTCCTCCTAGACTTTCAGTTCGAGTTGGACCCATGAGATTCATGTGTATTAGTTCTAGTGGGTGTGAGGTAGCGATATTTGAACCCTTCTTGTGTGGACTTTTAATTTGTTTGCCAATTTGACATGGTCCACACACAGCAGTAGAGGGCTTCCCTAGCTTTGGCACACTTCTCACATGCTCGTGTTTTGAGAGTTTGCTTAGGTCTTTAAAATTCATGTGACCTAGCCTCCTGTGCCACAGTTCAACTTCTTCAACTTTAGCCCTGTTGCACATTTGAGAAGAGCCAACACTAGGAATTAAACCATAACAGTTGTCAGTAGTTCTTGACCCTTCCAAAACACACTCACCTTTGTCATCCATAACAGAGCACTTGTTGTTGGTAAAGTGGACAGCATGGTGTTCATCGCACAATTGACTTCTGCTAATCAGATTAGCTTTCAGTCCTTCTACAAACAAGACATCCTTCAGTTTAGGTATGCCTGGTGCTTGGATGACACCTTTTCCTTTCATAAAGGATTTGCTTCCATCACCAAAAGCAACAGTTCCATCTGAGCATTCCTCAAGATGAGTAAAGAGGGACTTGTTACCTATCATATGTCTGGAGCATCCACTATCGAAATACCACATGTCTGAATTTTGGGCTTTCAAAGCGGTGTGGATGACAAGGCATTTTAGATCATCTTTTCTCACATAAATGAACTTAGACTTTTGGGGAACCCTATGGTATTTGTTCACTTCATTTGTTGGCATGACCTTCTTCTTGTTAGATCTCCTGTTCTTCCTTCTTTTCTGAGTAAACCTTGCATTTTGGTCCATCCTGTTACCTTCTTCATGATGAGCATAAGAAGTGTTACGACCATATTGCATACTAGAGAGTTGAGCAATTTTCATCACTTCTTCACTCAAACTCCTAGACTTTTCTGCTAAGGCTTGAATTTGCCTTTGGAGGTTCCCTTGATCTTGTGTTTGATTCTGAGAACCATTTCAGGGATTTCTCCTAAAGACATTGCAGTTAGGTCGGATGTGACCCTTCACTCCACACTGGTGACAAGTGAGAATGAACCTGGAAGGAGGAGATCTGTTGGCCTGGGACTGAACTTTTGTTCTCTTAGTTTCAGTTGAATTTTTACCTTGTCCAGAAGTGACAAAAGTTTGGTACAACTGAGAGTTTGGCATCCTGGAATTTGATCCTGAGGAGATAGAACTCACAAATCTTGGATTTTCGTGTATTGGCTCAAATGTTGCAGTAGACATTGTTCTGACATTCAAAGGACCGGATGGTCTGTCTGGATGTCCTATGCCGGACATGTTTACTGTTGAGCGCTGCATGCTAGCCAGTTTATCCAAGATTTGAGTGTTGCTAAGGAGTCTAGCTTCTTTTTCCAGTTTAGTTACTTTCTTTGCTAGCCTATCCTTAACTTTCAGAATATCAAGAAATTCCTTTTCTAGGAATCTAACTTTTTCAATAAGGTTACTTCTTTCAGATTCCAATTCTGAAATTCGAGTATTTGACTCTTCAGATACACTCATGGAGTTATCTTCCTCAGTTTCTAGAACCTTGATCCATTTGTATAAAGAGGCATTTTCTTCCTCAAGGTATTCTAGTTTGGACACCAGTTCAGCCTTTTCACCTTCAAGCTGAGATACTAGAGCATTCTTCCCTTCTGCTTCTAGTTTGCAAAAGTCTCTTTCTTGTTGGGTAAATTTAAGTTGTTTGTTCAAAATGATCTTTGCTTTCTTCAGCTTAAGGCTTTCAGAGAACAACCTTTCATAGACTTTGTCCATATCTTCATCTGACTCAGAGACAGTGTGACTCTGATCAAGATCTTCACCAGACTCACTTACTTGATCTTCATCACTCTTCTCTTCGTGAGTAGTGGGAGGATGGTCTATCTCTGATAGGGTGACAGTGAAAGCCATGTGATTTTCATATTCCTCACTTGAGATAGAACTTTCAGATTGTTCTTCATCCGAATCACTGTCATCCCATGTGGCATTCATCACCTTTCCCTTAGACTTCTTCTTGTTAGGGCAATCAGGTGAAATATGGCCATAGCCTTTGCATTCATAGCATTGAATGCCACGAGATTTCTTATCAGTTCCTTTGGGGACTTTCTTGTTATCCCAAGGTTTTGACTTTGGCTTTTCAAGAGGTTTTCCTCCTAGTTTAGGCTTGAACCTTCTATTTGTTTTCAGATATTTTTGAAATTTTTTAACAAATAGAGCCAATTCCTTCTCTCCCAACTCAGCATCACTATCATCCTCATCTAAGGTTTTCTTGACAGTTTTCAAGTCTACAGATTTGTTTTTCTTGGATGGTCGAAGATTGAGTTCGTAGGTTTGGAGTGATCCGACCAATTCCTCAATCTTGAGAGCATCAACATTCTTGCTCTCCTCGATGGCAGTGACCTTAGATTGAAACCTTTCTGGTAAAGATCTAAGCATTTTTCTGACAATTTTGGACTCACTGATTTTCTCACCCAGGTTGAAACTGCAGTTGACAATATCACTTAGTTTAGCATAGAATTCATCAAAAGTGTCATTGTCCTCCATTTTCAGATTTTCAAATTTTGTGGTGAGAATTTGAAGCTTAGAGATCTTGACTGTGGTTGTACCTTCATGAGTCATTTCTAAGATATCCCAAGCCTCCTTTGCTGTTTCACATGAAGAGATTCGCCTGAATTCTTCAACAGTGACTGCAGTAAAGATGGCATTGAGACCTTTCGTGTATCAACCACTTGTCTCGAGTTCTTCTTTGCTCCAATCATTGGTGTTTTTAGTGAGGATTACCTCACCTAAGATATTCACCGGTGGAGTCCATCCATCCTGAATGGACATCCAGATTCTCTCGTCTATGGATTTGAGAAATGCTCTCATTCGAGCTTTCCAATATGCATAATTGTTCCCATTAAACAGTGGGGGACGAGAGATGATCCACCCTCTCTTAAAGTAGTCATTGACTTAAAGATAGACACAAGATCACACTTAAGGGATTTAACCTTATGAGTGAACCTGCTCTGATACCAATTAAAATTCCTTATTCCAATGCACTCTTTGACCTAGAGGGGGGGGGGGGTGAATAGGTCTACTTTAATTTTATCTACCAATTTTAATTTTAATCAATCACACACAACCAAATTCACTTGAACACACAAGATTTTTACGTGGAAAACCCTTCCGGGAAAAACCACGGGACCTAGTCCAGCACAGAATCCACTATGAGAAGATTTGAACAATACAAGACTCGAATCTTACCCAACCGGACACTACACAATGTTCTTCGGTATCAATTCCACAGCTTGCAAACCACGAACACAGCACGTTCGATCTCCGCAACAGCAGTTCCGGCTCCTCACCGGCCAATCTTACTCAAAGTGATCAACCACGGTCTCCGAAGACCGATCTCCGTCCTTGACGGCTTTAGCACAGGCTAACCAACACTCACAGAAGAGCAACAGTGGTTTTTAGGGTTTGTGAAAGCCCTAGGGTGATCTCTTAAGGTTTAAGGATCATCTATGCAAAGTATAGGTAATATGCTTTAGAACCATGCAAAACCTAGAGGCCAAGTAAAGGAGATGAAGATCAATGAAACAAAGAGTTTCATAAACTCCAAGCAAGCAAAAAGTGCTCTAAAAAGTCTCCTCTCAGTCACCTTCACGAGAAGTCCCCTATATATAGGAGAGGTCCAAGGGATTAGAAGTTGCTAAAAAATATTTTTTAGAAAGTATTTTTCATATCAGGGTCGACCCTGGGAGTCTCTGGGTCGACCCATAAGAGCAAAGTTAAGATTCAGCAATCAAAGCATATCAGGGTCGACCCATTAGGCACATTCGGTCGACCGGATGGTGCTCAAGGTCGACCCTCAAAAATTTAACTCTCTGCCAAATTTCATTATACAAACTTGGGGCTATTCAGGGTCGACCCAAAATGGTTAGGGTCGACCGTGGAGTGCATTTTCTTGGTTTTTCATCTTTTTAAACACGGAATGCAATCCCCTATCATCCCTTCTTCAATTTGACTTATTTTTAATGTCGAATGGGCATTTTTCATCAGGTATCATAGGGTCATCTAGGTTTCTCACTTAATCCCAACTTGTTAGTCATTGTGAGTGATGATGCTTCAAGGATCTTCACGGCTTCTTCTTCACTTTGTCTTCAAACCGGATGAGACCTATTCTGACCTAGATACAACCTTTTGGGCTCAGAATTTTGTCAACAACATTTTGACTTTACAATGATGATGATGCCAACAAATAAATTTGAATCTTGATAGAAACAAATAGAATAAATTTGAATGAGGATGATGAATTGCAATAGATTGAATGTGAATTAGTCAAAACAAAATTTGACTAAAAAGGCAAACCTGAGCTTAATGTAAACTTAGGTAAGGAATGGTTATGAAATGAATTGAAATGGATTGAATATAAATTAACCAAAATGAGTTTTGATTAAAAAAAATCTGAGTCAGATGGAAACTCAGATGATGAATAGGGGTGATGGTATGGATCGAATATTAATCAAAATAAATTTTGACTAAAAAAACTTGAGTTAGATGTAACTCGGAAGATGGACGGGTTGGTATGGATTAGACATTAATCAGAATATGTTTTGACTAAAAAAACCTGAGTTAGATGTAACTCAAAAAATGGATGATGCTGGTATGGATTAATCAAAATAAATTTTGACTAAAAAACCTGAGTTTAGATGTAAACTTAGAAGATGGATGATGCTAGTAAGAATTGAGATTTGAAATGAAATTGAATGAATAGAATTGAAAGAATTAACATATTTTAAGGGTGAACTAATTCAATATATGTAACCCATTAGGGTGAGTGGATAAAATCCATCTCATTTTTTTGGGTTGTAGGAAACCAAAGCCCAAATGGGTTAAGATAAAACTGACAAAAGGAGAGTCCATACAACCCATTTTAATGCGGGTTGGTTGGTTGCACCTTGACCAGTTTGATCTAGGTTATTAGCTTCACACATGTATTGAGTTGGCTAAGAAGGGTTAGGGTTCACACCGATCTAACATTAAATAGGGCTCACACAAGCTCCAAAATAGGTTAGGTATAGGGATAAGAAAATATCTATATCTAAGCAGAAATGATGGAGCGGCTTAAACCAAGAGTAGAATAGGGATAAAGCTGTCCCTCGTGATGGGTAGCTCTTGGTTTATACCCAAACAACGATTTATAATCTACATGCATATGCTGATGTATGCAGGGTTTTCACTATAAGGTTAAGGAACACTTAACCATATATGCGACTCCCCGGTATAGAACATACCTAAAAATGGACGATTGGTGCAAGCGGGAAAAACCAGTCGCGTTTACCGGAGATAACCATCTCTCGGTCTACAACCAGTACTTTCCACAGATCTTTGGGCTCCACATCGGGGATAACCATCCCTCAATAGTAAGCTTACTAGATCCAACTAGATAGGTGAAAGATTTTTATTCTATTATGCAATGAATATGAATGCATTAATCAAAATCCAGCAATGAAAAAATGGAACCCTAGGCATGTTGCTAAGTTTTGCAAACAAATGTCTAAGCTTTTAATTTTAAAAAATGGATGAAATAACATATAGATGAAATTGAAAAATTCTGATGTGGTTTTCGATATTTGATTCAAACTTAGGTTTTGGCTTGAATACTAGTCTGCGAAAATAGAGTCCCCAGTAGAGTCGCCAGCTGTGAGTACCTGAATTTTAACCCTCATTCCCGATCAGGTTAGATCCGATAAGGAATAGTGATAAATTACAATTAGGTTGTGAGTCGCCACCTACCTAATTTTGAGGGAAATATGTCCCTGAAATTGTCGGATAAGGCATAGTCTGGAAGTCAGAGATCAGGGTAAGGGATTCAGTTGAGTTAGGGAAAGGTATTAGGCACCCTTAAACTCTCATTCGAAGATGGTTACCTACTCCCTAAGTCTGAATTAAATAAAGGAAACCATAAAGAAGCATGCAATTCGATCTATATGCTGAGAAATGTAATGTTAAAGAATAACTGAATTGAGAAAAACAAGGTAGAAACGAAATAGGGATTCTATCCTAGGGGGAGTTGAATTCGATCAGGGTTGCCTCCGTATCCAATGTCGATGGAATCAAGCCACACATAGTTTCGGATGGGAGTTGATGGTTTGATTTGATTTGATTTGAGGAGCGAGGTGGCCTTTTAAGCTTGTGCTGAGGAGCGATAGGGCAGTTTAAGCTCGCGCTGAGGAGCGTCGAGGTGGATACCTAAACAGGGTTTGAATCGAGGCTCTAACAGGGGTTTGACTAGGTAGGTAGGGTTTAACTAGGGTTAAGCTAGGATTTACCTAGGGTTTAGGTAGGGTTTACCTAAGGTTAAGCTAGGGTTTACCTAGGGTTTAATCAGGGTTAACTGGGATTTATTCAGGATTTAACTGGGATTTTCAGGATTAACTAGGATTTAACCAGGGTTTAATAAGGGTTAACTGGGATTTATTCAGGATTTAACTAAGATTTTCAGGATTAATTAGGATTTAACCAAGGTTTAATCAGGGTTTAACTAGGGTTTAATTGGATTTAACTGGGATTTAATTAGGATTTAACTAGAGTTAATTAGGGTTTTTAGGCAGAGGTTCGACTAGGCGAGGCTAGTTTTGAGCCGGAATTTGGGCAGAGATTCGACTAGGCGAGGTTAGTTTTGAACTGGAATTTGGGCAGAGGTTCGACAGGCAAGGCTAGTTTTGAATAAGGATTTGGGCAGAAGTTCGACTAGGCGAGGCTATATTTGAACTGGAATTTGGGCAGGGGTTCAACAAGATAAGCAGTCTAAGCATTTAAATAATTTAAAAACAATTTGAAAAAGTGATTAAACTAATTTAAATTACTAAAAGACAAAGCAAGAGTGTTTTTGAGAAAAATTACCTTTCGGAAAATCTGAAAAGATTTCTGAAAAGAAGTCCCAAGAATCGACCCTTCGCAATCGACGTTCTCGGGAATCCGAAGCGCTCCGAGGAGTTTTGAAGAAAAAAAGGGAGAGGAAGGAGAGAGAATGGAATGAAGAATGAAGGAATGGGGTGGGGGTATTTATAGTTTTTCAAAATAGGGGGGCGCTACTTCAAGTAGCGCCACTTTTGGATAAAAACCCCAAAAAGCAAGGCGGCAAGCAATAGTAGGGCAATAAAACGAACGAAAACTGGGGGGGTGCTACTTGAAGTAGCGCCCCTATGTGATTTTCAAAAAATGGCCTGCCGATATGCTTAAAGAGAACAAGCCCCTCTGGGAGC
Organism: Tetracentron sinense; assembly: GCA_015143295.1. NCBI lineage: Eukaryota > Viridiplantae > Streptophyta > Magnoliopsida > Trochodendrales > Trochodendraceae > Tetracentron > Tetracentron sinense. The sequence goes on along the minus strand of CM026551.1, from coordinate 41,575,214 downwards.
ACTGTTTGAAGTAGATCCCCTAGCTAGGGGCCAAAAAATATGTATTTTGTATTTTGACTTGCCACGTGTTGCGCTCCGATTTCCCGAAAAGCCGTTTTTCCGTTTTATCCCAGAAATAGTTAAAATGGAACTGATAAAATCTAGAAAAATATTTGAGATTAAAAATAAATTTTACAGCACTTTTTAGGTGCATTTTGGTCATTTTGCACTCTAGAGGCATTTTTGTCATTTTCTACCATTTTAAGTCCGATTTAATCCCAAAAATAGGCAAAATTCATCAAAAAATTTGTAAAATCATTTGGGAAAAAATGAGAACTTTTTAGCACTTTTTTAGGGGCATTTTGGTCATTTTTTACTTGAGGGGTGTTTTTAGAAATCGAAGCACATGGAAAGAGGGTTTTTTTAAAGGGTTTTTAGAGGTGTTAAAGGGTTAAGAGGGGTGCAAAATTGGGGTGCTTACAGTTAGCTTTGAGAAGACTTGTTCCCTTAGGCACCCAAACTTGTCTTACCCTCTTTTTTCCAATATATGTATAGGAAGTACTAGAAGTTGATGTGATAAAGAAGTTTTGATAAGATTTTTGCTTGATTTTTAGATTATAGCCAAGTCTATCTTTATCAAATACACATCTTTGTTTTCTTAGCATTGTATCTAATGTCTTTTTACCATTAGTGAATTTAGTTACAATGAATTCAAACCATCAACCTTAGATTTTAATTCATTACACTCTTTGCTATCATTGGTTGAGACTTGAGGCCTAGAAGTGGTTTTTTCTACTTTATTTTTCAACATTTCATTCTCTTCTTGTAAATTTTCATTTTCTTTTTTCAAAAATTCATTTTTGTTTAAAATAGAATAATTTTCTTTCTTAAGCATTTTATTCTTAGAAGCCATTTTCTATATTCATCAAAGAGTTCATCAAATGCTTCCCTAAGTTCTTCAAAAGAAGGAGATTTATCAAGTGAAGTTTGTACCTCATCTGTAGAGCCCCAGACTTTTTCATGCTTAATACATGACACTCTCGTTGTCATTTTTTCCTTTTAAGAGGTATAATTAATAAATAAGGAAGAAATTGGAAATTTCGAAATGTCAGAAATGTTTCTTTTCGAAGTACGAACACAACGCAAGTTGAATCGTCAAAATCGGATGAACGAGTCAAAAGATATGGCCAAAACAGTCTGAACCTGTAGGAAATCGTAGCTCGGTTATGCACTAAGGACGTGCTCGGACGTCGTACTCTGATAGCGTAGCACGGACAACGTACTCTAATAACGTATACGTTGTGCATCCGCCGTGCAGCTCACCACGGGCACGTTGTACAACTCACCACGGGCACGCTGTACATAAGACAACGAACTACGGCACTATACACGGCACGAAGTGACAACGGGCTCGGCACTGTACACAACGTGACAACGGGTTCGACACCCTTGACAACGGACCACGAGTTGACACTGATCACAGCACCACGAGTTGGCACTGTTCACAGCACCACGAGTTGGCACTGTTCACAGCACCACGAGTTGGCACTAATCACAGCACCACGAGTTGGCACTATTCACAGCACCACGAGTTGGCACTGTTCACAGCACCACGAGTTGGCACTGTTCACAGCACCACGGGTTGGCACTGTTCACGGCACCACGAGTTGACACTGATCACAGCACCACGGGTTGACACTGTTCACGGCACCACGAGTGGGCACTGTTCACCACACAACGAGTGGGTACTATTCACCGCACAACGAGTGGGCACTATTCACGGCACAATGTGTTCAGCACTATTCACGGTCCTCGCGTCATTTCAGAAATCCCAGTAAGGGTATTACGGTCTTTTGATCACTTCATTCTTACCTTAAGAGTTTAACCCGAGCCTTTAGGGCATCATTCGACACTTAGAGAGTTTGAGAGAATAGGAGAAAGGGGAGAAGGCGATTCCAACCTAGGGTTTCCATTTTGGAGAGAAATCAAAGGGTTTTGAAACCCTAGATCAACCTCAAGCCCGTTTCGTTCAAGATTTCGGTTCAGGCATTGTGGAGCTCGCGATCTAAGCTAGGGCAGCAACTCACAGTCATTTGGAAAGAGGGTTTCTTCCTCATTTCTTCAAAGTCGGTACTTTTTACTACCCTCCTAGTTATAGTTCTTCTTTCCCCTTCCTTTCTTTTGATTTTCTTTCATTTACACATGTGTAATGAGATGGATGAATGGTGAATGGAGAATGGTAAATGGTGAATGGTGAATGGAGATGAAATGGGCGATTGGATGCCAATGGTTGTGTGTGATGAACAAATGGGGAAGGGCATTGTTTCAATAATGAACATACATGTATGATTTGAGAAAAACCCATTTAGAACAGCATGTTGTAGGGTAAATCCATAATGAACACACCATGTTTGATGAAATGCCAAGGTGAATAAAGTGAGCTGTAAATCAGTAAATTCGTGCCTAATAAATTCTGAATATTGCTAGGGCCCATGATAGTGTGTTTCCTGTTTTCCCTAAATGCTATGAATATTGAATTGCTCAATCTTTAATGTTATGTGTATTGTGAAATTTCCCAAATGTCATGTTTAAATTTAAATGCAAGTATGTACACGGTTCCCACGAGCACGGCATGCATGACATGATTTATCGAGGTTTCCAAGAAGATGGATAGAGGTGGGGCATATCCTACGATATGTTTTACCTCGCTTTTCACAAGTAGACAAGAACCAACATTCCACGAGGGGTCTCCCCTCACTCACAAGTGCATATCATAAAGAAGGGTCTCCCTTCCCTCGCAAGTACCTACATATCATAAAGAAGGGTCTCCCTTCCCTCTCAAGGCATCTCACAAGTGCATCTCACAAGTTACATGATCACAAGCAAGCATGCATGACATGACATGACATACAAGAATCAAGCAAGATAGACAAGACAAGCTTTCACGTACGAAAAGATATTTCAAGTAGAGTCAAGTGCACGATGTTTTCAAGAGGATTTATCGGTTTTTCTACGAGTTTCAAGCATGATTATAAACTGCTTTACTTCCTTGTAGGATATAAATTGTTTCCGTTTGACAAATATGAATTGCTCCTGATTATGTATTGCCATGTTTATGCTATAATCGTTGGTTAGTATTCAGTACCCGCTGCGTATTCCATGCTCAGCCGTACTTCTTATGTCGGCAGGTTCTGAGGGAGCTGCTACTCCATTTGATGTTTGTGGTCCTGGTCCATGGGTGGAAGAGGAGTACGTCGAGGAGCCTTTGGAGGAACCTCTAGTAGAGGGTTACCAATAGGTGGTTGTAGATTCTGAGTGGTTTAGCTGTGGGTGAGACGAGAGTCAGATTTATGTATTTTGGCGGGCATGTCTGCACTTTCTTTGGATTCTTTTTGTATAAACTTGGATTGATTATGTATATACATAGAGGTTTGGTAGACTTCCGCTATACCATGTTAGAGCATGTTTCCGCTGTTTTTTCCTCTATCGTATATGCTCTGTGGGTTTTGCAGGTTAGTTGTCAAGCAAGTCATGATTAGTCGTCCAAAGTTCACTCAAACTCCTAGGGTGGGTTTCGGGTCGCGACAGAAGTGGTATCAGAGCTTAGGCTTTAGGTCTCTAGGGTCACTTAGAATCTTATACCACGGCTTGACAAGAGCATATGTTAGGAAACAAGTTAGGAAGAAAGTAAGTCGGAAGAGAGTCTTGATCCAAGTGTAAGACTAAACTTTAGTCTTAGTCTAAAATGGTTGCTTTAACCAAGTACGGGCCCTAGGTACGCTAGAACACTAAAGTATAAGTATAATGTGATGAATACTCTGATGACTTGATGTGATGTATATTAGTATTATGCAACTAATACAAATTGAATTATTGTGAAACGACATTGAAATAAACTGTGGTTTTAAGTGAGACTCATGTGATGCTATTGTTCTCAGGACTTTAGTCATGAGGCGGGGCACGGGGGGTCGTGGACCACACACCAGACCTTCATCTTCTTCCAGAGATGAGGATGAGCAGCCAGACCTCTCTCAGGTCTTAGGCTCTATTGCTGAGACACTCGCCATACTGGCGGCTCGGCAAGCTATACCATCATCGGCTGCACCTACTCCACCGCCCGCAGCTCCAGTACATCGTACCGCTGGAGTTGAGGCATTCAGGAGATTGAGGCCTCCACCCTTCCATGGGAGTGTGGACCCTCTTGCTACGGAGGCATGGATCCTCCAGATGGAGAAGATTTTTGCGGTCCTCTCACCTACAGAAGAGGAGAGAGTAGCATGGGCAGCTTTCATGCTAGAGAGTGAAGCCCACCATTGGTGGTTGTCCGCATTGAGGATGCGAGATCTGACCATGCAGGGTCTACCTTGGACTTGGGAGGAGTTCAAGGATACTTTTTACAAGAAGTATTTTCCGATTGGAGCACGGGAAAAGAAAGAGAGGAAATTCATCAACCTTGAGCAAGGTTCGATGTCTGTGGCCGCTTATGAGGCCAAGTTCTCGGAGCTATCACGCTTCGCGACTCACATGGTTGCCACCGAGGCAATGAAGGCAAGAAGGTTTGAGCAAGGGCTCAAGAATGTTATCATGGAGAAGGTTTCAGTTTTTAGACATGCTACCTACCCTGAGGTAGTAGACAAGGCCTTATTGGTCGAGGCCAATTCAGAGACAGTGTCCAAGAAGAGGGAGTTGGCGAGAGGCCAATCCAGTAGTTCAGCACCTCTAGAGAGGCGGGCCTGGACTGGTCCTTATCAGTATGCGTGGCCAGCACCACCGATGAGGCCATCTTATGCGCCTCGAGCTTCCCGGCAGTATGTGCTTCAGGCGCCGAGACCTCAGGCTCTTCCAGCCCCACGGCCTGTTGCACCTCAGACGATGAGGTATGCTCCACCTCCGGCCCCTCCGACTTATGCACACGAGGTCTGCACATCATGCGGCCGAAGGCACCCGGCAGGGGATTACCGAAGGGCATCAGGTGGATGTTTTCATTGTGGTCGCCAGGGCCATATGATCAGGGATTGCCCCAGTCGGCATTTACCAGGCCAGTCTCAGGGGATTAGTCCACCAGCACGCCCAGCAGGATCATATCAGGCGTCATCTCAGACTACCCGGTCTACACCACAGTCTCGCCAGGCGAACCAGGGGCGAGTTTTTGCCTTGACAGAGGGTGATGCACTCGCATCTGACGATGTAGTGCAAGGAACCCTACTAGTCAATGAGTGTTTGGCTCGAGTATTGATTGATACCGGGTCTACTCATTCGTTTGTCTCGCCGAGTTTTTCAGAAGGCTTTTCCGTAGAGCCAAGTCAGCTAGAACTGGAGTTAGCCATTTCGACTCCTCTCGGCAAAACAGTATTGGCAGATAAAGTGTACAGAAATAGTGTGGTCCAAGTTGGAAGCCACGAGTTGGCGGTTGGTCTCATTGTCCTTGGATTCCAAGACTTTGATGTTATATTGGGAATGGATTGGTTAGCAGCACATCATGGGCATGTAGCTTGCTTTGAGAAAATGGTACTCTTCAAGCCAGTAGAAGGAAAGCCATTCCACTTTCGCGGGTTGAAAAGTAGATCTATTGCTCGTTTTGCGACGTTGAGCTTAGCTAACCCCGAGGTAAAGGACTCATCGACTATTCCGGTTGTGAGTGAGTTCCTGGATGTATTTCCAGAGGAGTTGCCAGGATTGCCTCCAGACAGGGAGATTGAGTTTATGATCGAGCTTGCACCAGGCACAGCTCCTGTTTTCAGGGCTCCATATAGGATGGCCCTGATTGAACTTAAGGAGTTGAAGACTCAGTTGGAAGAATTACAAAGCCTTGGCTTCATTCGACCAAGTGTCTCACCGTGGGGTGCCCCGGTGTTGTTTGTTAAGAAGAAAGATGGCTCGATGCGGATGTGCGTCGATTATCGGCAATTGAACAAAGTCACTATAAAGAATAGGTATCCCTTGCCTAGGATTGACGACTTGTTCGATCAGTTGAAGGGAGCGAGATTTTTCTCAAAGATAGACCTTCGATCGGGTTATCACCAGTTGAAGATTAAGGCGGAAGATGTTCCCAAACTGCATTCAGGACTCGGTATGGACACTACGAGTTCTTGGTAATGCCTTTTGGACTCACGAACGCGCCGGCAGCCTTTATGGATTTGATGAACCGGGTGTTCCAGCCACACCTTGATAGGTGCGTGATTGTATTTGTGGATGACATCTTGGTCTATTCCCAAACACGGGAAGATCACACACGTGACCTATGCCTTGCTTTGGAAATGCTAAGAGAACACAAGCTATACGCCAAACTTAGCAAGTGTGAGTTTTGGTTGGAAGAGGTGGCATTCCTAGGCCACGTGGTTTTTGCAGAAGGTATCTCGGTGGATCCGAAGAAGATCGAAGCAGTTATGAGTTGGGCGAGGCCCAAGAGTGTTACTGAGATACGTAGTTTTCTTGGATTGGCAGGCTACTACAGGAGATTCGTAGAGGGTTTCTCTAGCCTTGCAGCACCACTCACTTACCTGACAAGGAAGAACGCCAAGTTTGTATGGAGTGATAAGTGCGAGATCAGTTTCACGGAACTGAAGAAGAGGCTTACTACAGCCCCTGTCCTTACTGTGCCATCTGGACCTTATGGGTATGAGGTGTATAGTGATGCCTCACACGTTGGACTTGGGTGTGTACTCATGCAGCATAAGAAAGTCATTGCCTATGCATCAAGGCAATTGAAGGAGCATGAAAAGAATTATCCCACGCACGACTTGGAGTTTACGGCGGTCGTGTTTGCACTTAAGATTTGGCGTCATTACCTTTATGGGGTGGAGTTCTATGTGTTCACTGATCACAAGAGTCTCAAGTATCTCTTTTCCCAAAAGGAGCTGAATCTAAGGCAACGGCGTTGGATGGAATTTCTGAATGACTATGATTGTACCATTCAATACCACCCGGGCAAAGCAAATGTAGTGGCTGATGCTTTGAGTAGAAAACCTCAAGGGTTGTTAGCACACATGTTAGTTCAAGAATGGAAGCTACTAGAAGATTTGGCAAATCTAGACATCAGTGTGAATAACTCTGTCCGTGGTCCTATCTTGGCAAATGTTACGGTTCGGCCGTACATTATAGATTTGATCCAAGAATATCAAGCCATGGATGCGGAATTGTTGGCTTATCGGGACAAGGAAGTTGCTAAGGGTAGTGAGGACTTCTCTCTCACTAGTCGGGGTGCTATCACATTCAAAGGAAGGTTGTGTGTTCCGGCCAACGCAGATCTTCGACGAGAGATCATGGATGAGCCACATCGTTCGAAGTACACAGTGCATCCAGGGGGCACAAAGATGTACCGAAACCTCAAGAGTCACTTTTGGTGGCGGAATATGAAGAGGGAGGTTGCGGAATATGTAGCACGATGCTTGGTGTGTCAACAGGTAAAAGCAGAACACATGCGGCCCGCCGGTCTATTGCATTCTCTTCCTATTCCCGAGTGGAAATGGGAGAACATATCCATGGATTTCATAGTTGGCTTGCCAAAGACGGCAAGGGGCTCAAATGCGATATGGGTAGTAGTGGATCGTTTGACAAAGTCCGCTCATTTCTTACCCTACCGTACTACCTTCAACTCTAGTCAGTTGGCTGCACTATACATCAAGGAAGTAGTTAGACTACATGGGGTGCCAGTCAGTATTGTATCAGATCGGGATCCAAGATTCACGTCAAGGTTTTGGAAAAGTTTCCAAGAGGCTATGGGTTCCCAACTTGATTTCAGCACCGCCTTTCATCCACAAACGGATGGACAAACCGAGAGAGTGAACCAAGTCATTGAAGACATGCTTCGAGCTTGTATGTTGGATTTCAGAGGCAGTTGGGAAGAGCACTTGCCTTTGGTTGAATTTGCCTACCATAACAGCTATCAGGCAAGTATCCAAATGGCACCATTTGAGGCCTTGTATGGGCGAAGTTGTAGGTCTCCTCTCTATTGGGATGAGGTAGGAGAAAGTAAAATACTTGGTCCGGAGTTGATTGAGCAAACTGCAAACACAGTTAAGATCATCTGGGATCGATTGAAAGCCGCTCAAGATCGCCAGAAAAGTTATGCGGACACACGCCGTAGGGACTTAGAATTTCAAGTAGGGGATCAAGTTTTTGTGAAAGTATCTCCTAGCAAAGGGATCATGAGATTTGGGAAGCGAGGCAAGCTCAGTCCTCGGTATGTTGGGCCTTTTGAGATTATCACACGGGTTGGTGAAGTTGCTTATCGAGTAGCTCTTCCACCTCACATGGCTGCAGTTCATAACGTCTTCCATGTGTCCATGCTTCGGAAGTATCTTGCGGATCCTTCGCATGTCATAGACTTGGAACAGTTGGAGATTCGAGAGGACCTCACCTTGATTGAAAAGCCAGTCCAGATTTTAGATCGAAGGAATCAGGTGCTTCGCAACAAGATAATCCCTTTGGTTCTTGTGCAATGGCAACACCATGCTCGGGAAGAAGCTACATGGGAGCGTGAAGCCGAAGTCAAAGCAAAGTACCCAGAATTACTTGAATGAGTTTCTGTGTGAAGTCTGTATATGACTTGTAATGTTCTTTTTGATTTGTAATGCAAGTAGTGTCTGAATTTCGAGGACGAAATTTTTGTAAGGGGGGGAGGATGTAGAGCCCCAGACTTTTTCATGCTTAATACATGACACTCTCGTTGTCATTTTTGCCTTTTAAGAGGTATAATTAATAAATAAGGAAGAAATTGGAAATTTCAAAATGTTAGAAATGTTCCTTTTCGAAGTACGAACACAACGCAAGTTGAATCGTCAAAATCGGATGAACGAGTCAAAAGATATGGCCAAAACAGTCTGAACCTGTAGGAAATCGTAGCTCGGTTATGCACTAAGGACGTGCTCGGACGTCGTACTCTGATAGCGTAGCACGGACAACGTACTCTAATAACGTATACGTTGTGCAGCTCACCACAGGCATGTTGTACAACTCACCACGGGCACGCTGTACATAAGACAACGGACTACGGGCTCAGCACTATGCACGGCACGAAGTGACAACGGGCTCGGCACTGTACACAACGTGACAACGGGTTCGACACCCTTGACAACGGACCACGAGTTGACACTGATCACAGCACCACGAGTTGGCACTGTTCACAGCACCACGAGTTGGCACTGTTCACAGCACCACGAGTTGGCACTGATCACAGCACCACGAGTTGGCACTGTTCACAGCACCACGAGTTGGCACTGTTCACAGCACCACGGGTTGGCACTGTTCACGGCACCACGAGTTGACACTGATCACAGCACTACGAGTTGGCACTGTTCACGGCACCACGAGTGGGCACTATTCACGGCACAACGAGTGGGTACTATTCACCGCACAACGAGTGGGTACTATTCACGGCACAACGAGTGGGCACTATTCACGGCACAATGTGTTCAGCACTATTCACGGTCCTCGCGTCATTTCAGAAATCCCAGTAAGGGTATTACGGTCTTTTGATCACTTCATTCTTACCTTAAGAGTTTAACCCGAGCCTTTAGGGCATCATTCGACACTTAGAGAGTTTGAGAGAATAGGAGAAAGGGGAGAAGGCGATTCCAACCTAGGGTTTCCATTTTGGAGAGAAATCAAAGGGTTTTGAAACCCTAGATCAACCTCAAGCCCGTTTCGTTCAAGATTTCGGTTCAGGCATTGTGGAGCTCGCGATCCAAGCTAGGGCAGCAACTCACAGTCATTTGGAAAGAGGGTTTCTTCCTCATTTCTTCAAAGTCGGTACTTTTTACTACCCTCCTAGTTATAGTTCTTCTTTCCCCTTCCTTTCTTTTGATTTTCTTTCATTTACACATGTGTCATGAGATGGATGAATGGTGAATGGAGAATGGTAAATGGTGAATGGTGAATGGAGATGAAATGGGCGATTGGATGCCAATGGTTGTGTGTGATGAACAAATGGGGAAGGGCATTGTTTCAATAATGAACATACATATATGATTTGAGAAAAAACCCATTTAGAAAAGCATGTTGTAGGGTAAATCCATAATGAACACACCATGTTTGATGAAATGCCAAGGTGAATAAAGTGAGCTGTAAATCAGTAAATTCGTGCCTAATAAATTCTGAATATTGCTAGGGCCCATGATAGTGTGTTTCCTGTTTTCCCTAAATGCTATGAATATTGAATTGCTCAATCTTTAATGTTATGTGTATTGTGAAATTTCCCAAATGTCATGTTTAAATTTAAATGCAAGTATGTACACGGTTCCCACGAGCACGGCATGCATGACATGATTTATCGAGGTTTCCAAGAAGATGGATAGAGGCGGGGCATATCCTACGATATGTTTTACCTCGCTTTTCACAAGTAGACAAGAACCAACATTCCACGAGGGGTCTCCTCTCACTCACAAGTGCATATCATAAAGAAGGGTCTCCCTTCCCTCGCAAGTACCTACATATCATAAAGAAGGGTCTCCCTTCCCTCGCAAGTGCATTGCATAAAGAAGGGTCTCCCTTCCCTCTCAAGGCATCTCACAAGTGCATCTCACAAGTTACATGATCACAAGCAAGCATGCATGACATGACATGACATACAAGAATCAAGCAAGATAGACAAGACAAGCTTTCACGTACGAAAAGATATTTCAAGTAGAGTCAAGTGCACGATGTTTTCAAGAGGATTTATCGGTTTTTCTACGAGTTTCAAGCATGATTATAAACTGCTTTACTTCCTTGTAGGATATAAATTGTTTCCGTTTGACAAATATGAATTGCTCCTGATTATGTATTGCCATGTTTATGCTATAATCGTTGGTTAGTATTCAGTACCCGCTGAGTATTCCATGCTCAGCCGTACTTCTTATGTCGGCAGGTTCTGAGGGAGCTGCTACTCCATTTGATGTTTGTGCTCCTGGTCCATGGGTGGAAGAGGTACGTCGAGGAGCCTTTGGAGGAACCTCTAGTAGAGGGTTACCAATAGGTGGTTGTAGATTCAGAGTGGTTTAGCTGTGGGTGAGACGAGAGTCAGATTTATGTATTTTGGCGGGCATGTCCGCACTTTCTTTGGATTCTTTTTGTATAAACTTGGATTGATTATGTATATACATAGAGGTTTGGTAGACTTCCGCTATACCATGTTAGAGCATGTTTCCGCTGTTTTGTCCTCTATCGTATATGCTCTGTGGGTTTTGCAGGTTAGTTGTCAAGCAAGTCATGATTAGTCGTCCAAAGTTCACTCAAACTCCTAGGGTGGGTTTCGGGTCGCGACATCATCCTCATGGGCCATGAGGCAAAAGATTGGATTTTTCATCATCACTTGAGCTTGAATCTGATCCACTTTCGTCGAAGTCATCCCATGTAGCTTTCATTGCCATTTTCTTGAATTTTTGGCTCCTCTTGAGTTGTGGGCACTTGAGCTTGATGTGTCCCAACTTTTTGCATTCGTAGCACATGATGTCTTCTTCTTTGCTCAATTTTTTCTTGATGACTTCTTTGATGAATTATTTCTTAAATGCTCTTTTCTTGAGGTTCTTCTTATGCTTCAATAATTTCTTGAACTTTCTTGTCATGTGAAGCATCTCCTAATCTTTTTCACTATCCTCCTCTTCTTGACTCTCTTGAGTAATCTTTAAGGCATGTCCCTTATTGGATGTTGGCTCATCCTCTTATTCCCTCATGATGATCTCATGGATCATGAGTGATCCTAGAAGCTTATTAATTTGTAACTTGGTGAAGTTTTTTGCTTCTTGGATGACCGTTACTTTTGGTACCCAATTCTTTGGTAGAGATCAATGAATCTTACTCACATTTTCTGCATTAGAATACACTTTACCAAGAGATTTCAATTCAATAATAATGTTAGTGAAATTTGTAAACATAAATGAAATTGGTTCATTTTGTTCCATTTTAAACAATTCATATTTATTGACTAACATACTAATTTTTTATTCTTTAACTTAGTTTGTCCATTCATAAGTAATTTGGAGTTTATCCCAAATTTCTTTAGCCGAATCGTAAGCTGAGACTCTATTGAATTCTTGTGGACTCAATGCACAATATAAATTACTTATAGCTTTGGCATTGAGTTGAACAAGTCTAATGTCGGCTTCTAACCATTCATCCTCATCTATAGGTATTTGAATACCATCAATATTTTTTGTGGGGATGTGGGGACCATTTACTATTATTTGCCAATATTTATAATGTAAAGCTTGAATGATATACATCATTCTAACTTTCCAATAGTTATAATTCTGTCCATCAAACAAATGAGGTCTAAAAGTTTATTGACCTTCTCTAAGAGTAGTTGCATATACATTATCCATATTTTTTAAAAAGAATCTTTTCTCTAAGATAGTAAATCTTTAAAACAGGAGACTCAGGCTCTGATACCACTTATTGCCTAAGGATTGGACCCTAGAAGGGAGGGGGGATGAATAAAGTCTAAGGCAATTTAAAATTTCTTCCTAATCCCTTAAGAGGAATTTCAATTTTACTAATTTAAAGTAAACAAAAACTAAGCAATTTTACACAAGCAATCAAAACACTAAAATAAATGGAAGAGTTAGAGAAAGCAAACACAAGATATTGTTCACGAGGTTTGGCAATCCTACCTACGTCCCCGCCTCAAACTATACTTGCTAGAGGATTCACCACGATTTACTCAATCGCATAATCTTCTTCTGGGTGAAGATCAAACCTGTATAATCCCCTTACAGGCAATGATCAAAACTTTACAATCTTCTTTCGGGTGAAGATCATGCCTATTTGCAAGCAAATACCCTCTTTTGACTTTTATAAAGCTCCCTATTTTAAGGACAAGAATCCACGATTCTTGATTTCACATACACTTTGTAGAGTGATGTTTACAATCAAATTTTGCTCCTTACATGAGCTAAATGATCACTTCAACGCTCTCTAATAGTCTCTTAAAGTATGGAGTTCAATAGCTCAATTTGGACTCTTTTTGGATTTCTAGGTTTTTACTCAAAGTATTGATCAATGAATGATAGAGTGAGTAATAGAATTATTGAAATGATAGGAGTTCTTCATTTAGTTCATAAATCATCCCTATTTATAGCCCAAGAAGTTTTATGGTCGTTGAGATAGCATTGATTGCAAAAAGAGTCGTTGAAAAATATCCGTTACAGGATTTTTAATACTTGTCCTGAGGCATCTAGTCGACTGGATGAGTGATCTAGTCTACTGGATGAACCTAGTGGCCAGCTTAAAATCCTGATCTTCATCTAGTCGAATGGATGATTCATTTAGTCGACTGGATGGTAGGTACCTTTTTAGCATAAAATCTATTTTTCTTGACCTTAGTAATGAGATTGATTTCCTTGGTCTTGTATCTTATCTTTATCATGATTTTGGTCATTTTTTTTTGATGTCATAGGGCCTTAGAATGTTATTCAATTTTGGTCTTAGACTCCTAAGGTCAATCTAGGCTTTGAGCTTTTCAATCAACCAAACTTTGACGACTTTTTACAAAAGTCGTAAGACACTCTCACTAAAATATAAAGCATTAAACCTTCTTGAGAGTTGCTCTTCAACTTCAACTTGATCTTGACTTGATGTCTTCTTTGGCTTCATGATCAATCTTCTTCTTGTTTACTCTTCATCTTCATGACTTGGATTGATATGATCTTCGAATTGATCCAATTTAACTTGTTTTGACTTGATGATGATTCCTCTTTATAGATGATGTCATTTTCATGCTTTTTCATTGAATTATTTTCTAATCCTCTTATACGCTGAATTTCACATAAACTCATGGAGACATTAGTATACAAATAACATTACATTTTTGTGTTATCATCAAAATCAATGATATTACCTTAGGTTGAAACCTATGGACTAACAGTCGGCTCCCATTTTCTTGCTATGTGTCTTCCTTATAACCCCATCTAACTATGGTTAAGATTCATCCACCCTTAGGGTTCACCCATCTACCCTTGGTTTTTTGAAAAATAAAATAAAATAAAAATTAACTCGAGTTAATGGAAGTTGAATGGTCGCCTATGTGAGAACGAGTATGTGAGAACGAGGAGGAATAGTCCCCTCCTCAGGCCGACGAGGGGACTATTGCTCTTAATTTAATTGTGCTAATGTTGACTTTAAGCCCAAACTCTATCATAATCAATATTAGCACAAAGCACTCTACTTTCATCTAATTGATCATTTAACCACCCCAAACTTCACTTGTAATTCCATCCTCCATTTAAAATAAATTAAAAAAGAAATAGGAGTAGAAAATGAGAAATAGAATAATATTAAATTAATGATGTAAAAGCTAATTTTTAAGGAACATACTTACACCGAGATCACCATCCCAATGAAGATAATAGATAAGACGTTATCCACTCATTTAATAATAATTTCAAAAGGTCACCCAATGAAAGATTTCAATGAGAGTAAAATAAGCAATTCTCTCAAAAATCTCTGAAATAGCAGTTATAAATTTTCTAGAGTTCTGTTAGAGTTGAAGACTTAAAGCTCATAATTCAGACCCTTGAGATGGATTACATAGAGGGGCAAGGCAAGGGTCGCTATATAAGAAAAACGCTTTTCAGTGACGGATTATAAAACCGTCGCTACAACACTGTTATAGTGACGAGAAGATAAACGTCACTATATTTCCATCGCTACATATCAATATAATAATTTTTTATAAAGAAATTATAATAGCGTATTAAGTAGTGACGGTTATTTACTCTAGCGTCAGAAATATATCAATTGCTAATTATTGAATACAATAGAGATAAAAATTTATTCGTCACTAATATTTTTAATATATAGCGACGGAAATAGTCATCTCTAATTATTGCTCGAATACAATAGCGACAAAATTATTTCCATTGCTAATATTTTTTCTGACGCTTCGAGTATCGATGGATGTGCGACGGTCACATGTGTTCAAATCCTGAGTGGGTCGGTGTGAACACTATTTTTTCTAAAAAACGAAGGGTGTTTAAAATGGGTATTGGTAATGCAATTTCAAATATAAACATTATTTCAAAACCTATAGGCGTCGGTTATACTATTATTGAAATAATGTTTGATTGCATAAAAATGAATGTTGGTAAGAGAATTATAGACATAACCTGTTAGGTAAGAAAATGAATTGACAGGAATTATCCTACCTCTAATTTTGAATAGAACTTCTAAAATCAAATTAATTACAACTTCTTTTCTAGATTTCAACAAATTTTTATATATTTTTGCATATTTTTGAAAGGGAAATGGAAAACGGACCGAGGATTAGTTTAGAAGTTGACCCCGTGATCTCATTGGTCCACACCCCCGTTTTATCACCAATCAACTATAGTTAGGATTCACTCACCCTCTCGGGTTAAGCAATCTAACCATGATTTGGAAAAAAAACAAAAAACAAATTATTAATTTTAATTTAATTAAGCTTAACCATGGTTAAAGATCAAGGTGTTAATAGGGAAACGGGGACATTGTGGTCAGCTTAGAAGAGGACCCCAGGGTCCTCATCTCAGGACTCTTTTTCAAAGGCTATATTGCTATAATTGGATTACATCCCACACGGATTTTAAATAGAAACCTAATTTTCAAAATCCAATCTAGGGTGAAATGTGTCACCCTGTTGTTGGCTGAGACCCAATTTTTCCTTTTAAAAGCTATTTAAAAAGTTTTATTATGGGAAATGTTTAACGGACTGTGCTTTTCACTATGTAGTAAAATGCATGGTCGCCAACATGGATTTTAAATAGAAACCTAATTTTTAAAATCCATTCTAGGGTGAATTGTGTCACCCTGTTGTTGCTTGAGACCCAATTTTTCCTTTTAAAAGCTATTTAAAAAGTTTTATTAAGGGAAATGTTTAACGGACCCAGCTTTTCACTATATAGCACAATGCGCGGTCGTAAAACTTTCATTCGACACCCACTAACTATGGTAAAGATTCAACTCACCCTAGGGTTCACCTCTCTAACTTTGGTTTTTAACCTTAATTAATTTAAGCTTAACCATAGTTAAAAAGGACACGGGACACAACGGTCAATTGGATAACGGAATGCAGATCAGCTAATCACTGCTCGATTCTTTTATTAAATTCGGCTAGTAGCCCAGCTTGAACATGGGCTAGGGCCGTTAGGCCAGGTTTGGGCTTAAATCCACCAGTCCTTGTCCAAATTGGGTTTACCTCCTCTTTGCGCGCCCCCTGTAACAGTAGGGTTCCTTTTATTAATTTCTTTATGCACATTATTAAAAATTGAGGACCTTGAGTGAAGAACTGGAGGACACTCAATTTGAATGTGCAGATTACAAACAAACATAGAGAGAGAGAGAGAGAGAGAGAGAGAGAGAGAGAGAGATGTGTGAAGCTGAAATGATGGTAAAAGGACAAGCACTAGCAACACATTGAGAGCATAGAGATAGGGGAATGAATGGATGGTGAGGTCAATGAGCACTTTGAATAGTTACGAAAGACAGAGGGTGTCTTGCTTTCGGTTAGAGCTCCTATGGCCTCCCTCCCTCAAAAGGTGTTTTCAAAATGCATGGTCATGTTCTTCCTTTTCCATTTGCATGGAATGCTTGAGATAACAAAACAACTCCCCCCCCCCATCATTCCAGCTGAGAAAGGGACTTCCAGATGATCCTTTACTTTTGGTATTTAGTGGTGGGGGGTCTCCACCACATTGGGTTCTTCTTATAAGAACAATACCAGTCTTTTCTCTTTGCACTTCATCCTTTTGACCCTTTTTCCCCTTTTTTTATCTTATGCAAAGCTATTCTATCACTAAAACACCACTGTTATTCATGGGTAAGTTAGGGCAGAAACCCTTTATCGATCAATGATGGTGACCCTTACATCCTAATCATAATCTAACATGGCTTGACCTTGTTATATATCATTAGGCAAATGCATAATCTGAGTGTCATGAATAGTAATTAGTAATTATCTTTAATGGAAATTTATCGCATCGCTTATGCGCCATGCGCTAGCTTAAGTGTGTATTCATGAATATCCAATATTGTAATGGGGTGTTGCCCTCCTCATGAGTTGGGTGATGGACCCTTGGTCTAGTATATGTTGAGGTTCTTATCCCTATCAAAAATTGATGAAGAAACAATTGCTATTATGATTTAGGTAAACTGATTATTTATTGGCAAACTACATACTCATTTATCCTATTCACTAATTTTGATTTGCAAACTAATTAGTTCTCATTGAGCTGTAAGCGTGATTTTACAAGCGCCCGAAATAGGACCAAGATGGTCCTACAGAGAAGATACCCATAGGTCGAACATTGGCTTGATTGGATGATACCATCCGATTAATACCCAGGGTGGGAGATAAGAGATTTGAGTACCATCTGATTCATAGCTATGGTGGGAAAGAATAGATTTAATTATATGCTTTAACCAAAGATGTGAATTTTTATAGACAAGATTTGTGTTGCCAAGCTCATACGCTATGTCATTTAGAACCTTAGGAGCTGTTGTCTTGTAGATTATCCTTTATGCTAATCACCACCTTCAAAAGAAGTAATGGAAGGGTAAGTGTCCCCCCATAATACAAGCTGGTATTGCAATTAACAATAATAGTCTTTTTAGTCCAGAGTTATAAAGTATGAATAGCATTCTTAGACATCAATTAAAAAATTATCAAATACACTAGTTTTTAAATAATATAAAAATGATGTGACATTTTTAAAGGTCTGACATTTTTCTTATGTGTCATAATATTATTGATCATTTGCAGCCTGGGCTACAAAGACATTGTCGCCGAGCTTCACTCAGCATGTTTTATGTGTGCATGGAACGTCACACAAGTAAAGACTCAAGCTACAAAACAGCTTGGGGGAAAAGCTTAGAGGTAATGGGCCCATCAAGCCCTACAAAAGTCCAGTTACAAATAAATGTATACATGACTTTGGTTTTTGAACTTGGAAGTGCACTTAATGGGCATGGGAACTCTAAATGATCCTCCATAGAAAGACAAGAAGCTTTTAAGATCTTCTCATCGGAAGTGAAGCTCTATAGATCACATGGATATGAGGCTTGATTGCCTAAAAATCAAAAATATAGATGCGGATATGAAAGCTTGGATTTGGAGTTTCCAATTCCAGAGTATTGTATTGTATTTTTGGTGGTGGGTCTTCGGTTCTCGATGTGATCAGCACATTTCCCTCCAAATTAGGGTTGGAATACCTAGGGAAGAAGCTCATTACACATTTATGCGAATGCATATATTTTAGGATTAATGTAATAAAAAATAAAGATGAGAATTTCAAAGCTTGGATTTGGAGCTTCCAATTCCAGGGTATTGTATTGTATTTTTTGTTGTGGGTTGTGTTCTCGAGGTGATCAGCACATTTCCCTCCAAATTAGGGTTGGACTACCTAGGGAAGAAGTTCATTATACATTTATGCACATGCATATATTTTAGGGTTTTGCATTACCAAACTTTCCTTAGCTAAGCCTAGAGACTAGGCACTTGGACCTTGAAAAGATTAGATCAAACACCTACATAATAGATTGGCAAAGTTCTCAAAGAAAGGGATAGCCCAGATGTCCTGGACCACACTTTGACCTTGTTGCTCGAGATGGCACATCAATCCAAACCGTTTAGGTGGCCACGATCGATGTAACTGGTGAAGGAGTGACGTAGTGAGGCGTCATATGCTTAGGCAAGTGTCTCGCGTGCGAATGGACGTAGTGGTCATAGGCCAAGACTGGGAGCCTTAAACATGACTACAAGCACCCCATTTCAATAATTTAAATAGGCGTTCATTGTCACCATTTAGGGGAGTTGGCACTATAATGTGCCATCAGTACTGATGGGTAATATTCATTTGTTTATGGGTCTGAGACAAGCTCTGGAGGGTTGCTCAGAGAATCCCATAGAAATTTTGTTTCTCTTTTTTGGATTTTGAAACTAGCTAGTCATGCATGAACGTGGGGGTGTGAAGCCAATCAACGACTCACAACTATCACTAGGGTTTCATGGGGTGGACCCCTCCATATCTCAGTGAGCCATTTAAGAAACCCAATCAACATTAGTTCATATGGGCCACTATTTTAAATTAAGAGAAAAAAGGAATATAATCTGCTCCTCACTCTCACTCGTGTTAATGGCGTCTCACCCACTTTAACCCTACACATGTCCTCTTTTAAGCTTTCTTTAACCATAGTTAAGATTATTTAATCATTATGATCCATATTTCTAAACTTGGATTTTAGAAAAAAATCATGTTTTTTTTAGTCACACAAGATATCCCGACCTTGACAAGAAAGGATTAATCCCTACATATATATATATGCACACAATCGCCGCCCAATTAAAGGGAGTGAATTATAGTTAAAAGGGACACATGTAGGGTTAAAGGGGGGCGAGACGCCTGGCTCCACGAGCAAGAAGCGGATTAACGCTCTAGAAAAATATATAGGAGCACCACTAGGGACAGCTTACTAGAATAATTAGCATACTAAGGCCTTAGGGGCCCTAATTTTTTTTTTTTAATCATAATAGTAAAAGAAAGTACTAAAGTATCAACATATGTTTGAGAGACGGAGGACAGATCATTTCAACCTTAGATTAGCAAAAGTGGAAGGAAGTGATCAATTTGTGAATGGATGGAAATGAATTAAGGTCACTGAGAAGTTGGAGGGAAAGAGGATTTCACCGGCAACAATGGTCTCTTGAAGCACTTGAAGGACTCTAATCCCAAAACCTTAAAGTGGTACAGAGAGAGAGAGAAAGAGGGATAGGTTGTTAAGCTATAGAGATTCTGAAAATGTCCCATCAATCAAAAAAAGAGGTCGGTGATTCCCTCAATGATCATTGGCCCATTGAAAACCTCAACCCTTCAAATATTAAACAAAAGCACACCTCTCCCTCCCCCACACCAACACACCCCCATTACAAAATTTCACACAGCTAAGCCATCTAATAAACTAAAATAAATAATCCCTAAAGTTTCAAAATACAACACAATTTCGAAACGTTTCACTCCTAGAAGAATTTAACAACCCACTTCCCAGAGACCATTTTTTTTTCTTTTTTTTTTTTCTTTTGGTGGCCCCACAAGGGCTCTTAAGGCAGTTCAGGCAGGCAGCAAGATGGGAACGCTATGGTAGGACTACCGTAAATGCAGACTGCAATTTCCGTAGGTACCTAATATTAATTTTGATATTAGATTCCCTCATCTCCAATAACAAAGCGTCACCTATTAGTATTTCTTCAAAACATAGAAGTTTTGTGAGAACAAACTATCATTTTTCGTTTTTTGCTCTTAATAAGGGACGCTTTGTAATTGTTTGAGATAAAAAAATCTAATACTAAAATTGATATTATGTATCTAACATAGAATCTGTTCTCGAATGTGCTTGAGGGGATGGGGGATAGGAACCCTGACCTGTCTTTATTAAGGGGGATACGAAAGCACGTCGCGAGTCCATTACCACCATGTCTTTGACCTAAAGGTTCATTTCTAAGCACTATCTTTACCCACGAGTACATTCACAATTTAGCACCATTCCTTTGACCTTATGTTGCATTTCTAAGCACTATCTTTGCACTTATCTTACACCCATCCTTATAAAAGAATTACTTCTTATGAACCCCAGAAAAAGCAATGATATCTGACTCTACTATCTTTCTACCCCCACCTTTAATTGCAAAAGAGAACCTACACTAAAGACTTCTAAAACTGATATATTGTCTTTGCTCATCCCGACACACTAAAAAAACCCTTAATTTAAATGTTTAAATCTGATCAAAATCTCCTTTTCAAACCTTAAACATCTTTACAAAGTCCATGCCAACTTTTAAATACCAACAGTCTAATCTGAAATTTAAAACTATAGCTTCTTTTATATTTCAATACAAGCCTTTCTTGCTTACATTTCCATTCCACTCTCATCATTACCCCTATCTTTAATGTATGAAAACCCTACAAGACTATCAAAGAACTCAATATAGATATAGAGCCTTATTAAAAGCTCCTAATTGGAAAGTAACCTTAAATCACCTTACAAAGTTGTTCTAATAGCTATAATTAGTTAAGTAAGAATCAAAGTGAATGTCAAATGATTAAAAGGCAAAGATAAGACTCAATCCTACAAATGCATAACTACTTCTAAGGCAAAAGAAGTCAACTCATGTTGACTTTGAAGGGATTTAGTGAAAATTACATACATGTCCTCTCTCAGAGTGCAGAACTATTCCTATGGCAAGAAGTCAATCCATTGACTTTGAAGGGCTATATTGAAAATTATGACCATGTCTTCTCTCTCTCACACACACACATTGGTTACAATGTTATCAAAATGGTTATCCAAGTGTCTTTCGAAAATAATGACCACAATGATTATACAGGGGAATTTTAGTAAAACGAAGTCCACTGAAATATCTAATATATCTATCATATGAAAGCCCCCAAAACACGAAGATAACTCATCTCTTTGTGGGTCGTTAGCATCTCTAGATCCATCTCCACTTGTCGTTCATTTTCACTTTTCTCTTACATTGCCACCAACGGGAAATGCAATGATGGCTAGAATTATCAGTTCATGTTGTTTTGTGATAATTTGGGTATGGGAGTGCAAATCATCTGAAGTGACCCATACACCATTTTCTGTGAACGACCTCACATTAACAAATTAAAAAGAGATATGTCTTTAATGTCTCCCACTTTTTTCTTAAAAAAGAAATTGATTTGTTCAGCACTAATCCCACTGATTAATGGTTATTAATTAAGATTTGTCTGGCAAAGAAACTGATTTATGGAATAGCTTGGATGGATTACAATGACTCATAGGGGTTTAAATAAATAATCCAAAACTCTTTAACTTGGAAAGACAATATTAAAGTTAATCCTAATATATTGAAGATATTATTCCAAGATTATCTATGAGATCTTATGTATCTCATAGATATTACATAATTATTTCCTTAACATAATATTTTCCTAATACTCCCCCTCAAATACATGAGGATCGAGATCTTCATGGGTTTGCCACAAGTCGAGTACTCCTCACCCTTGATCTTCTTTGATAATTTGATAACTATGACGAATAGTTAGAACATTCAACTATGTTTGGTAGTCACCGTCAGTCTATGAAGTCCATCTCTGTCGCATCCCGCTCATTTTGAGTCCGTCGGAGCCGGTGGGCCACTAGATCAAGTTATCATGATCTTCTCCAAAAGAACATGAAGTATGATTCGTGATTTAAAGAAAAAACTCTCGTTGAGTATTATTCTAGGGGTGGTAAAAGTATAGAGGATTATGGTAGGATTTTTATTAAAATAAAAAATAATCAAAAGTTTGACAGCTGACGGGCGGTGACGGCACCACCAACCGGAAAAAGAAAAACAAGAGATAAGAGGTCACCAAAATATCGATGGCTGTGATATCATGTAGAGAAACTGATTTATTGAATAACTTGGATGGATTACAATGACCCATAGAGGGTTTAAATAAATAACTCAAAACTCTTTAACTTAGAAAGACAATAATAAAGACAATCCTAATATATTAAAGATACTATTCCAAGATTATCTATGAGATCCTATTTATCTCATAGATATTACATAATTATTTTCCTAACATAATATTTTGCTAATATCTCTGACTATCAACAAAAATAATTATAAAAACTTGGTAGTAGCTAATTAAGACTTCTTTCTATTTCAGCACATCCATTCAAATCTGAACATATTATATTTTCACAACAGATACTTTGTACAAGTGAAATGTCTGGTTATCAAACAAAAACTTTTTACAAGCTAAATAAGCCCTTCTTTTTGTTTCATCATGGCCATACAATACGCTAAATCCTTTTTTGCTTCAATGTGTTTCTTTTATAGGATGGAGAAGATTATGCTTGCTTGCTAAATGTTCTTGTGTCTGAGCATCGTAAACCATCAACAATGGCCATAAAGGACCTTTTAGAAAGAGAAATCCTTGATTTCTAGGGGCTCGTTTGGTTTAGAATATTGTATTCATAAGCGATTAAGCTAATAATCGTTATCATGAATAAGTGTTGTTGTCAATAAACGTTGACTGTTGTAATCCTCTTTGGTTGGCACTGTTGATAATGAAAATTTAAAAAGGATATATTGGTCATTTAAAAAAAAGAAAATAATATCTTGAGAAATATACATCTCAAGCTTAATGGATCATGTAGGCCTAACTGGGTGCAAATTTGAGTGCTTACAATAATTTTCATAACATTAAACGTGCATAAGCAGAAGGATATTTTGGTCATTTTTACAAAAAGAAAATAATATCTTGAGAAATATATCTCTCAAGCTTAATGGATCATGTAGGCCTTACTGGGTGCAAATTTGAGGGCTTATAATAATTTTCATAACATTAAACATGCATAAGCAGAAGGATATTTGGTCATTTTAAAAAAAAGAAAATATATCTCGAGAAATATATCTCTCAAGCTTAATGGATCATGTAGGCCTTACTGGGTGCAAATTTGGGTGCTTACAATAATTTTCATAGTATTAAACATGCATAAGCAGTTATGCTATAGAAACCCAAATATTTTACTTATTTTTGCTCATTTATAAGATTGAATAGCATGAAATTGAAGTTAATAGCAAAGTAGCAAAAGGCTTTTAAAAAAAGGTGGAGGCACCGATCGATCGCACCCGATGGGCGATCGATTGAACGACGAGAATGAGGTTTTTTCGCAAAATCACTGATTTCCAAATTTTTGAGACCTTAGGGCCCCTAACTCTATAAATATACCTTAAACTCTTGATTTTTAGGTTTTTATTATTCTAAAACTTATTAAAGAGAAAGGGAAAGAAAAACCTAGGATTTCTCAAAGAGTTCTCATCGATGAGGAAAGAAAAGCTTGAACATCCCATCCAAGGTCATTCTCAATCGAGAGATCGTAGGGAAACAATCAAGAAAGGTATTATACATTTTCTAACCTAATAATATGTATTTTATGATAAGGGAATGAAGTTTACATGTTAGTATGGCTTATAGATCATGTTAAGTATAGGATTTCATGCTTTCAAGAGAGTTTTAATGATGAATATTTCAGATAAGATAATGAATGTTGGGTTCTATATATTCTGAATTTAAGATTGTGATTAGAAGATGATGATGATGATGATGATGATTGTAACGCTTTATTTCGTTGCATGTCAAATTACCTCTATTGTTGTAAGGAGTTTGTTATTTTGTGTGTGAGACTATCCTTCCAATCTGAGTGAACCCGGATTGTTAATTATCTTCCCGATTTGGGAAAAAACCTCTGATTAAGAAGAAGAAATAAAGAAGAACAAATGTTGAATAAAGTATTTGTATTTATTCAATGGAGTTGCCCAGATCCCATGTAAGCATTACAGATACCTATTTGAGGTTTTGATATCTTCAGAAAAAGAAGAGAGAATAGGGGTGACCATTTTATAAGGCATTCTCCATGTCGAAGGAGTCTTCTTCTTCGACTTGCTTGGTTTTTGCTTGTTGTTGCTTGAAAGGGAGAAAAGAGTTCTTTTTTCCCTTTTCTGTACTTTTTGGGAGTTTTCTCTCTTTTTCTATGTTTCTTCGTCTGGGTTTCTTATGAAAAACCCTCCTTTTATAGGTTTGAGAGAATCCTTTTTGGTTTCTCTCTTTGGACTCCACTCTTTTTAGGGAAGTCAACTTGGACTCTCCTCTTAGAGGAGGCTAGCTCACAGATCTCCCTTATCTAGGAGACTCGTAAAGCTGAAGAGAATCCTCTTCTTTTGAGGACTTGTGAGTACGGATTTTACTCACGGGGTGATTTAAGAGTCGTCACTTATTAATTCAAAAGGGATAAGTCCCCAGATTGTGGATAAGGTCTTATAATCTACTTGAAATTCCAAGTAAGAGGTTCGGTTAAGTCCCGGGGAAGGTGTTAAGCACCTAGGATCTCCACTTTGTAATGGTTACCTACTCCCTAGGTATAAGCCAAATTAAAGTTAAATTATTATTCAAACGCGTAAGTGTTTAGAGTATACTAATCAAAGAAAGAAAAGCTAAGTAGGGTCGAAACCAGGTTGGGTTGCCTACGTACTCACAAGGGTGAGATTAGACCGAGCGTAGTTCTGACACATGATCCCGTGCCAAGGCTAAGGGGACTGTGTATGTGCATCGGGGGTGGTTGAGGGTCTAGCCCGGGGGCTAAGGTTTGATTGACCAAGTTGGTCAACTGCATGGTTTGGGCCCAGAGGCCAAGGATTAGTCCGGTAGACTAGGGTTTTAGTCCGGTAGACTAAGGTTTAGGCCCGGTAGGCCAAGGGTTAGTCCGGTAGACTAAGATTAGGCCTGGTAGGCTAAGGATAACTTCGGTAGATTAGGATTAGGCCCAATAGGCCGAAGATAAGCCCGGTAAGCTAAGAGATTAGGCCTAGTAGGCCAAAAAGGATTTAACCATGATTAGGATTGCTAATCATGGTTAATGACAAGTTAGCCATGGTTAGGACTGCTAACCATGGTTGGGGGAGCCAAGGTCAGGGTTTTTGGTCTCTTTGCATTTTTTTGAATGTTTTTAGAATTTTCCTAAGTTTTTTAAAGGGGTTAAATGAGTTTAACCTTGGTTAAATACTAATCGGGGTTGAGTTAACCCCAGTTAAGAAGTACGGTCTGGTCAGGATGGGCCCAAATAGCATGGCATGGATTAGAATGGCCTCCTACCTGGTCTGGGCCCTGTGCAAAGCCCAAGTAACAGAAAACAGGGAATGGTGGCAAAGTGATTACTACCATTTCCAGTTCTTTACAGAACTGGAATGGCGGTGATCAGTTTACCACTATTCTCAGGTTTTCCTGAGTTTGGTTTTACAGGTCTAGATGAAGGTTAGGGATGAACCCAAGGGGTCATGGGCCCTCCAGGGTTGAAGATGGGACTCTCCAAGGTGTCTTGGGCCTATTGGAGGCCATGGACCTACAATGGCTATGAAAACATTGTAACAGGATGCCTAGAATGGTAGTAGACTGTTTACCGCCATTATGGATAGTTTCTAAATGGTAGATTTTAACCATGGTTAAGCAATGGTGTTAGCTTGGAAGGACCAGGGTAGAAAGGGGAAGCTCTTAGGAACCAAACCTAGGCCCTGGAATAGACCAAGGCACGACCATAAGGGTCTACAGCTACTGCAAAGATGATGTTCAGGAATGGCGATACTGAGATTACTGTCATTCCTGATTTTTTTCAGAAACTCGATTTTCTCCCCCTGGAGCGAACTAGGACACATTCAAAAGATCCCTCATGGATTGAAGGTCTCCCAGAAATTGAGGGGAGGTACCATGCACATAAGGGGGGTCATGAGACCAAAGCTTGAACTCTCAAGAGGGTCCCCCATGCCTATGAAGAGGTAGGTGGACCTCTGTCCTTTGGTATGAATTGAAACAATGGAAAAAAAAGAGGCCCCTAGAATAGGACTAGGGGCTTACAGTGCTTTTTACAGAAAGTAAAAGGGGGGGTAGTGGAGACCCTACCCTCTTGGCTTGATCCTCATGGTGGTGAAGCAGTGGTGCAAGATGGTGGAGCTACTGGGTGAGGTCTGTGATGGCTCTTGGATGCTCTGGGATCTCCCCTAGGGTGGAAGACAAGAGTTGGGGTGGTTGTTTTTGGGTTGCACAGTAAATTTAATAGAGTTTCAATATGGATTTTGGAATAGATTGAAAGCTTGGGGAGGGGCTGTATATATAGGCTTCAAGGGACCTAAGATAGTTTAGGGATATCCTAAGGGGGTGTAGGACACGAGGGAGGCGGAGTTGGAGTGGTCCAGGGGGGGCCAGCAGGTTTTTGAATCAAACACCAAGAATTGTGGTAATTCCAGTACCGCCATTCTTCGATTAGCCTAAATGAAGAATGGCGGTAGACTATCTACCACCATTACCTGTTTTATGCTAAATCAGACCTAACCCAATTGCAATTGGCCTGGGTTCACTGTACTTTTTTTTGAATAAGGAAATGACGGTAAAGTTATTACCGTCGTTCTTAATTTTTTTAAAAATAGCATGTGGGCCCCACTCCAACAAGTTTCTAGAGTTTGTGGGCCCATGCTTGGGCCCACAGAGTGGTCTGGAATGGTTTTTGGGTCCCTAGGCCTAGACATGGGCCTTGGGCCCTAGGATTTTGTCCTCAGGTTAACCTAGGGTTAGGCCTAGGGTTTGACTAGGGTTAGGCCTAGGGTTTGCTTATGTTTGACTAAGGCTTAACTAGGGTTTGTCTTAGGGTTTGACTAGGGTTTGCTTAGGTTTGACCTATGGTTTGACTAAGGCTTAACTAGGGTTTGTCCTAGGGTTTGACTAGGGTTAGGCCTAGGGTTTGCTTAGGTTTGACGTAGGGTTAGGCTTAAGGTTTGACCTAGGGTTTGTCTAGGGTTTGACTATGGTTTGACTTGGGTTTGACCTAGGGCTTGAATAGGGTTTGCTTAGGCCTAGGGTTTTATTAGGGTGGACCTAGGGTTTGCATCGGGTTTGACTAAGACTTGATTAGGGTTTAACCTAGGGCTTGACTAGGGTTTACCTAGGGTTAGGGGTATTAACCATGGTTAAGACGATTAACCATGATTAGGAAGGGGTATAAAAATTGAGTGCTTACAGCTACCCCTCTTTGCTAGAGAGTGCTAAGTTGACAATTAAACGGTAAAGATAGGAATCATCTTATTTTTACACCAAGATTGAATTTTAGGGAATGATGATAGGTATGCATGTTGTGTAAATGGTGGGTGCGATGTGCCTACTTATACCTACTAGAGATATGAGGGAGATGGGTAAAGAAGAAGTGATTAGGGCCACTCATACTGGAGACTAATGGATGCTTATTAAAGATGGCATGTCCCGGAGGCATTAGCCGAAAAAAGCATCGTCCGGAGGTGGCCACCAAACTGGTTGTTATGGCATTACCCAGAGGTGTTTGGCCAGAACGACCGAAGGACACATGAAGTATCCGAAGGAGGACATGTAGGAGGTGTAGCGGAATGACAAGTGAGTTGTCAAGGTACACCTAGGATGTCAAGGACACACGGGGGTGTCGAAGGGTGGACATGAAGGAGGTTTATGAAGGGAATCCAGATAAAAATTTATGCGGAAAACTGGATCCCGATGATTTTTACACCATTGAAAGAAACTAAAACTATCTACAAGTTTTAGTCATATTACCTCGGTGAATGATGTTCATCGGTGAAGCAAAAACCAACTCGAACCATCAGAACTCTTTGTAAAGATTTCTCGAAGAAATACTCGAAGCTCGATCCTTGTTCTTCGCTATCCCCGCGAAGCTTCGGAATCTGAACTTGGTATTGAAGATGCAAAGAGAAGTAGATGGATTGTTGATGTAGACTTTCTATCACCAATAAACTTAGAGTTCAAAACCCTAAAGTTGAAAAACCCAACTTGGAGAACCCTCTGAAGCTCACGAAAATCCAAGGGAGTGTCCCTTGGGGCTCACGGTTTTTGAAGAGGAGAGAATGAGAGAGAGAGAGTTGTACGGTTTTGGGGTGTTGGGGTATATATATATAGGATTTGGATCATGTCCTAATCCCAATCCCTTTACACCTTATCCCTTAGTAATTATTTATTAATAATAACTGTTATAATTAATTGAATAAAAACCTAGTTTATCTATAACTACTTTAGTCATAGTATTCCTACTAATTTAGGAGTCCTTTTCAAAAGGGATTCCTTAATTAAAAGGACAAACCATTAACCACAAATAAGAATCCTAATCCAATTAGGAAACTAATAGAGGGGGGGTGTGAGCAAAGGGAGGGCATGAGCTATAGGAGAGTCTTAAACTCCTAGTTGTAATCCAATTACAACTTATCTCTTTGTTCCTTTCCATCCAAGCATTGGAATTTAATTCCATAAATAAAGGAGTTATTATTCAATAATGATTCAACTAACCATATCCTAATCCAATTAAGAAAGCCAAAGTGGACGCCCCACCCTAGGGTTTTAATCCATGGGTTTTGGCCCACTAATAAGGTCCATGCTTTATGGTTTATGGATATGGGTAAAACCTGTTGGACATATATGCCCTAGAAAGCCAATAAGAGACTTTTCTATGTTAATTAGACAAACATCATATTCACAAAACCAATTATAAAGGGTATTTATATTAATTACTGTCTCATATGATGAAGACATAAAGTTTCATAGGTAACATTGTAGGAAAATCATGGAAAGGTTGCGAGGAGATATGATTTTTCAGTTCCTTGTAAACCTAATATTATTCGAAGCTCTAGAGTACTGGTTGGGCGCCGTACTTCATCATGGCTTGCACATGTGTAGTTCTATGAGATAGTGTGATGAATCTAATTCACAGAGAGTGGTGACTCTTGACTAACCTGTGATTATATGTAGCAAGTACATAATACTGAACGGGATCACTAGTGGACACCCTATAGAATACATTGTTAGATTGTATTAGGGTTATCCATTCGATAAATTGTCCTTAGACCTGAGAGGTTAACATCTTCTCAGACATCTGTCTATATGGCTTTAATGTGCCAATCGGCAATGTCCAATACACAGGACTAACTCCGTGTCGCGACACAAAACCCACCCTATGAGTTAGAGTGAATCTTAGATGACTTATCATGACTTACAATAGAGGACAATAATAGCGGAAACATAACTAACATGGCACAACGGAAGACTAACCAAACCTCTAAGTATCTATACATGATCCAAGTTGTACAAATGGGAAAACAAAAGAAGGTGCGGACATGCCCGCCAAAATACATTAGAAATCTCTCAAGCTCACCCATAATCACCTAGAATCTACCACCTAGTAGTAGTCCTCTACAGGAGGTTCCTCCACAGGTTCCTCAACATTCTCCTCTTCCACCCATGGGCCAGGAGCACATATGTCAAAAGGAGTCACCGCTCCACTATCACCTGCCGACATGAAAAGTACGGCTGAGCATGAAATACTCAGCAAGTACCAAGTACTAACCAGTAGTCATAGCACATATCAATAACAAAATAAGCAGGAAGCAGTTCATATAATAACAGGAAAGTAAGTAGTTTATATTTCATGCTTGCATCATATAAAAGCCGGGAAAAACACTTGAAATCATCGTGTGCTTGACGTGACTTGAAATACTCATTTCATGCGTGAAAACTTGTTGTGTCTGTCTGTAGAGACCCCGAATCTTTTTTATGTTTTTACTTCATTGTATTAGGGGTATTATAGTCCTTGTGATGTTTTGATGTTTATTGTAGTATATATTTATTTGGTGTGGCGTAAACTAGGCTTAATCAAACTTGTAACGGAGGGATGTCATATCACACCCTAAACTCTAGGAAGCTCTAGTTTTGGCACCGTTTACTGGAATTGAGTGATTCTTGAACCATTAGAAAGATGTTGGAACCCTCTTCGAAGTTCATGTTTAATGTTTTTCCTTATTTTGAGTTTAAGCCAAGTCAATGGTGGGTTTTATCTAATGGAATTGTAGATCAGTCAACTTTGGGGATAATTTAGTCTATTAATTAAGTGGAATTTAGAAATTCTAAAATGCCAGAAATGTTCGTTTTCGAAAGACGAATCCAACCCAAGTTGAATCGTCAAAATCTGACGAACGAGTCAAAAGTTATGGCCAAAACAGTAAAATGAGTCGAAATAGAGCACCGATCGCTCGGTCGAAGCAGCGATCGATCAGTCCAAAACCGATCGATCGGTATCTATCGACTGGTCCAGAATTTTGTATGGGGAAAATTTCCAGAGAGTACTTTTTTGACCGATCGCTCGGTCTTTCGTGATTTTTACAGAATTTTAGTATGGGCATTTTGGTCTTTTTGTTCTCAGACCTTGGGGCTATAAATAGGGGGTCCTACTCGAAATATTAAAATACTCTACATATTTCTATTTGGCAAAAAGGGGGAGAAAACCTAGGGTTTGAGGGAGAGGGTTGCTTGGAGAAGAAGGAGGTTGCTAGAAGATTGAGAGGAAAGCTTGGAGATCGTCCTCAAAGCTTCTCCAAATCTCCTTGGGAGCGTTTTGAATCCAAGGGAAGGATTCCTAAGGTCGATATACTATCCTAATCAACTCTATTTTAATGTTTTGTGAATATTAATTGATAGAAATGATAGAATAGAGATTAAATGCATTTTTCCCAAATTTTCTATGAAGTAAGCTAATTATTGATGGAAACGTGGATGGAAATGTGGATTGGATGTGAATAGAATATATGGAGGATGGGAAATGTATGGAGGATGGGATTAATATGTGGATGTGAATAGTGAATTGATTGTATAAATGAATTATGGTTTGATGAATGCTTGAAAATATAGAAGGGAAATGGATTCATATTATGCGTACACAAGGTGTTTATGAAAATGCTTGAAACGATAAATGCTATTATACTCTTATGAAATGGTGGTAAATTGATTATGAATTGCGATATGAATTATGATAAGATATGTATATGTGAATTGTTTGTTAAGTATGTCTAGTTATTTGCATGGAAATTGATAGTCGGGAAGGTAAGAACTTAGAAGAACATCTCTCAAACCGGGAATTCTCTAACTATTTGGTATGGGACAATATAGTGGAGTTTCCATGGTGGGAGATCGGAATCTAAGCAATTACCAACTCGAATGTTAATTTCGACACTTAAGCACATATGCACGTGTATGTTAAGATAAGAGTCTCACAAGTCACACATGTGGACCACAAGCATGAGCATGGCATACGTATGACATTCTGAATAAGCATAAGCATGGCATGGTCCGTATCCGCCAAGAACGGCATGTCAATTACATTTGATTCTTAGGCATGGTCTATATCCCCCAAGAACGGCATGTCAATTACATTTGATTCTTAGGCATGGTCCGTATCCGCCAAGAACGGCATGTCAACTTGATTCTTAGACATGGTCCGTATCCGCCAAGAACGGCATGTCAACCATATGATTTCTAAGGCATGGTCCGTATCCGCCAAGAACGGCATGTCTCATTACTGTGTGATCTGAATAAGTGCATAAGCATAAGCATCTCACAAGCACGTGGTCTCATAAGCATAAGCAACTCATAAGTGTATTGTCTTCCAAGTCTAAGATTCTCACAAGTACACGAGTCAAGGTGATGATATGATGTATATGCGCACACGTTCTGTCGCACTCTGATTATGTTATTATGTTATTGGATATGTTTCTGACTAAGTGCAGATATATTATTATTGTTGGTTGGATTTTATATACACTGAGTACCTTTGTATCAGCCGGAATTTGTCTTGGCAGGTTTAGAGCAGGAGTACACGGCGGAGCCGTGGGTTGAGGAAACATACGCAGAGGAAGGAGGTGAAGGTGAGCCTTCTGAGGAGGGAGCCAAAGACTTGGGTGGCTACACCTCTTAGTTTTTATTTCATTTGATTGAGAGAGTGTATTAGACTTGAGTAGATGTTGCTTAGTAGACTTTTATAGTTGTGTATCAGACTCTTTGGTTTTAGTGGGTTGTATTTGTTGACTATAGACTCGTGCTATTTAGTTGGTTACAGTTGATATATCGAAAATTTTACTATTCTCATTTTTGGAGACTCGTGTTAGTGTGCCTTGCATGTCTTGGATTTTAAGCAGGTTTAAGTAATGTGGCGATCCCAAACTCCTATTTTAGGCTTGTAGGATTTTGAGGTCGTTACAGAGGTGGTATCAGAGCTCAAGGCATTAGGTTCCCTTGGGCTAAGTTGTCCTCTTAGTAGGAGTCATGTTATGTCACTCCGGGTCTGATACCAGAGGATATCAATCAGTACTCAAGGCCTTAGAGTCCTTAGGGCTAAGGTATTAAGTGTAGGGTATAGGAAGATGCGAACCTTAGGGAAGCAACATCAAGTTTAGGACTTTAAAATTGTTGAGAATTGAGTTTTGATTAAGCGTAGACTCAGGAATTTATGTGAGTATGTTCTAAATAGATTGTTTTCTTCTTCTCAGGATTGTAAGCATGAGAAGGGGTGGACGAAATAATAGGAATGGAGGAGGCAGTGTGACTGATGGGGATACTCCAGACGGTACCCCCCAGGCAAATGTGGGTCGGGCCATGGAAGCTATTGCTGCAGCCATGGAGAGGCAGGCTGAAATTATGGCTCAGCAAACTGCATTACTAGCGGCAGGTCAAGCTAGGCAAGAGAGGCAGATTGATGTTCACCCACCCCATCACAACGAAGTGGAAGCTTTTAGGAGGATGAGTCCTCCAGCCTTCTATGGTAGTACGGATCCCTCAGTTGCCGAATTGTGGATCATGCAACTAGAGAAGATTTTCTCCGTGCTTGAGGCCACCGATGAGCAGAGGGTGAAATGGGCCTCCTTCGTCATGGAAGGCGAAGCAGAGCATTGGTGGAGGGCAGCATCTAGGTAGAGGAAAGAGGTGCGAGTCGGACAAGACTGGACTTGGGGAGAGTTCCTCGACATCTTCTACGAGAGATACTTCCCTGTGTTTGTGAGAGATCAGAAGGAGATTGAATTCTCTACCTTGGAGCAAGAGAGGATGTCAGTGGCCGAGTATGAGGCCAAGTTTGTAGAGCTTTCTAGGTTCGCTCCTCACTTGATTGCTATGGAGAGAATGAAGGCAAAGAGGTTTGAGCGAGGCTTGAACGATTTTATCCGGGAGAAGGTTTCGATACTTCAACTCGAAACATGTAGGGAGGTGTATCAGCGCGCCTTGATAGCTGAGAAGAATTCACAGGAATTTTTGAAGAAGAGGGAGAAGATGCAAGCAAGCAGGTTTGTCCCCCAGGACAAGAGGTCGAGGATAGCAGGTCCTATGCCCATTGCTAGGCCTACCCCGTATCAGAGGCCTACTCAGGCAGCCCCTCGAGCATCTCAGGTGGCTCCGCCTACTGCTGGTACCCAGTTGTATGATGCATGCAGCCAGTGTGGAAAGAAGCATAGAGTGGGAGAGTGTAGGGCAATTACTGGAGGTTGTTTCCATTGTGGAGAGGTCTCACACCGGATCCGAGATTGCCCACTCCGCATTCAGCAGGGGCTTCAGTCGACTCAGCCACAGGGAGTCCACACAGCAGAGGCCACCACAGGGTCCTAGACCTCAGCAGCCTCGCCAGCCAGCTCAGGGTCGAGTGTTTGCTACCTCGGAGCGGGATGCACAGGCGTCCGACGACGTTGTGCAGGGTACGTTTAATTGTGTTTTAGTCAATTAAAATATTGTTCTGATGCTATGTGTGTGATATTAAATGTTATGTGGTATGATGTAAGATGCATGTATGTATTCATGATTTGACAAATTGGCTTTGTGTATTAATTCAGGCTCATTGTTGATAAATGATTTTCTCGCTCATGTTTTGATCGATACTGGTTCCACTCACTCCTTCGTCACACCTAGTTTTGAACGAGAGTTTTCGATTGAGCCAAGTCTGTTAGATCGTGAATTGTCGATTGCTACTCCTGTTGGTAGTTCGGTCATCACCGATAAGGTCTATCGAGCTTGTGATATTCAAGTGGATCAGAGAGAGATGCCAGCTGATCTGATTGTCCTTGAGTTCCAAGACTTTGACGTCATTTTAGGCATGGATTGGCTTTCCAAATACCATGGGCATGTCGACTGTTTTGGGAAAGTGGTTAACTTTAGACCAATCAGTGAGCCCTCTTTTCGTTTCCAAGGGTTGAAGAAGAAGGACTTAGCTCGTTTCGCGGCATTGAGTCTTACTACCTTGAAAGCACCAGATTCCTCAAGTATTCCAGTTGTAGAGGAATTTATGGATGTCTTTCCCAAGGACATACCGGGTTTGCCACCGGATAGAGAAGTAGAGTTTGCAATTGAGTTGGCTCTGGGTACGGCACCCATCTCTAAAGCGCCATATAGGATGGCTCCAGCAGAGTTGAAAGAGCTTAAGGAGCAGATTGACGAATTGCTTGGTCTTGGATTTATCCGCCCAAGTGTATCACCTTGGGGAGCTCCAGTGTTATTTGTGAAGAAGAAGGATGGTTCGATGAGGATGTGCATCGACTATCGGCAACTGAACAAGGTCACTATCAAGAACAAATATCCTTTACCTAGGATCGATGACTTGTTTGATCAGTTGCAAGGAGCTAAGTATTTTTTCAAGATCGACTTAAGGTCAGGCTACCATCAACTGAAGATAAAGGCGGAAGATGTGCCTAAGTCTGCTTTCAGGACCAGATATGGGCATTTTGAATTCTTAGTCATGCTGTTCGGTTTGACAAATGCTCCGGCAGCATTCATGGATCTCATGAACAGGATCTTCAAGCCGACTCTGGACCGCTTTGTGATCGTGTTTGTGGATGACATTTTGGTGTACTCCAGGACACAGAAGGAGCATGAGATGCATCTCTGGATCACCCTAAAGACACTCCGTGAGCATAAGCTATATGCTAAGCTTAGCAAGTGCGAGTTTTGGCTAGAAAAAGTAGCATTTCTAGGCCATGTGGTGTCAGAAGAGGGGATTTCAGTTGACCCTGCTAAGATAGAAGCAGTGGAAGGATGGGGAAGGCCAAAGAGTGTTACAGAGGTTCGAAGTTTCTTGGGCCTAGCTGGATATTATCGAAGATTTGTAGAAGGATTTTCCAGTTTGGTAGCTTCGCTTACTCATCTAACTCGAAAGAACGCTAGATTCGAGTGGAATGAGAAATGTGAGAAGAGTTTTCTTGAGTTGAAGAAGCGTCTCACGACCGCTCCGATCTTGACTATTCCATCGGGTAGTGAAGGTTTTTGTGGTGTATAGTGATGCCTCACTCGTTGGGTTAGGTTGTGTTCTTATGCAACACGGGAAGGTGATTGCCTATGCTTCTCGGCAGTTGAAAGACCATGAGAAGAACTATCCTACCCATGATTTGGAGTTAGCAGCCTTGATTTTTGCTCTTAAGATCTGGAGACACTACTTGTACGGTGCGCAGTTTGAAGTTTTCACCGACCACAAAAGTCTAAAGTATTTATTCTCGCAGAAAGAGCTGAATTTGAGGCAGGGTCGTTGGGTGGAATTCCTCAAGGATTATGATTGCTCTATCCAGTACCACCCGGGGAAAGTGAATGTAGTGGCAGATGCGCTAAGTAGGAGACCTACTGGGTTCTTGGCACACTTGATGGTCCAAGAATGAAAGTTACTAGAAGAGGTGTCTAGCCTCGATGCGGGTTTCAGTGTGGGAGCATCTGGAGCCTTGTTGGCTAACATTATGGTCAGGCCAACCTTATTGAACAGGATTAAAGACCTGCAGTGGAATGATGGAGAACTGCACACTGCTATGAATAAGTCGCTTAACAGCGGGTTTGAGGATTTCTCTTGGAGGGATGGTGGAGTTTGTTTCAAGGGTAGACTTTGTGTTCCAGATGATGAGGATTTAAGAAGGGAGATTCTGGATGAAGCACACAAGTCCAAGTACACCGTGCATCCGGGAGGTACTAAGATGTACCAGAACCTTAAGAAGTATTTCTGGTGGAAAGGTATGAAGAAAGATGTGGCTACCTTTGTATCCAAGTGTTTGGTGTGTCAGCAGGTGAAGGCCGAACACAGGAGGCCGGCAAGACTTCTTCAGTCTCTTCCTATTCCCGAATGGAAGTGGGAAAATATCACCATGGATTTTTTTGTTGGTTTGCCAAAGACGGCCAAGAACTTTGATGCCATTTGGGTTGTGGTTGACCGATTGACTAAATCAGCTCACTTTCTTCCATATCGGACCACTTTCAACTCCAATCAATTGGCTAACCTCTATATCAAGGAGATAGTTTGTTTGCATGGAGTGCCAGTTAGCATTGTTTTCTGATCGAGATCCGAGATTTACATCCAGATTCTGGAAGAGTTTTCAGCAGGCCATGGGTTCCCATTTGGATTTTAGTACGACATTTCATCCGCAGACAGATGGGCAAACTGAAAGAGTGAACCAGATCATAGAGGACATGCTACGAGCTTGCATGTTAGAATTTCAGGGTAGTTGGGTTGATCACTTGCCGTTGGTTGAGTTTGCCTACAACAACAGCTATCAAGCAAGCATTCAGATGGCTCTGTTTGAGGCACTTTATGGGAGGAGTTGTCGTTCACCTTTGTGTTGGGACGAAGTTGGTGAGAGGAAGCTTTTGGGTCCCGAGCTCGTTGGTCAAACTGTGGATAGAGTTCAGTTGATTAGGGAGAGGTTGAAAGCAGCTCAGAGTAGGCAGAAGAGCTATGCCAATGCTCGGAGGAGAGATCTTGAGTTCCAAGTCAGAGATTTTGTGTTTGTAAAGATCTCACCTACGAAGGGGGTGATGAGGTTTGGCAAGCGAGGCAAACTTAGTCCGAGATATGTGGGTCCTTTTGAGATCATCACCCGAGTCGGGGAAGTTGCTTATCGGGTCGCCTTACCACCTCACATGGAAGGTGTGCATAATGTCTTTCACATCTCTATGTTGAGAAAGTACATTACTGATCCTTCACATGTCATTCATTTGGAACCGTTGGAAATTCGGGAAGATTTGACTCTAGTAGAGCAACCGGCTCGAATTTTGGACCGGAAAGAGTAAGTTTTGCGTTCAAAGGTCATTCCTCTTGTGTTGTTGCAATGGGAGCATCACTCTAGAGAAGAGGCTACTTGGGAGAGAGAAGCCGAAGTCCGCGAAAAGTACCCACATTTATTCACCTAAGGTACGTAATTTCGAGGACGAAATTCTTTTAAGGGGGGGAGGATGTAGAGACCCCGAATCTTTTTCATGTTTTTACTTCATTGTATTAGGGGTATTATAGTCCTTGTGATGTTTTGATGTTTATTGTATTATATATTTATTTGGTGTGGCGTAAACTAGGCTTAATCAAACTTGTAACGGAGGGATGTCATATCACACCCTAAACTCTAGGAAGCTCTAGTTTTGGCACCGTTTACTGGAATTGAGTGATTCTTGAACCATTAGAAAGGCGTTGGAACCCTCTTCGAAGTTCATGTTTAATGTTTTTCCTTATTTTGAGTTTAAGCCAAGTCAATGGTGGGTTTTATCTAATGGAATTGTAGATCAGTCAACTTTGGGGATAATTTAGTCTATTAATTAAGTGGAATTTAGAAATTCTAAAATACCAGAAATGTTCGTTTTCAAAAGACGAATCCAACCCAAGTTGAATCGTCAAAATCCGACGAACCAGTCAAAAGTTATGGCCAAAACAGTAAAATGAGTCGAAATAGAGCACCGATCGCTCGGTCGAAGCAGCGATCGATCGGTCCAAAACCGATCGATCGGTATCTATCGACTGGTCCAGAATTTTGTATGGGGAAAATTTCCAGAGAGTACTTTTTTGACCGATCGACCGGTCAAGAGCACCGATCGCTCGGTTGAGAAGCGATCGATCGGTCATAACCACCGATCGCTCGGTCTTTCGTGATTTTTACAGAATTTTAGTATGGGCATTT
Source organism: Tetracentron sinense (assembly GCA_015143295.1). Lineage (NCBI taxonomy): Eukaryota > Viridiplantae > Streptophyta > Magnoliopsida > Trochodendrales > Trochodendraceae > Tetracentron > Tetracentron sinense. The sequence continues at coordinate 41,536,951 of CM026551.1, read as the reverse complement.
TGGTCTTTTTGTTCTCAGACCTTGGGGCTATAAATAGGGGGTCCTACTCGAAATATTAAAATACTCTACCTATTTCTAACCTAATTTGGCAAAAAGGGGGAGAAAACCTAGGGTTTGAGGGAGAGGGTTGCTTGGAGAAGAAGGAGGTTGCTAGAAGATTGAGAGGAAAGCTTGGAGATCATCCTCAAAGCTTCTCCAAATCTCCTCAGGAGCGTTTTGAATCCAAGGGAAGGATTCTTAAGGATATACTATCCTAATCAACTCTATTTTAATGTTTTGTGAATATTAATTGATAGAAATGATAGCATAGAGATTAAATGCATTTTTCCCAAATTTTCTATGAAGTAAGCTAATTATTGATGGAAACGTGGATGGAAATGTGGATTGGATGTGAATAGAATATATGGAGGATGGGAAATGTATGGAGGATGGGATTAATATGTGGATGTGAATAGTGAATTGATTGTATGGATGAATTATGGTTTGATGAATGTTTGAAAATATAAAAGGGAAATGGATTCATATTATGCGTACACAAGGTGTTTGTGAAAATGCTTGAAAGGATAAATGCTATTATACTCTTATGAAATGGTGGTAAATTGATTATGAATTGCGATATGAATTATGATAAGATATGTATATGTGAATTGTTTGTTAAGTATGTCTAGTTATTTGCATGGAAATTGATAGTCGGGAAGGTAAGAACTTAGAAGAACATCTCTCAAACCGGGAATTCTCTAACTATTTGGTATGGGACAGTATAGTGGAGTTTCCATGGTGGGAGATCGGAATCTAAGCAATTACCAACTCGAATGTTAATTTCGACACTTAAGCACATATGCACGTGTATATTAAGATAAGAGTCTCACAAGTCACACATGTGGACCACAAGCATGAGCATGGCATACGTATGACATTCTGAATAAGCATAAGCATGGCATGGTCCGTATCCGCCAAGAACGGCATGTCAATTACATTTGATTCTTAGGCATGGTCCGTATCCGCCAAGAACGGCATGTCAATTACATTTGATTCTTAGGCATGGTCCGTATCCGCCAAGAACGGCATGTCAATTACATTTGATTCTTAGGCATGGTCATTATCCGCCAAGAACAGCATGTCAACTTGATTCTTAGACATGGTCCGTATCCGCCAAGAACGGCATGTCAACCATATGATTTCTAAGGCATGGTCCGTATCCGCCAAGAACGGCATGTCTCATTACTGTGTGATCTGAATAAGTGCATAAGCATAAGCATCTCACAAGTACGTGGTCTCATAAGCATAAGCAACTCATAAGTGTATTGTCTTCCAAGTCTAAGATTCTCACAAGTACGTATATGCGCACACGTTCTTCCGCACTCTGATTATGTTATTAAGTTATTGGATATGTTTCTGACTAAGTGCAGATATATTATTATTGTTGGTTGGATTTTATATACACTGAGTACCTTTGTATTAGCCGGACTTTGTCTTGGCAGGTTTAGAGCAGGAGTACACGGCGGAGCCGTGGGTTGAGGAAACATACGCAGAGGAAGGAGGTGAAGGTGAGCCTTCTGAGGAGGGAGCCAAAGACTTGGGTGGCTACACCTCTTAGTTTTTATTTCATTTGATTGAGAGAGTGTATTAGACTTTAGTAGATGTTGCTTAGTAGACTTTTATAGTTGTGTATCAGACTCTTTGGTTTTAGTGGGTTGTATTTGTTGACTATAGACTCGTGCTATTTAGTTGGTTACAGTTGATATATCGAAAATTTTACTATTCTCATTTTTGGAGACTCGTGTTAGTGTGCCTTGCATGTCTTGGATTTTAAGCAGGTTTAAGTAATGTGGCGATCCCAAACTCCTATTTTAGCCTTGTAGGAGTTTGGGGTCGTTACACTATCTTGCTTGTCTGTCATGTATGCTTGCTTGGAATTTAAACATGTTCATGCAACTTGTGAGGTACACTTGCGAGGGAGGAGAGACCCCTCTTTCAATGAGATGCACTTGCGAGGGAAGGGAGACCCTTCTTTCAATGATATGTACTTGTGAGGGAAGGGAGACCATTCTTTCAATGATTTGCACTTGTGAGCGAAGGGTGCCCATTCTTTCAATGTTATGCACTTGTGAGGGAGGGGAGACCCCTCCTTAATGATATGCACTTGTTCTTGTCACAAGCGAGGCAAAACATATCATAAGATATGTCCTACCTCTTAAAATCTTTATTCTTGAAAAACACCGGTAAACCATATCATGCATGCCATGCTCGTGAAATCGTGTACATGCTTTAACTAGGAATTTAATATGACATTTGGGATTTCAACAATACATAGAATATCATTAATTTAAACAAGTAATTATTCATGCCATTTAGAGAAAGCAATTAATCACACTATCATAAACCCTAGGATTTCCATACACTTTATATCATGCGTTTCTTGATTTACAATTCATTTTCTTCACCTTGGCATTTCATCAAACATGTGGTGTGTACATTATTGGTTAAAGCCTATACCATGCTTTTCAAGATGGGTTTATGTTCACAACATACATGTGTATTCATTATTGGTACAATACCCTTCCCATTTCATTCATCACAACACATCCACATGGCATCCATCGCCCCACATCCATTCTCACACCACAATCCATCTCCCATTATGTTCATACTTTAGGGAAAACAATAAAAAATGGAAGAAAAGGAAATTATGAACTAGGAGGGTAGCATATGGTACCGACCTTGAAAGGATGAGGAAAACCCTTATTCTTACCGAGGAAGACGCTGCCCTAGCTTGGAGAACGTGTTCCTCACATGCCTTGCCTTGGATTTGAAAAATCCAAGCCTTTTGGGGTGATCTTGGGTTTTCAAAACCCTTGATTTGTTTCAAGAGGATCCCCTAGGGTTCAAAACCCTTTCTACTCTCTCACTCCCTCTCAAAATACTCTAAGTGTGGTGAATGAGACCCCCAAGACTCAAGCAAGCCTTAATAGGCAAGGGTGAAACGCTCAGAGGATGAAAAAGCCCTTAATGAAATTCTGCAAAACGCGATAGACCGATCGATCGGTCGCCTACCGAGCGATCGGTCAAAAACACCCTCTTTGGAATTTTTTCCCATACAAATTAGTGCAGAAGTCGATAGCTACCGATCGATCGGTTGTGGACTGATCGATCACTCTCGTGACCGAGCGATCGGTTCTCTGCAGGTTTTGACACTAAGTCCATTTTTCACCCATTCCTACTACTTGGACTTATCCTACTTGCCTTGTGACCTCTTCTGAACATGACTAGGACCCTTTGAAGGCTTATAGACATTATTAAATAATTTATTTAATTAATTATAGCATTCGTGAAACAATTCTCAAAGGGCTTCTAACTTTTCATTTCATGGAATTGGAGATTACAAGGCATCATGCCTTGATACACATTCCAAGGCACATACAAAAAAGTTTCAGGGTTCTACATCCTCCCCCCTTATAAAAATTTCATCCCTGAAATTTGGACGATCAAGCATTACAAATCCAAAACAAAATTACAAGTCACTTACAAAGCTCATTCAAACAATTCTGGGTACTTCGCTTTGACTTCTCCCTCACACTCCCATGTTGCCTCTTCTCGAGCATGATGGTGCCATTGCACGAGAACCAATGGAATAGTCTTGTTGCGAAGGACTTGATCTCTCCGATCCAATATATGAACCGGCTTTTCAACCAAAGTGAGGTCCTCTCGAATTTCCAACGGTTCTATGTCTATGACATGCGAAGGGTCCGCAATGTACTTCCGAAGCATAGATATGTGGAAAAAGTTATGAACCACGGCCATGTGGGGTGGAAGAGCTACCCGGTAAGCAACTTCACCAACTTGCTTGATAATCTCGAAGGGCCCGACATATCGAGGACTAAGCTTGCCTCTTTTGCCAAATCTCATAACCCTTTTGCTAGGAGATACGTTTACAAAGACTCGATCCCCAACCTAGAATTCCAAGTCCCTGCGGCGAGTGTCAGCATAACTCTTTTGACGATCTTGAGCAGCTTTCAACCGATCCCGGATGATCTTAACCTTATTCGCAGTTTGCTCGATCAACTCAGGACCTAACACTTTTTTCTCTCCTACCTCATCCCAATAGAGAGGAGACTTGCAGCTTCGCCCATATAAGGCCTTAAATGGTGTCATTTGGATGCTCGCCTGGTAGCTATTATTGTAGGCGAACTCCACCAAAGGCAAGTGCTCTTCCTAGCTGCCCTTGAAATCCAAGATACATACCCGAAGCATCTCTTCGATAATTTGGTTACCCTCTCGGTTTCTCCATCCATTTGTGGATGAAAGGTGGTGCTGAAATCAAGTCGGGAACCCATAGCTTCTTGAAAACTCTTCCAGAACCTGGACGTGAATCTTGGATCCTGATCTGACATAATACTGATGGGCACCCCGTGCAACTGAACAATTTCCTTGATATACAAAGCAGTCAACTGGCTCGAGTTGAATGTGGTTCGGTAAGGTAAGAAATGGGCGGATTTTGTGAGTTTTTCAACTACAACCCATATAGCATCGGTGTTTCTTGCCCTTTTTGGCAAGCCAACAATGAAATCCATGGAGATGTGCTCCCATTTCCGCTCGGGAATAAGGAGAGACTGTAACAGATCCACCGGTCTCAAGTGCTCTGCCTTCACCTATTGGCACACCAAGCACCGGGATACATACTTTGCAACATTCCTCTTCATATTCCACCACCAAAAGTTTCCTTTGAGGTTCTGGTACATCTTTGACCCCCAGGATGCATTGTGTACTTCGAACGGTGGGCTTCATCCATAATCTCACTCCAAAGATCCGCATTGGCCGGAACACATAATCTTCCCCGGAACGTAACAGCACCTCGACTAGTGAGAGAGAAGTCCTCACTACCCTTGGCAACTTCCTTGTCTTGGAAAGCCAACAAGTCAGCATCCGTGGCTTGAGACTCTTTGATCAGATCTATAATGTACGGTCGAACTGTGACATTTTCCAAGACAGGGCTGTGGATAGAATCATTCACACTGATGTCCAGATTTGTTAAATCTTCCAATAGCTTCCATCCCGCACCAACATGTGAGCCAACAGACCCAGAGGTCTTCTACTCAAAGCATCCGCCACTACATTTGTTTTGCTTTGGGTGGTATTGGATGGTGCGTTCATAGTCTTTCAAAAATTTCATACAACGCCGTTGCCGTAAATTTAGCTCCTTTTGGGAAAAGAGGTACTTGAGGCTCTTATGGTTCATGAACACATAGAACTATTCCCCGTAAAGGTAATGTCGCTAAATCTTAAGTGCAAACACGACTACAGCATGTTCCAAGTCGTGTGTGGGGTAATTCTTTTCATGCTCCTTTAATTGCCTTGATGCATAGGCAATGACCTTCTTATGCTGCATGAGGACACACCCAAGTCTGATGTGTGAGGCATCACTATACACCTCATAACCACCACGTCCTGATGGCACTGTGAGGATGGGGACTGTAGTAAGCCTCTTCTTCAGTTCCACGAAACTGATCTTGCACTTATCACTCCATACAAACTTGGCATTCTTCCTTGTTAGGTATGTAAGTGGCGCTGCAAGGCTGGAGAACCCCTCTACGAATCTCCTGTAATAGCCTGCCAATCCAAGAAAGCTGCGTATCTCTGTGACACCATTGGGCCTCGCCCAACTCATGACTGCATCTATTTTCTTCGGATCTACCAAGATGCCTTCTGCAGAGACAACGTTGCTTATGAATGCCACTTCTTCCAACCAAAATTCACACTTGCTTAGTTTGGCATACAGCTTGTGCTCTCTCAGCATTTTCGAAGTAAGGCGAAGGTCTCGTGTGTGATCTTCCCATGTCTGGGAATATATCAGGATGTCATCGACAAACACTACCACGCATCAATCCAGATATGGTCGGAATACCCTGTTCATCAGATCCATAAAAGCTACTAGGGCGTTCGTGAGACCAAAAGGCATCACCTAGAACTCGTAATGCCCATACCGAGTCCTGAAAGCAGTTTTGGGAACATCTTCAACCTTGATCTTCAACTGGTGGTAACCCGACAAAAGATCAATCTTAGAGAAAAATCTCGCTCCCTTTAACTGATTGAACAGGTCATCAATCCTAGGTAATGGATACCTATTCTTTATAATGACCTTGTTCAACTACCTGTAATCGATGCACATCCGCATCGAGCCATCCTTCTTCTTAACAAATAAAACCGGAGCACCCCACGGTGAGACACTTGGTCGAATGAAACCAAGGCCTTGCATCTCCTCCAATTGAGTCTTCAACTCCTTGAGTTCAATCGGGGCCATCCTGTACAGAACCCGAAAGACGGGAGTTGTGCCTGGTGCCAGCTCGATCTCGAACTCAATCTCCCTGTCTGGAGGCAACCTTGACAACTCCTTTGGAAATACATCCAGGAATTCTCTCATGACTAGAATAGTCGAAGTGTCCTTTGCCTCGGGGTTCGCTAGGCTCAACCCCGCAAAGCGGGCAATATCTTTACTTCTCAACCCCCGAAAATGGAATGGCTTCCCCTCCACCGGCTTGAAGAGTACCATCTTCTCAAAACAAGCCACATGCCCATGATGCGCTGCTAACCAATCCATCCCCAAGATAACGTCGAAGTCCTAGAATCCAAGGATGATAAGATCAGCTACTAATTCGTGGCTTCCAACTTGAACTGTACTGCCTCTAAAAATGCTATCTGCTACTACCGTCTTGCCGAGAGGAGTCAAAATGAATAACTCCAGTTCCAATTAACTAGGCTCCATAAAAAAGCCTTGGGAAAAACTCGATGAGACAAATGAATCGGTAGACCCGGTGTCGATCAATACTCTAGCCAAACATTCATTGACTAGTAAGGTTCCTAAAATTTTAACTAGCTAAGTCAATTCATGCATCAACATCATATGTATAGATATATAGATATATATAACACGCCATATACGTACACAAGGAATAAGGCATAACATGACAATTGTGGACAATTGAATAACTTTAAACGTGTACCTTGCACTACATCATCCAATGCAAGTGCATCTCCCTCTGTCAAGGCAAATACTCGCCCTTGGTTCGCCTAGCGAGGCAGAGGTGTAGACCGGGTAGGCTGGGAGGACGCCTGGTATGATCCTGCTGGGCATGCTGGGGACCTAATTCCTTGAGATTGGCTTGGCAAATGCCGACTAGGGCAATCCCTGATCACATGGCCCTAGCGACCACAGTGAAAACATCCACCTGATGCCCTTCGAAAATCTCCTATCGGATGCCTTCTGACGCAAGACGTGCAGTCCTCATATGTATAGGTCGGAGGGGCCGGAGGTGGAGCGTACCTTGCCGCCTGAGGTGCAACTGGCCGTGGAGCTAGAAGAGCCTGAGGTCGTGGAGCCTGAGGCATGCACGGCCGTGGAATTGGAGGTGCATAAGATGGCCTCATTGGTGGTGCGGGCCATGCATACTGAGGTGGTGCTGGCCATGTGTATTGATAAGGGCCGGTCCGAACCCGCCTCTCTAGAGGTGCTAAACTACTAGGTTGGCCTCTCCCTAAATCTCTCTTCTTAGATACGGCCTCTAAATTGTCCTAAAAAAATAAGGCCTTATCCACCACTTCCAGATAAGTGGCGTGCCTGAAAGCCGATACTTTCTCCATAATGATGTCTTTGAACCCTTGCTCAAACCTCCTTGCCTTCATTGCCTCAGTGGCAATCATATGAGTCGCGAAGCGTGATAGCTCTGAGAACTTGGCCTTATATTGAGCCATCGACATCGAACCTTGCTCAAGGTTAATGAATTCTCTCTCTTTCTTTTCCCGAGCTCCAATCGGGAAGTACTTCTTATAGAAGACATCCTTGAACTCGTCCCAAGTCCAAGGTTGACTCTGCATGGTCAAATCTCGAGTCCTCAAGGTGGACAACCACCAATGGTATGCCTCACCCTCTAGCATGAAAACAGCCAATGCCACTTTCTCGAACTCTGTCGGAGAGAGGACCACAAATATCTTCTCCAGCTGGAGGATCCAAGCCTCCACAGTAAAAGGGTCCACACTCCCATGGAATGATGGAGGCCCAGAATACCTCAACCCCAACTGTATGATGTACTGGAGCTGCAGGCGGTGGAGTAGGTGCTATCGATAACGGAATAGTCTGCTGAGCCGCCAGTATGGCGAGTGTCTCAGCAATAGAGCCTAAGACTTGAGAGGAAGCTCTAGTCTGTGGTCCGCGACCCCGTGTGTCCCACCTCATGACTAACATCCTGAGAACAATAGCACCACATGAGTCAAACTTGGAACCACAATTTATCACAGTTCAATTTTGCAACAGTTCAAGTGGTATTATTGATATAATACTATTATACATTGCATCATAACCATCAGTGTATACATACTAGACAAGAGTTCTAGCGTTTCTAAGACCCGTACTTGGTTGAAACAACCATTTAGACTAAGACTAAGGTTTAGTCTTACACTTGGAACATGACTCATTTCCGACTTACTTCCTTCCTAACATGCTTCCTAACATATACTCTTGTCAAGCCGTGGTACCAGATTTTAAGTGACCCTAAAGACCTAAAGCCTAAGCTTTGATACCACTTCTGTCGCGACCCAAAACCCACCATAGAAGTTAGAGTGAATCTTGGACAACTTATCATGACTTACATTACTTGCTTGACAAAACATCCTGTAAAATACCTGGAGCATATACAATAGAGGACAATAATAGCGGAAACATAACTAACATGGCACAGCTGAAGAATAACCAAACCTCTAAGTATATATACATGATCCAAGTTGTACAAAAAGTAAAACAAAAGAAGGTGCGGACATGCCCATCAAAATACATGAGAAATCTCTCAAGCTCACCCACAATCACCTAGAATCTACCACCTAGTAGTAGTCCTCTACAGGAGGTTCCACCACAGGTACCTCAACATACTCCTCCTCCACCCATGGGTCAGGAGCACAGATGTCAAAAAGAGTCGCTGCTCCACTATCACTTGCCGACATGAGAAATATGGCTAAGCATGGAATACTCAGCGGGTACCAAATACTAACCAATAGTCATAGCACATAATAATGACGAAATAAGCAAGAAGTAGTTCATATAATAACAAGAAAGTAAGTACTTTATATTTCATGCTTGCATTATATAAAAGCTGGGAAAAACACTTGAAATCATTATGTGTTTGACGTGACTTGAAATACTCGTTTCATGCCTGAAAACTTGTTGTGTCTGTCATGCGTGCTTGCTTGGAATTTAAACATGTTCTTGCAACTTGTGAGGTACACTTGCGAGGGAGGAGAGACCCCTCTTTCAATGAGATGCACTTGCGAGGGAAGGGAGACCCTTCTTTCAATGATATGTACTTGTGAGGGAATGGAGACCCTACTTTCAATGATATGCACTTGTGAGGGAAGGGAGACCCTTCTTTCAATGATATGCACATGTGAGGGAGGGGAGACCCCTCCTTAATGATATGCACTTGTTCTTGTCAAAAGCGAGGTAAAACATATCGTAAGATATGTCCTACCTCTTAAAATCCTTATTCTTGAAAAACACCGGTAAACCATATCATGCATGCCGTGCTCGTGAAATCGTCTACATGCTTTAACTAGGATTTTAATATGACATTTGGGATTTCAACAATACATAAAATATCATTAATTTAAACAAGTAATTATTCATGCCATTTAGAGAAAGCAATTAATCACACTATCATAAGCCCTAGGATTTCCATACACTTTATATCATGCATTTCTTGGTTTACAATTCATTTTCTTCACCTTGGCATTTCATCAAATATGTGGTGTGTACATTATTGGTTAAAGCCTATACCATGCTTTTCTAGATGAGTTTATATTCATAACATACATGTGTATTCATTATTGGTACAATACCCTTCCTATTGTATTCATCACAACACATCCATATAGCATCCATCACCCCACATCTGTTCTTACACCACAATCCATCTCCCATTATGTTCATACTTTAGGGAAAACAATAAAGAAGGGAAGAAAAAAGAGAATATGAGCTAGGAGGGTAGCATATGGTACCGACCTTGAAAGGATGACGAAAACCCTTATTCTTGCCGAGGAAGACGCTGCCCTAGCTTGGAGAACGTGTTCCTCACGTGCCTTGCCTTGGATTTGAAGAATACAAGCTTGTTGGGGTGATCTTGGGTTTTCAAAACCCTTGATTTGCTTCAAGAGGATGCCCTAGGGTTCAAAACCCTTTCTACTCTCTCACTCCCTCTCAAAATACTCTAAGTGTGGTGAATAAGACCCCCAAGACTTGAGCAAGCCTTAATAGGCAAGGGTGAAATGCCCAAATGATGAAAAACCCCTTAATGAAATTCTGTAAAACACGATAGATCAATCGATCGGTGGTTATGACTGAGCGATCGGTCGCCTTCCGAGCGATCGGTGTTCTTGACCGAACGATCGGT